>JANITW010000005.1:20940580-20952945 GCA_027564335.1 Erythroxylum williamsii
ATGTGAGATTTATAAAAATCATGTTTTTGAATTATTTGGAAAATTTGAGCAATATGCTTATGAATTCATATATGTTTTAAAGAAAATTATTGCATTCATTATTATGATTTTGATTTATATGTGATTAAATTGATGAATTGAGATTGAATGTGATTACTATATGAATTGATGTGATATGTGAATGTGTCAAGTATTAACACGATATGAATATGTGATTTGAAAAAGTTAAAAATCAAGATTTTCGAAAAGTGCCTTCGGGCAATTCGAATTTTCATTTTTGATTATATATTATGTGAGTTTGGCCAGGTCCCATAAGTGGGACGAGTGCGCACTTGTCTATTTTAAAAGCCTTCTCCCGGCTGCCCGCTAGAGGCATTGGAGTTCCGATCTTGGACTCCCATAAGTCACAGCCGGACCGCGATGTGGGAAGGTGTAGTACGTTCTGTTCACGGCTGTACAGGACTGCTATGTGGGAATGTGCAGTACGTTCTGTTTTGGACCGAACCAGACCATTTGATATGTTATGTGTTTTTTTTTGTTTATAAGTGTGATGCATTGCATATTTTGAAAAATGTTTAAGAAATATGGATTTTGTTCATGGAATGTGAAAATTTTGAGAAATAAGAAATTTGCAGAAATTTTCTACTGAGAAACTTTTGAAATAAATGGCAAAATGATTTTGCAAATGTTTTTGCTTATCTTTCAATTTATAAATATATTATCCACGAGCAATAAGCTCAGCCCCCCTTCATTCCCATCTACAGGTGATGAGAAGAAGATCGGGTGAAAGAAAATGAAGGTTTCCGTTTGTATGTGTTCATATGGTATAATTATTTAGCTAAGTGATTGCTGAGAAATTTAGAATTGTTTTGTATTTTTGGATTAGGGTTTTGGGAATTGTAAATGGCTTGCAATGCCATTAAAGTTTGTTGTGTATTCATTTTGAGAATGTATTACAAATTCTGAACATATGTATTGGATTAAGTTATGGATTGGATTGTGTATGGATGATTCTGATTTAAGATTGAGGCTTATTGAAATGTTTTAGATATAGGAGTTCGTTTGTTTATGCTGAAATCTCGGACGGAGGGTCTGGTGGATTTTGATAGTTGTGTGACTGTTTGGAAATTTTAGAAGTGTTTATTTGCCATTTGCAGGTTTTGGGTTTTTACAAATGCAGCCGTTATGCTGCCGAAATTTTGGTAAAATGGGTATAAAATGAGTTTTGGGATTTATATGAATGTATAAGAAAATGTTTAAGAATTGAGTTTTGCCTGAGGAATAGTTTCCTAGAAGGGAAAACTATATGGTTTTGATTAGTATGAGATTTGATTATAGATGAATAAGAAAAGGAAAAGAAAGAATTTTTTTTTCATACCGGTTTCGTATTGGATTAGTTTTAGGTTTCCAACACGACGTTTTTCTAATGTGTATGTCTTCGGATGTCGGATATGTTTCAGTTCAAATTGATCCATTTGCTTTGCTTTGCTTTCGATTCGTATTCGATTTGCTTCGATTCATTCGCTTTCGCTTTTCGCTTTTATCCGATCTTCGCTTTTGTTTTTGTCTGTTTATTTGTACCATTTGGTTTTGAGATCCGTTATGCCATTCGATTCGCTTCGTTGTGATTCGTTCCGCTACTTTGTATTTTCGCTTCCGTTTCGGTTGTCTATTTGTTTTTCGCCTTCTGTTCCGTGCTTTCGCATTCGTTTCCGCTTTGGTTTTTGCTTCCACCACTTCGTCTTCGTTTTTTGATTTTCCGATATGGTGTGGTTTAAGGAGGTTGGGCTTGGTTTCCAACATCTAAGCTTCCCAAATCTTCTTTTATACTTTGGTTAGCCATTAAAGATAAGCTTATAACCAAAGAAAAGCTAATGAAGTTAACGAGTGGGATTAATCCTCTATATGGACCATGTAACCAATACAATGAGAATGGGGAGCACTTCTTCTTCAATTGTAGGATCACTCAAGGATTTTGGACTTCAATTCAACAGCTATGCAACTTATATTACCCAATGACAGAGCGGAATCAGATTGCAAATTGGCTCACAAATCATTGTAAATAGAAAACCTACAATAATAAGATTTTAATGCTAACTTTTAGCTATATAGTTTACTCAATATGGATCCACATGAATCCAAAGATATTCCAAGCAAGTAATAGAAGCATGACGAACTGGGCACACTGGACCATTAATTAGATCAAGCAAATTATTAGAATCAGAGGCTTAAAGTAAGGAATTAGCTCATTTATAACTAACATATGGCAATTATCACCAACTTAAGGAGCTAAAATATTAACAGAAACAGAACCACACTATAGGAACTTAAATGCTAAGCAATGTAACTTTTTTTCGAATGATGCTAAGTAATGAAATTTGCTTGGTTATGAGTGTGAGGGAACTTAATTTTTGGTTTTATATTAAGGGATAATTTAGCTTGGTAGTGTCCTTTTGTATTTAGATCATAATGTCCCTATTGGAATTAACACATTATTCATTTTCCAAAAGAAAAAGAAGAAACATATTATTTTATTAAATTCCACATCTATTTATTCCTAATGTGAATAAGCTAAAATCGGTTTGGTAGAATAATGGAAAATGCTAGTTATATAGTATTTAATTGTGAGTTTCCAAGTTGCACCAACTCTTTTTACTGTACCAATTTATTCATAATCTATGTAGATATTTTAAGTTGTTTGAATTTATGAAATGAATTTTTTGAAGATAAATTGTTTTAGGTTATTACAATTTATCTTTAAATTAAGTTGTTCCATCCTTCATATCTTTTGAACTAAAATATGAGGTTTATTTGAGGCATTAGAGGTTATTAATTGTAAAAATAATAGTTGTTAAATTTTGACAATAACATATTAAGTGTTTGTAATAATAACACCATGTTTATTAGGTTATATAAATATTCATACCTCCTTAAATAACATCCATTTTCAAACAATCCAACTTCCAAAATTTATGAACATAGAACATCTTTCTAAACATCTATAGATAGCTTTAGATTTGAAATTTCTTTTTATAAGGTTGGGTCTTTCACCTAGGGTTGATCCTTCGCCTATCATCATATGGGCCTAGTCTTTTTATAAGTTGTGAGACAGTTTTTTTGGCATAAACACTTCTATGCTTAAGTTAGTTGTAGGCTTGAGAATGTTATTTGATGGTTACTGATAATAATTACCTCTTTTTGAGAGCGTGATTACCTATTGAAGGTGACAGATATTTGTAGCCTGACTTTGTAATTTTTTGAAGAGGGGGTGGAGGCATGTTAGTTGATTAGTCGAGGAAAGATCCTCGCTTTATATAGGAGGTTTCAGGCCATGATCAGAAGTTTATATGGGTTTTCTAGGTCTCACCCAGGCAAATAAAACACTAAATATCAATGGCTCATAGTCGAGGAAAGATCCTCGCTTTATATAGGAGGTTTCAGGCCATGATCATAAGTTTATATGGGTTTTCTAGGTCTCACCCAGGCAAATAAAACACTAAATATCAATGGCTCATAGTTTCTCTAGATCCAACTTTTTGGAGCCCTAGATATTGTGTATTAAGGCCGAATAAAGATTATGGATGTCGTCTCCAATTAAGGTCCCCATCTTTACCAGGTTGTTGTGTTATCATTTTGTTGTGCAAGAAGCCGCTTTTAAAAATTAGTTTAGGTGGGAGGCCTCGAAAAGTAAGAAGTTACCAAGATCATGTCCCCTGATCACAACTTGATTCAAACCATTGCTACATTTATGTAAATCTCGAGGGTGTTCTTTAAGAGTGATGCTGTTCTTTTTGCTCAATTGTTTAAGACAAATATGTGACTTGGAAGCTTTATCCTGCACCTTGCAAGCCTAGTTCGAGGATCTTCTCCACTTGTTTCCAGTATCCTATAAGAAGGTAACACCACTTTGTTCAAGTCTTCTAGCGATTCTAGTGAATACTCAGGTAGCTCATATTCATCATCTAAGATTGGATATATTTAGTTCGATAAATATGCGTAGGCCTAAACGTTTCGAGGGAATGCCCTCTTTCCTTAAACCCATTCTCCTAATGTATATTCTTTCGAGGAAAATAAAAAAGAAGGGCGATAGAGGCGTACTAATTTTGAGGATCTCATTACCAAGTTTAACATGCCACCCATTGTTCGAGTAATCTGCCCCTCCAAGTCTAACAGAGCATGTTTCCGCAGGCCTAGGGAGATAAGCATATATTTTGACAGCTTCAAGAATGGCTCATGGTTATCCTTCAACAACATCAACCATAATATCATCGACGATAAAGACTTGAGCCCCTGATATAGCTGTACTTGCATTCATGAGGAATTGTTGTTTGCTTTATGTTTGTGGATATGGAAACATCAGCAAATCTATTAAGTTATATACTTCAATTCAAGCTAACAAGCAAGCAAGAGGGGAAGTGCCTAAATGCACGAAGGGGTACTCACGTGGAAGAAGGGGTTCATCTCATCTTTCTGAGCCTAGAAGATGGAAGCTAATAGGAATTTAAGTCTGTTTGGGGGGACAGAAGTCCTTCTTTTCACTAGACAAGCAATTTCTACTTCCTCTTGAGGATGCAATGCTAAATGGAGACATTACTCAAGGTCGATGATTCAAAAAAAAGTAACATGTAGGTTATTTTCCCTTTTCTTTGTACTTAATCTTTAGGTTTTTCAGCTGCTTAGTCTTGTTTTATTTGATGAAAACATCAATTTGATCAAACTTGTGAATTTTTAATGGCCTATATTTAAGAAATTCATAAAATTTAGTTAGTATTGGATTAAGAAATACCGAAAGTATGTATTATTGGGTAATTCTTTGGAGTTATTGGAAACTCGATACCTTGACCAAAAAGCTTAAGCTAAAATATAAGCTGCGCGTGCTCCTTTTGCCAACACCTACGGTTACAATTCTTTCATCTGTTCTCCACTTTTTCTCACAATCAGCATCAGTCCCTGTAAGGCTCTGCTTCGATTCAATCTTGTGATCATTGGTTCAATAAGGTCATGTTTTTAAGTTTACCGTGTATCCATATATCTGCTCTTCTTTAATCTTGTATCTAAACACATCATTTGATTAATTGCGGGTATAGACGGGTTGTACTGCAAGGGACAAGCATATTCGTGCAAATCGAAGGGTCCGATCGGCGAGACCCGAATTTGAGCCCTGTTGCTATGCATCATCCATATCGAAGTCCGTTCTCCAATCGAGTCTCAAAACTTTTGCTTATAACACGTGTTTGCACGACCCCAACCATTACAACTCGAGCGGTAATATTGATGAGAGCGGGTGCGGTTATTGTACTGAGGAACAATTAGAAGAGATATTGTTGAAAAATCTTGAAATTTTATATAAAGAGGCCGTTGATAAGCTTGTTTCTTTGGGTTATGATGAGGATACTGCATTACAAGCAATTCTGCGGAATGGGCATTGCTATGGTGGCATGGATGTGCTGACTAATATATTGCATAACTCGCTGGCTTATGTGAATAATAATTCTGGGAATAGTAATGGATATTCGGACGAAACTGAGCTTACTTTTAGTAATCTTCGGCAATTGGAAGAGTATTCCCTCGCAAGTATGATTTGTTTGTTGCAAAAAGTTAGACCACATTTGAGTAAAGGCGATGCTATGTGGTGCTTGTTAATGAGTGATCTTCATGTGAATAAAGCCAGCACAATCGAGATTCCTATGCCTAATGCCCCTGGGATTGGGTATTCTGCTGCACAGAACAACGTAGATAATGTTTGTGGTAATGTGGTTGATGATGGTGTTGGTGTCGTTGCACCGACTCTCTGTAGATTTCATGGAGGGTGGGGTTTTGGAAATGGCAGTGGATCTAAGTTTGCTGTTAATGGGTTTTTATCTTACGGTGCAGATCTATCTCTACCAAAGGATTTTGAGTGTCCTAAGATGTTCAATCTTTCACCTTCAGTAAAGTCTTTGTTGAAGAGGAATGTTGCAAAGTTTGCTGCTGGGTTTAGAGCTAATTCAACACAGATACAGATACAGTCTCAGGCACCGCCGCTGGATTTTGTGAGTGGTTTATCAGGGAGTGCAGCTTCAGTGGTGAATGGTGGTGGAATTCCGGTCGATAAGTGTGAGGACTCTCAGAATTTGAAGAACCAAGATGGGGTTAGTTCAGTCTTGAGTAAATTTCATGACCTGAATCTGGAAGAGAATTTGGAAGTTGCCGGAGAAGATCAGAAAGACGAAATGATAATGAACTTGGTACATGAGGTAAAAGATTTGGAAAGAAAACTAAAGGACCATAAAGAATGGGCACATGAGAAGGCTGTTCAAGCGGCTAAAAGACTTGGTAATGATTTAACAGAACTTAAAATCTTGAGAATGGAGCGGGAGGAGATTCAGCAGTTGAGAAAGGGAAAGCCAACTCTTGATAATTCAACCATGAAGCGGTTGACAGAGATGGAGAATGCTTTGAGAAAGGCTAGTGCCCAAGTGGACCAAGCTAATGCTGCTGTGAGACGATTAGAGACTGAGAATGCGGAAATTAGAGCTGAGATGGAGGCTTCTAAGTTAAGTGCATCTGAATCAGTGATGACCTGCTTGGAGGTTGCAAGGAGGGAGAAAAAGTGCCTGAAGAAGCTTGTGGCTTGGGAGAAACAGAAAACTAATTTGCGGGGTGAGATTGCAGATGAGAAAGAGAAGATCAAGGAGTTGCAAAGATGCTTGGAAATGGTTCAACAAGCTCAAGAAGATGCTGAGGTGTGTTGGTTTTTTTTTCTTTTTCTTGGCTTATATATTGATGTTCCTTGTTTCTCAAGCTTCTTCATCCCTAAGCTTTGGGCTTTCACACCTATAGCAGATCTTTGGGTTAAATTTCCTCGATCCTCTAATGGCTTATTCATTTAGGTATGATAAAGTTAGTGCAAACCTGTGGGTAATATTTACACAAAGATGATCACTTACTTTTTTTCAAGCGTGAGCTCCTTTTATATAGGAGAGGCATGATGATATATGCCCTATACATGAATCAATCTACTTTACTCAGAAGGTTGCACTTTGAGGCATGAGTTCCTCTATCTTCTTGTAAGGATTGGTTGAGCTACCTACTTGAAGAGGGCTGAGTCATTTTTGTGAGAAGTATCATTTTCCCTTACTGATCTTAAGTAAGATTGGGAAGTTTCTTTAAGACCAAAGTACTTCAGGATTGCTTTTGGCCTGTACATTGCGTATCTACAGTTTTGCATCTTGTTGAGTGAGAGATATAAAGTTTGTGGCTCTGCATCCTTTTGAGCACAAGACCCCGTGTTTGCTTATTGTAGTGCGAGATAACAAGCTTGCATATGTACATCTTAATTCCAAATATGAAGTACGCCTTCATATCTATCGAGCGTGAGATCACATGTTTACAGTTCTACATTTTGTCAAGCTTGAGATTGCATGTTTGTGACTACATCTTTGTTGAGTTTGAGATTGCAAGTTTACAACTCCCAACATTTTGAGTGCGAGACCACGTGTCTTCGACTTTGCATCATTTTAGCGCAAGAATACATGCTTTTGTCTTGAAGAGCACGAGACTACATGTTTGCGGCTCTACATCTTGTTGTGAGAGACAAAAAAATAGTTTGTGAAGTTTGTGACTCCTCATCCTTTCGAACACAAGAATGCATGTTTACTTCTTGTCAAGCCTAGAACTACATGTATGTGCATATGCCTTGTCGTGCATGAGAACGCATGTCTACAGCTCTACATCTTCTTGAATGCGAGACCTTATTTATGCAACTTACATATTGTTGAGAGTAAGAATGCATATATATGGCTTTTTGTCTTGTCGAGTGCAAGATCAAATGTTTGCAACCTTGTGACCTTTCTAGCGTGAGACAATATTTTTGTGACTCTATGTCTTTTTAAGCATGAGATCGCATGCTTTCGTGTTGTCGAGTGAGAGACAAAGTCTATGATTATGTATTCTTTTGGGTCCACATGAGCGCGAAAGCAATATGCCTGCAGCTCTGCATCATGTTGAGTTAGGGACTATTAGTTTGCATGTCTGCATTTTCATGGGTGCAAGATTGTTTAATGGAAAGTCTACCTATTATAGGAGTGCTAGATTGCATATGATCGAATTTGCAACTTTTGTAACTCAATATTGCGTATTAACGAGTCTACATCATTTGGAGCACAAGACTACTTATGAGGTATTATGAGGGCACAAAACTGCGGTTAACAGGTTTGTATCTTTATAGATGCATGATTGCATATGAGTAAATCTGCATATTTCATACCTTGGGACTACATATTAGCGAATCTATATCTTTTGGGTTGCGAGATTCTTTTAGCTGTCAAAACTTCTTAAGAGTGAGTATATGCCATGAAACTACTTACAAACAAATCTGCATCTTGTAAGGGGCTTAAAATTGTGTATGAGCAGGTCTGCATTTTATGGGCACGATACTGCTTAATAGTAAGTACGTTTCTTTTGGGGGCACAACTATTTTGGAGCGTATCTGCAAGTTTTCTTTGGCCAAGTTACTTATGAGTTAATTTGCATATCTTTCATTATGTTTGTTGCATCTGTCTGCATTGAGTCAACAAAACAAGTGCTATATAATAGATCAACAAACATAAAAGAAGCATATATTTGCAGACTATTTCGACCAGCAACCTTATTGATTATTGCAAATTGTCCGAGGTGTTAAGTTGAGTGGGGAATTTTCTCTTAGGTGATTGGTTTTTTAAGGCCGAGTTCTTCATGGTATTCATCATTATAAAATAAAAAAAGAAATCAGAAGAGTTGGCTATCATATTCTCAATTTTCATTGCATCATGGACTTCTTGATCTGTAAGCTTTGGGATTTCGGGCTTATAGCAGATCGTTGGACTAGTCTTGATGCTCTGGTGACTTATTCTTTTAGGTCTGAAAGGAGCGTTAGAGTTTTCTCTGCTTCTCCGGTGTAAAGACTTGGATGGTAAAGTGAATGCAGGCCTGTAGGTAATTATTGTGCAAAGATGAATTGTGCTTAAACTGGATTCAGTATCAAGTTGGATTCTCATATGCTTGCTTGCTGTTAATCACAATTCATTTATTGTGAATGCCGCTGTAATTTCTTCAATTGCTTGCCAGATTTCTATCCAAAGTCTAATAATAGCCGCTGGTTCCGTCGCTTTACCCATTTATTAATTGCAGTCTTATTGCAGGTGAAGTGGAGGAAGGAAGTAATGGCGGGAGAGCAAGCTCTGACCCGAGTGGAGGAAGAAAGATTTTCCAAGGAGGCAGCTGAGGCTACTAATAAAAGGAAACTGGAGGCCTTGCGTCTAAAAATAGAGATAGATTCCCAGCGCTATAAGGATGATGTCCAAAGACTTGAGCAGGAGCTTTTGCGTCTTAAATCATCTGAAGAGTTCAGTGAATTGAATCATGAGTGCTTAGGAATGCCAGAGTGGACAATGCCACGTGGAGAGACAGTTGCCAAACTGCTTCATGAATTGGACAAACTGGAGGCTTCATCTGATCAGGGAGCCAACAGTAACAGGGAATGCATAATATGTGCAAAGGAGGAAGTCTCTGTTGTTTTCCTTCCATGTGCTCACCAAGTTCTTTGTGCCAATTGTAGCGATAGTTATGGGAAGAAGGGTAAAGCTAGCTGCCCAAGCTGCCGTGTTCCAATTGTGCAGAGGGTCCGTGTCTTTGGTGCTTGTTTATAGGCAAAATCAAAGTTAATTATACCCGTTGCTTTTGATGTTGTAACCACTCAAATTTCATGGCAAGCGTCTAGCACAATAAGGGTGATAATTTTCTCATAATATAGCTGCTTTTTTTAAGTCAAAATATTAGTAAAATACAAGTAAGATTTACTTAATTAAGAGGGAAAGCTGAAGACTTGTTTGCATTGATCATGACATTATGAAATACTCGTCACAACTAATATCATTGTTTATTGCAATTTTTTTTATATGAATTATCCTCTTTACATTTGTTGTAATTCATAAGGATGGCAGTGAGCTGGGTTGGGTTTGGGCCTACCTGACTTAAGCTCAGCCCAGCTAGAAAGATTGAGGCCTAAGCCTTAGAATATAGGCTTGAAGCTTGCATGATCACGCATACTAGGCTCGAAAACTGATTAGGCATAGGTTGGCTTGACTTTTTTTTAAATTTTTATTTTTATGAAATTTTTATTAAAAATATAAAGTAATCAATTCAATTAATTAAAAATACAAATTTCAATTAAATAATAAAAATTAAAATTTTATAATAAATGGAATGGATGTATGTTGATAAAATAAATAAGCTACACTAAATTCATAACCGAAGGAAAATTATATGAAATGAATATTTTTATATATAAAGTGATAAATTCAATTAAAAGTTATACATTTAAATTGATTAATAAAATTGGGAGTTTATAATGATGAATATATTAAAAAAAATATTTATAAATCAATTCAATTAATTGATGATAAAAACAAAATTCAGTACATAATGTCTTAATTTACAAAATGATTATCTAAATCTTTTGAATGATACAATTTTCAAAAATTCAAGATAAAATCATGAAATAATATTCTAAACAAGCACTGTGAGTATGGAAAGTGTAGACTCGAGAGAGTAGAGATTAGAAAGAGCAGCTAATTGTTATAGTCAGGATAATCAATAGTTTGCATCACTTCTTCTTTATGTAAAAACATTATATTTAGTATTGTAATATTAAAATTTTAAAATTGAAGGAATATTAAACACAAGGTAATAATTAATAAATAATTAAATACACCTTCATTATCGAATAGTTAATCAAAATAATCTTCACTTGATTGATTAGTGCGAGTTTGTGTATGACTGGTGACCTCCGCATCAGTACCTCTAGTTATATTAATATATGAATTAAAAATATATATAAGGTAAGATAATATAAAAAAGAAGAAAGTTGGACATCAAAAAGAAAAGAGTTTACCTTCAATATCTTCGTCATCTAACCAACTTTAGTCAAACGTAATGGCTTCCACAATACGAGGATGAAGTCAAGCAAGATAAGGACTAATAACCCGACCACCAATGCTAACAACAAACTCTAAAGCAATAGTAGATGATGTAACTGCCAATAGGTCTCATGTAATTACTTGTATGATCAGAAAATTATTCCCACAACTCTTTCACCATAACAATACATCGAACTACACACCTTCTACTTTGCCACACAATCTTCCAACAAATATTTATCTAATTGCATCATCTTTCACAAATTTTGCAAATGAAAGTAACAAAATGCTCTTAGAAGATGAGCTTGAGCCTAAAACAGAAGGTTGAGTTGAACAACATGAACTACTGTTGTATCTTGTCCTTAAATTTTGTCCTTTTTGAGTTAATACTCATTAAACAAATCATACTAGAATTGTTTAATAACATCTTTATGCTTTTGAGCCCAATCACAATACAACACATTGTATATAAAATTAAACCCCTCCATAAATAACTACAATAACCCAGCTTCATCACCTATTATGTCATAACCTGAATATCCTTATTGGAATCAAACATCCAATCAAATAAAATTTTCTTTATCTCTCAAATATGTGCCTAATTGTTGATACATTTAATCCATTACACTTAGTGATTAATGTTCTAAAGTGCTTAAGACACTCACTTTAGTTCATATTTGATTTTAGATACAATTTGGAAGCATAATAGCTAGAGCGAGCCAAATTCGTTGAATAATCTTCTTAAGATTCACGCTCAAATGTCTTCATGGAGCAAGAAGGAGAAGGATTAGAGCAAGAGGAGATAAGAAAGTGTCAAAAGGAATGAAGAATGGCAAAGTCATAACCACGAGATGTATCTCACGACCATAACAAATAAGTCATGGCTATGAGATTCTTCTCACACCCATGACAAGCCATGGTCGTGTTATCACGCTGCATGGGACTTGCACTCACGAGTGTGAGACACCAAATCCCGCCCGTGACTTTGCCACCTGCTGTTGAAACCCGATCCAGAGACCGGACCCCAACTGCTTATAACCTAACACTTGCAGTGCCATATGTTGTTGTTCCATAAGAGTGATGAGCGCACGCTACCTAAACATCAACATCACATATTGACTTGCTCATATCAAATATAGCTTAAAGTCTCACGTTCGCATAGAGACAAGAATCGCCTTAATCGGAATTATATAACTCAAGATATGCTTCAAATACCCAAAAGTGTTCATACTTTAAACACGCTCTTTTAACCAACCTCTCACTTCTTTTAATGTAAACTTTCTCAATTCAACTCCGCATGATACCAATTTTTATGTCAAGAAAGATATATGTCTTATAAATCCAATGGTTCAAGCCTCACCTCAATTGGAGGTCATATGAGTGATTTATGCCCAAAAGAATAGACCATGCTCACTTCCAAAATCAAAA
>JANITW010000005.1:21007754-21023700 GCA_027564335.1 Erythroxylum williamsii
CACTATCTACCTAACACCTAAAGGCTAGAGATTACACGGCTAAGTCAAAGATTTAACAAAGAGAAAACTTCCAATATACCAGCCAACTCATTATTATAGACTTGGAGAATATCATTGACTAAATGTATCTCCTCCACCCTTGTATTAGGGCTATACAAAATAGATGATTTCTCAAAATTCTCCTTTTGGCCTGATGCATGTTCATGTAGGCTTAAACAAAGCTTTATCTCTGCAGCTTCTAAATAATTTGCACGAAAAAGAAACAACCCATTATCATCAAGAGATAAATGGGATACTTAAGCTACATTAGTAGCAATAGATATACCATGAATCAAACCTTGCCTCTCTTTCCGCTTGATGAACGTTGATAAACCCTCTGCCACCAATATAAACAGATACAGAGACAAAGGGTCTCTCTGCCTAATTCCACGAGTAGGTATAATAGGCCCTAATCCATCTCCCCCAGAAGAATTTTATATTGGACTGAATTCACAAAATACATCAACCTGTCCACCCAATTATTTGCGAAACCCAAAGCTAAAAGCATATTAGCCAAAAAAAACTCACCTTTCTGAGAAAATAAAGTCTATGGGCAAATTAGAGAAAGTGAGGAAACCAAGTGCTTAATTAGGAAGGCTTAGGTTCTAAGGGGAGATTAACAATAACAAAAGAAGGTTGAGAAGAAAAGTGAGTCAATTGAGTGAAGAATTTGAGTATAGACTATAAGACAATAGGTAGAAATCAAGCACGGGTGTAATGGGGTAGAGAGAAGCTGAAACTTCTCTCTCTAGAACTTCCTCTAACGTAATATTATAGTGAAGATAACTTATATATAAAAATTTATGAATGATGTAAATAGCTTAGGTTATACATTAAGAATTATTTTATATTTCCTTTTGCAACTTATATATAAATTCATGAATGATGTAACTAGCTTAGTTTATACTTTAAGAATTATGTTATATTTCCTTTTGTTATACTCTTCGAATGGTATATGAAATACCTTTAAATCAAATTAGGAATGCACGTTCAAGGAAAAAAATGTGAATTGTTCAAATAAAGAAGTATGTTAAACATTTACCTCTTAAGAAAATCATATGTATCAGAAATTTGACTAGTATATAAGATTGAATACCATTTACTAACTAAGAGATAGGTAAGATTATTATTAATCTTAAAAAATATTCTATCCAATACTTCAAAGTTAAAAATGGATACACAACTTGAAAACTAAATGGCTTCTCTCTAATTACTATTCAATGTGCTCACTTCTCCTGCTCCTTTCATGGCTTCTGTTCCCCTAGAGCTTTGCATTCCTTACTACTGTCACATACCTCACTCCCTCTCACTATTCCAGCCTCTTCCATTAGCTCTATCCTTTACTGTCACTCTTTATTTGTCAATTTCCTCAACTCCCCATATTACCACCTTACCTGTTGCAACTTCATTGCTCCATCAATCTCTTCCACTTTACAGTCCTGCCTCATTTCATCCTCTAACCTCCCGTACTCTCTTTAACTAACTTATCCACCCTTTATCCAACATTCCATAGCTTAATCCTATGGATACTAATCACTTCCCGCCTTTGAATTTGAATGGTTCTAAAGCATCGTATGAAGAATTGCCTGAATGTTCTTTTGCTAACATTCAACCTCCAAATCAGAATAATGATTCACAAAACCTAGATTCTAGTGGTTGGAGATAATAGACCCGAGTTGAAGCTAAATTACCGTTGTCCAAGTGAAGTTGTTGAAAAGAGAATTATGTCACCTCCAATGGAAATTCTAAAAGCAGGGGTAGACAGGTGGAAGACTACATTTCTTTCTTTTTTTCCATGATAAAAGTATTGCATTTCCAATTATGAAACAATGGGCATTCAAAAATTGGAAGCATCATGGCTTAGTTGATGTTTTGGTGAACAATGATGATGATTTCTTATTCAGATTTGCAAGTTCAAATGAAGCAAAATTGGTAGTGCAAGTTAGGCTTTAGCATATCGACAACAAGCCCCATTGCTCTAGTTATGGAGACTTGGCCTAAACTGGAAGAACTTAAGCAAGATAATATTCTTGTCAGGATTTGTATCCATGAAGTTCCTCTTGAATATTGAACTGCTAGTGGCCTTAGTTGTCTTGCAAGCAATATTGGAAGGCCAATTTCTCTAGATCAGTGATCAACAGCTGAGATTAAGCACATCAATTAAGCAAGAATTTGGATCTTAATTATCTCGTTATCAGACCTACCAGAAACTATACCTTACATAAGACTAAATGAAGACCTAGAGCCTATTTTGAGAATCAATTAAGAGTCATTTATGCTTGGAGACCTCATATTGAAAAGAAACAGATATGGAAGCCAATAAGAAAATTTTTCAAAAGGAGGTCCTCAGGAACTTATGGCAAACAATGTCGAGAATTATTAAGATATTGAGGAAATTCTTATAATGAACAAAGCTACGAGCAATACACTTGCTAATGCAAAGAAGACAGTAGATCCTATAGACACATCTGTTCCTTGTATGAATCAAAATGAGGTAGTAATAATAATAGTAGTAGTAATAATAAACAAATTAATAATAATCAAGACACGACGTTGGTGAAGATTGATAGATATTTTTTATTCTTTTTTTAGTTATTTCTTATAAACAAAAATTCTAACCAAAACTTGACTTTGCATCATATAATTACTAACTTAACAAAAAAAAGTAATATTTTATCTTTAAAATAAGCTCAAAATGTGACATGTGCGTCATGTGATGAGTTCTCTAAAGCCCATCTTCAATCTGGTCGATCCTTCAAAAATATCTCTCGATTGGACCTTGGTTTCCGAATCGGGGTTCTTCCTCTCTACCACAGTAATATATTCTCTTAAATCTATCTCTCTCTAAGAACATCCTTAAACCAACTTATGCGTCGCAAAACCAAACCGTAACAAAGCTTTTAAGTTTGACAAAGCAATTGTTGGACAAAGCTCCTATTCTAGTTCTCAAATTTCATAATTTAAGATTGGGGTGAATTTAGGGGATTGAAAAATTAAGATTGGGGATTTAGTTAGTTTAAGTAATCAAAATTAAGGACAAAAATCATTTTAAGAAAATAAGTTTATTAATTATAAAATTTTAAATTTTTTTAACGCATGAATAGGTCCCACAATATTAACATATGTAACAACTTGAGCCCATTTCAAAAGTAAATATTACTATTTTTTATCACGTTAAGTCTCTGCTGCTTTGCTTTCTTTTCTTTTCTTTTCTTTTTTTTGTCACGTAAAAAATGGAGTCAAATATTTGTTAAAATTTTCATCATATAATATTTAAATTAAACATCTGTTTACTTTGAATATAATGAAACGGTAAATTCTAACTCTCGTTTGATTTTGTTGTTTGGACTTTGGATGCAGATAAGGTTGGCGAAAGTATCTAAAAGCAGAACACATATATGACATGCCTCCTTAGCCTAACCCCTTCCCCCCCCCCCTCCTCGCCTCTCGCACTCTCACACCCTTCTGCTCAGTCATGGCTGCTAGTCTATCCACCCTTGTAGACGTCCACTTTTTAGTCCCACAAGCTGATACAAAGAGAAACCCTTTTATCACTACTAGGCAAAAACCAAATAATAGGAGACTAAACATTACTTGCAACTCGTCCAACTCTTCTTCAAACCAATCCCAGACTCTGTTTGAATCACCAAATCCCAATAGTCCCTCTTTGTCCGACCAACTCAAGCCTCTCTCTTCGACCACCTTATCCACGACCAATGACTCCCACGCTCAACTCTTGTCCAAACCTAAGTCTATATGGATAAACCCCACTAAACCCAGGAGGTATGTGCTTTCATTACAAAGACAAAAAAGATCTCATTTTTCTCATAATCCTGATGTTAGAGATTTCAAACGCTTTGCGCGGAAGCTTAATGATAGTGATTATAGTGAAAGTTCTTTTATGTCAGTTCTTGAACAAATCCCATATCCAGTAACCCGAGAAAATGCTCTCTTGATACTCAATAGCTTGAAGCCCTGGCAAAAGACTCATCTTTTCTTCAAGTGGATCAAAACCCACAAGTTGTTTCCTCTGGAAACTATATTCTACAATATCACAATGAAGTCTTTGAGGTTTGGAAGGCAATTTGAGCTCATTGAAGAACTTGCAAATGAGATGGTAAGCAATGAAATTGAGCTTGATAACATTACTTATTCTACAATTATCACTTGTGCGAAAAGATGCAATAAGTTTGATAAAGCTGTAGAGTGGTTTGAGAGAATGTATAAAACTGGTTTGATGCCAGATGAAGTTACGTATTGCGCTATCTTAGATGTTTATGGTAAACTGGGCAAGGTTGAAGAGGCTTTGTCTTTGTATGAAAGAGGGATAGCTAGTGGATGGAAACCCGACCCTGTTACATACTCTATATTGGCAAAGATGTTTGGTGAATCTGGGGACTACGATGGTGTCAGATATGTTCTGCAAGAAATGAAAGCTTTAGGAGTGCAGCCAAATGTCATTGTCTATAATACCTTGATAGAAGCAACAGGCAAAGCAGGGAAGCCTGGCATGGCAAGAAGCTTATTTGAGGAGATGTTGGATTCTGGCTTAACTCCTGATGAGAAGACATTAACTGCGGTTGTCAAGGTTTATGGGAAGGCTAGATGGTCTAAGGATGCAATGGAATTATGGGAAAAGATGAGGTCAAACAAGTGGCCAATGGATTTTATCTTGTATAATACATTGCTGAATATGTGCGCAGATCTTGGCCTGGAGGAGGAGGCTGAGAGATTGTTCGCAGATATGAAAGGATCAGAACATTGTAGACCAGATAGTTGGAGTTATACAGCAATGCTAAACATTTACGGTAGCGGAGGGAAAGCTGATAAGGCAATGCTGTTATTTGATGAGATGTCTGAGAGGGCGATTGATCTCAATGTGATGGGCTGCACCTGTTTGATACAGTGCTTAGGCAAGGCTAAGAGAATTGATGATTTGGTTAGAGTCTTTGATCTTTCAGTAAATAAGGGGGTTAAGCCAGACGACAGGCTCTGTGGTTCCTTGCTTTCTGTGGTATCACTATGTGAACAGATTTCAGATGCCTCTAAGGTTCTTTCTTGTCTGCAGAAAGCAAATTCTAAACTAGTTGGCCTTGTGAAGTTGGTTGAAGAAGAGCAAACCAACTTTGAGACTCTTAAATCAGAGTTCAGAGATGTAATCCGTAACACTGTAGTTGAGGCACGGAGACCCTTCTGTAATTGCTTAATTGATATATGTAGAAGTAGGAATCTTCATGGAAGAGCACATGAATTGCTGTATCTGGGGACTTTTTATGGCTTATACCCAGATTTGCACCAGAGAACTGCAGATGAGTGGACCCTGGATGTTCGCTCACTGTCCGTTGGTGCAGCAAACACTGCACTGGAAGAGTGGTTGGGAACCTTGGCTAAATTTGTTCAGCGTAACGAGGCATTGCCAGAATTATTTTCCGCTCATACTGGTGCAGGAACACACAAGTTCTCTCAAGGACTAGCCAATGCTTTTGCTTCCCATGTGAAAGGTCTTGCAGCACCTTTCAGACACAGTGAGAATAGAGCTGGTTCTTTTGTGGCAAACCGTGAAGATTTAGTAAATTGGGTCCAATCAAGGATCCCATCTGCTGTCTCACCATGAGAATGAACGGGAAAATAATTACACAACCCTGTGCTGTTGATCCATAAAGAGCATTTTCTTTGTACAACTTGTAAGAATTAACTTGTGTTTTGCTTCTCCAGTATTGAGATTTTCTTTTTTGCTCTGAAACAGAATGCTTTACCCAGTCTCATTGAAGCACTTTGTAACTTGTAGTCTTATTTTAATATGCAGACAATACGTTTTCTTATACGTCCATTTTGCTTAGGATAGCTTTGCTAGCAAGTAAAGGGGGATATGTGGTTTTTATTTTTCAATGTCGTAATAAAAGGCTAATGAAGTTTTGGCGTCAGTAATGGTTTATTGTCAAATTCTGCAATAACTAAATGAAACTACTGGCTTAAATAGGCGAAAGCAAAGTTACAAGAATTGCAAAATGAAAATTCCTTTAGATCGCATTGGTGGAAATCCACCTTCAAAATTACAAGAGCTCATCTTTGACCAGGAAATGCTAACGTTCAGTATACCCCCACTAAAAATTACAGACACTATCCCACCCTTTTGGCTTTTAAGTTGAAAAGGTAAGAAAAGAAGGCACCTATCTAGGGAGAGAGACTCCACCTATATATAAATATGGAAAAACACAAGTTTAAAGTTAAGGAAACAAATACTTCATTTTTCTTCTTTTGCTTCTTCAATTGCTAAAGAGCATTTCTAAAAATATCCCAATCTCTGGATTTCTGCAATCCCCCGCCCTCCAATCGCAGCCTCTCTCATTTTCTCTATCCTCGTTTCTACTCAACTATTCATGGCTAACTACTAGCATTAGTCTCTGCCAGTATCATCTGATTTAACCCTGTTAAATGATATCTCAACCTGAGAAAAGATGACCCCTGAAGTGTGGAACAGTGACAGCTGCTTGCAGGAAATTGTGATTCAGAAATGGAACAGCTTTCTACTTCTACCAGGAAGCTCCACTAATTCAGATATTGTCTGCTGTGGTTAAAGGTATTTTCCTGATGACTTCCAGATTCTTCCTTCAAGCGATATCACCATAACAGTAACATCGTCATGATACTTTCTCCTGTCACCTTGTGGGATGTCCAGTAATTCATGGAAATCCATCCCTTCAGACAAGCAACAGAAATTATAGATAACAGCAACAGTATAAGAATCAACTAACCAATTCAAGAAAATGTTCAAAGATACATGTAACAGAATTTGTAAATCTTAGCTGAAGCCAGTGGTAAGTTGCAACCATATTTACAATCAAACCCTACGTATATTGCTCAAACCCAATAGGAAATCAAGAGAACAGAAGAAAATTTGGGCACGAGTTCGAAGCCCTTGAGCTTCATTCTGAGATGTGTAAAAATAACTTCTGACAGACAATAACTAAATAAACCATATTATGACAAGTTACAAAACACATCAGATGGTTGTTCAGCAAAGAAAAGATTAATGTTAGCTTTTTCAGAAATTATAGCTCCCTATCACAGATCAGAACATGCATTAAAAGCCTCCAGAGCGGTAACTAGAATTTGATTTTCTGCATTTGGTAGGCATCATTCAACTTCCTACTAGGCTACTACTGAAATTAAGAGTGTATGTAAATCAAGAAATTCACTCAAAATCTGAGTGTATGTAAATCAAGAAGAGAGCAAAGATTACCAGCTTTCTTGGCTGCACGAGAAAGAAGCTCCTTTATCAGGTGCTGTGCAGGGTCTCCATCGGGAAATTTCTCCATGAAACTCTCAACATGAGAAACCACCTCTTGATTAGTCAAATACTGATACAACCCATCAGATGAAAGGACCAAAAACTGATCCCTTGGACATAATTGATGGTGACAGAGAGAAGGTGAGCAGCTTATGTATGGGGCAGTTCCAATATATTCATTCCTGAACATCTCCAGCAGCACATCATTCCACTTAGGCTGCAAAACCACGAATATACCATCACATCAGTTATTGTCTGTGGAAAAGCAGGTGGATGCTTCCTTATTTTCTGACGCTAGAAAAACTCTAACAATGTTCAGCTAAAAATTATCCCTTCGCACCATTGTTTGTAAGGACCTTAAGACCACTGCACATCTGTCTCTAGCATGTGACAATCAGTACAAGATTTACAAGCCTAGAAATAAACCAATTCCATATATTTGCAGTTATAGCATCCAACGAACCTAGATCTCCATTCTCATAATCTAGCCAACAAAAGTTTCACATTTCATTTATACTTAGCTAATCATATGTTCAACATTATTGTGTTTATCTGAAGAGTAGGGAGAAAGCATATTTAATGCAACAGGATTTGTTTTGAAAATACCCAAAGCATATTTCATAATATGAGCAAACTGAATCAGAAAGAGAAACAATGATGAGAAGATTACTTGAACGTCAGTGTGTACATTTTAAATTGGATTCCACAAACAAAAGAACTAATGCTTCTTCAGCAAGAATGTCTTCAATTAGAATGTAAATTTTAAATTGGATTCCACAAACAAAAGAACTAATGCTTCTTCAGCAAGAATGTCTTAAATTAGAATGTAAAACATATGCCTCCTTTTTCCTTGATCATTTTAACATCAAATAAATAAATTTTGATAGCAAATTCTTTTAAAACACATTTGCAATAGGGTTAAAACACAAAACCTGTTTAAGGAATCCCGCACCAAATGCTCGAGTAACCTTCAAACGGCCTTTCACCCTATCATTTACAATACATTGGCTATCATCAGGGTGTTCATTCTTTATTCTTATGATTTCCTGCAAATTTTCAACTTATCATCAATACCATCAGCAAATCTGATGCAGTAAACAGATCCACGGGTAAAAAGATGTCATGGGACTCAAAGACAAGAAGGGAACACTTCAAGAACGATGCCAACATAACGAAAGAGCAATGTATCATTTATGTAATTGAGATGTAAATGATTGTCATAACCTTCATGCTTCCAATTTGAGGCCTTAGATTATGTAAGACAGTCTTAGAATATTTAATTTTTCTGGGCAAGATAATCATCGATTTCATATCATTCTCTCATAGGCATATGCATTTGTCCTTAACAAGTCAAGAGGGGCAAAATGTAGAGTATTAGCAATGTTCATATGTGATATATAAAGATGGTAATTATGACGGTCTACGTGATATAGGATCTGGAGGCAATTGTTTATTGCATCAGGTATTCAACTATGAGAAAAGACAAACTCTCTATTATCCATTCTCAGCCAAATCCAACTCTCACCAATGCCTGTAAAGGAAATTATTCTTATTCACTGATGACCCCTTCTCTAAGGACTAAGCATTTATTAAGCATGCTTATTAAGCCTAATCCTTCAGTTCTTTTCCTTTAACATATTTAACAACATAAGCCAATGTAGAGCAAAAGTTGTATCAAATCTAGGACAAAATATTCATCCCAAGTAAAAAGATATAAATCAAATACAGTGATAATCACTGTGCAAAGTAGATAAGAGAGCATCTCGAATGCTTTCAAAAAATGGGAAAGAAAAGAAATCGCATGAATATCAAAAAAAAAGAAACGCATAATTTTTGGACGCTATCAGACAATCATTACATGTAAGTTCCAAATTCACAGCCAGCATTAAGTCCCTAAACTCTTTCCTCTGTCATTTCCATTCAAACCTCTATTCTGTAACAACCAGAGTTTATCTAGAACTTTAAATTAAAGAAGTATCTTCAGGAAGTTCAATATTAGTTGTCAAAGAAGGTATTCTAGCATAGAAGCAGGAGATGAACCACTGTGTTTGACGAAACAAGGTTCTAGTCAGTAGCAGCCCAAGCTAGCAAGGCCAAATACTACTTCTAGATAAATTCGGCACGCCAGTGTGCATGCAACAAGAATCAATAAGATAATTAACCATTAGAGCTCAGATTTTAACTTGTCGTAAAAAGATGAAAAAACCAATCAACACTAACTCCTCAAGAGCAGTTTTTTATCAAGTATTCCCTAGGATTTAAGACTTACTTCTTCCATGCTTGTGCTATGATCAGTTGATAGTTGTAAAGCAGTTAATTTCATTGCCTGACCAGGACACTCAACTATCCCCTCCATGCTCGACCTGTTATCATCCACACTAGAACCAACACCTTGAGGCTCATATTGAGCCACAATGGCCCTGCTATCACCAACATTCATCACATAGACATCCTCGTCTCTCATTAGTACAACCAACAAGCATGAACCCATCAATGCCAACTCTGGATTTGTATCAAGTACCTTATCTGTCATATCCAAGTATCCTAGTTCAGTCACTTCTAAAGCCCTTGACAATGCCCCCAAAACTAACTGATGATCCACAGGTCCCACCTTCCTCCTCTTCTTCAAAACTCTCTCCTCCACTCTATTGTTATCCACCTCCACCTTCTCCACTTTTCCCTCTAATCCAAATTTCCATGGGAACAGCTTCCTCTCCTTATGCCTGGTTAATCCTTGCTTCAATTTCGACAACAGCAACCACCTTCTGCTGACAGCAGATCCAGCATTGCCTACACTAATCGCATCGTCAACAGAAAAGGCAAATCTTTCAGAACCAGAAAGATCAAGCCCATCTTCAGGATCATCCTCAGCAAGAAACTCCCACAACATCCTTCTCTGCCTGTTTTCTGTCCCCTCTGACTGAAACGTTACTCTTTTAGCTCGCTCCTGAGGCACCGAGCTAGACTCAGTTCCAACAACTGAACCATCCTCATCACTCGCAGAACACATTTCCACGGATTGGTTAGCTCTAGCTACAGCTTTATCATCGTTCTCCTCAGTTGACACTCCGTTTTCATTTTCCCTGGACAGTAAATTGGATTCATTTCCACCAATTAAACCATACCCAATATTTTGACCACTCTTTTCCACGCATGGATTGGCTTGACTTTGAAAATTGCTCTCCTCTTCAAATTCCCAAAACAAACCCTTAAGCTCATTATACACAGCCCTATAAAGATTGCGCATCAGGAACTCAGGCGCATCAGGACCGTTGAACCCATCATAAATCCCAACAAACAACCATCCATGCTCCTCTGAAACAACCACATGCACTCGGTCCTCTCCTGCCTTCCCCAACGCCCACTGTACATTATTCTCGTCTCTGCTCTCTCTCTCCTCTCCGGACCCCTGATTCTCTCTCCGGTTGACGAAATTCAAAACCGGTACCACCCAAGGCTGCTTCTTCTTTTCCGACAGGTTCCTGTATATCGCCTTCTTAATCTCCGACATGCTGCCTTTTCTCCTCTTCTTGTAGAGTCCGCCTAGTGGCGCCGAAAAGTGCACGTTGTCGGCGGCGGTAGAGGCAGTGCCGGAGTTCGCCTCCAGGGGGCCGGACAATGCCCCACGCTCGATGGGACCGGATAGGAAGAAACCCTCGCTGCCACGCGGCACCGGTTGCAGCGGCAAGGCAGAGAACGAGGCCGTACTCTCGAACCCATTCACATTCACGATGTTATTATTATTGTTATGAGCACTACTAGTGCTGGTAGCAACGAAGCCAGACGTCTCAGTGGCATCGTCGTAAATACCGTCGAACTGAAGGACAGTCGTGGGCGTAAAAGAGTTGGCACTAACCGACGCGCCGGATATGGCCTTGAATCCGGTCTCCGAAACGATGGGTCGGGAGGGGGAGAATCGGAGGGAATGAGAAGGGGACACGAAGCGATCGGAGGGAGTTGGGGAGAGGAAGCGGTTAGAGGATCGGACGTAGCAGAAGGAGTGACCTAGGGTTTCGTCTAACGGCTCAGACGCCGCGAAGATGAGGTCCGGTTGCTCCGGTGGTTGCTGAGTCCTTCTCGCCGGTTTGATGCAAGGGAAGAGGGAGGAGAGTCCACTTCCCATGTGTCACATTTGACTCCGCCACCTTCTGCTGGGGCGTCGAGAAACAAAAATTTTTATTAAAAGAAAAAAAAAAGAGTAGAGAGAGAGAGGGAAGGAAGGAGAGAGGGGAAGAACTTAGGAGTAAAGAGGAGCCAGAAACAGTAGAGAATAGATTGAGTTCAATTTTATAAAACGAAAGAGAGTGAGTTATACAGATATTGTTATTTAAATTTGTTAAAAGTAACTCAGAAATATTTTTAAAGTAGGCGCTTGGGCGAAGTTGTTGAGTCTTGGTTGACTAATTAGTAATTACATTTACACCTGGCGGTTAGCAAACGCTAAGGTAAATTTTGTTTAATTCAAACGGACAATGACACGTAGCAATATGTGGGCCCAGTCAGAATAGGGGATTTTGATTTTGATTTTGATTTTCAGGCCAAAATTTATAATTACTTGAACATCTAATATTATATTATCCAAAACCAAAAAACGATATCCCTGGAAGTAGAATTATGCAAATTAAAATTATGTGGAGTCATGAAGCTACTAAAATTATAGAGACCATGATCTACAAGCATATGAGAAAACTTCAAATGTTACATTTAAAAGTCATGTATGCATGTGAGCCATATGGCAAGTTAGTTATGAAAATTTAAAAACACCTGTTTATGATATTTGGAGAATATGTTTCTGTTACAGTCAGAGTCATTAGCTTGGAAGCAATAGTAGTATAGTACACATATGGAGGTTACAGTATTCTCACAACTCACATGCATGCTCTGTCGTGTCAAACTTTACTGTCTATTTGAAGACTCAACTTATAATTACATTAACAATACATGAACAGATTAATGGGCAACATTTCATTAATTAACAAGGAAATAATAAACATGATTAAATAATTTTTTCAGCTTTTATATTTTTAAATTCATGTAATTAGTTTATTTTTTTGGCACACTTAACAATAATTTATTTTAATTTTTTGGTTTAACTGTTTAGATTTTCCTTTAATAACCAATGTCTCAATTTTAGGTTTAATATTTTAAAAATAATGTTATAATTTATTGTTCAGCAATTTAACTTAAATATTTCTCATGTTATATTTTGCCTCTCCTAAATTCCCCATTTACCTTGGCGCCATATATTTTTCCCTATTATTAAATGCTCAAAAGGAAGTTTAAAAAATCTTAACCTAACTATAATTACCAACAACAAAAATTTAGTGGCCTTTTCATATTCAAAGATAATTATGGGTAAATGGGACTCTAAGTGGCTGCTAATTATAACTGGTATATATGAATAAAGATAATGGATATATTGGTTTCTTTACAAATGTACGAAGGTGTAAAAATTAAAGTAAGGACGATAGGTAGTGATATAAAGTATTTTTTTTATTGATACTGGACTACATCAAGGCTCCTTTTTGAGCCCTTTTTTATTTACAGTAGAAATAGATAAGCTCACCAACAATGTCCAAAAAGATGTGTCTTAGTGTATGTTATTTGTTGATGACATTGTTTTAATAGATGAGACAAAAAAAAAGTGTCAGTTTCAAGCTTGAATTGTGGAGAGATGCATTAGAGTTGAAAGACTTTAAAATGAGTAAGACTAAGATTAAGTATGTAGAATGTAAATTTTCAGATCATAGGGAGGATATTGATATGGAGGTAAAAATTGAGTCCGAAGTTATGTTACAAAAGGAATGTTTTAATTGTATTCAAAGCAATAGAAAGATTGATGAAAACATAGTCCACCGTATCAAATCAGGGTGACTTAAATGGAGAAGTGCATTAAGAGTTTATGTGACAAGAAGATATCACTCAAGTTTAAAAGTAAATTCTATTGTTTAACAATCACGCCAACTATATTCTATGTAACGAAGTGTTGACCCATCAAATATGTTCATAGTCAAAAGCTAATGGTAATGGAGATAAGGATGTTTCGTTTGACGTGCAACCTTACTAGAAGAGATAAAGTCCGAAATGTAGTGGTGAGGGACCAATTAAAAGTAGCTAATATTATTGAAAATTTAAGAGAAACAAAGTTTAGGTGATTTGGACATGTTAGGAGGAGACACTCAGACGATCCACTGAAAAGATACGAAAAGATTATACTTAGAGGTTGTAAGAGAAGAAAAGGAAGGCTTAAAAAAATTGGAGATCAATAATGATATAATTCTGTTGGAACTTATCAAAGAAATGGTCTGTAATAAAACAACTTTGGCGTATTAAAATTGAGATAAATGATCCCTTTTATAGATATCCATGTCGTTCTTATGAGTCTGTTGACATTTTTCTGTTAGACTTAACTTAATCTTTTAAACAAGTACTAATCACTCTCTTATTTGTGTTTTTTAATTATTATTATTAGTACTACTACTACTACTAATACTACTATTATTATTTTTTATTATTTGTCATAATAATTGTTATTATGATTTTCCTACTTATGATTATTAATATTATTAGTATTCTTATTATTATTTTCATACCTATTACTATTATTATCATCTCTTTATTGTTTTATTCTTATCTTATTAATATTAATCTCCTCCTCCTCCTCCTCCTTATTATTATTATTATTGTTGTTGTTGTTGTTATTTTTGTTATTATTATCATTACTTTTTTATTTTTTGTTTCTTGTGAGTCATTCAAAAATAACTTCTCTACTAGTTAAGAATAATATTGTATATACTGGATCTCTCCAGACTTGATATTTATCAAAATTTTTATTAGATCGTTATTATTTGTTTTGTTTTTGTATGTGGTCTTGCCTCCCATTATTTGAGCTTCAAGCCCAAAATAAACAGCTTTTTCTGTTTGTTATGGTTATGATCAATGTCATAAATACCGTACTTGATCTGGTATCGGATTAGATTCTGGTATAATACTGTACCAGTACCAGTCAATACTGGGTACTATTTCAGGCAATTTTTTAAATTTAAAAAATAATCCCTAAATTTTTAAAAATTGCAAAATAATCCTTCAAATTGTACTATATAATTTAAACTAACCTGTCTCAAAAAATCATAATAATAGAAATTTAAAATAACAACAATTTATTTATTATTCTTAATATTATTTTCACATATTTCACATATAAATTATAACTACAATTAATATGAAAAAGGTTACTTTATCATTATAGAAATATAAAATTAAGAACAATACAAATTATTTAAAATATTATAATTTTATCAAATAATAAATAATAATTATATCAAAATATCAAATAAAATATAATTATTATCAATAATAAAATATAAATTCTATCTTAATATTTAATTTTCAAGAATAAAAATATATTTTTATGTTAATATGTAATTGTTATTAATAATAAAATATTGTTATATTTATATTAAAAATTTGTACTGTTTTCATGAAAATCATTAAAATAGTAATGGAAGTTCCGAAAAGCATGCATGCGGTAACTTAAATCTGGATCTATACACTATTTGTTGATGCCTACTCGTAATCCACTATGGACCATGGAGGCGTGGAATGCTATCATCTTTCCGTAATAAGAAAATTCTAATTTGTGTACATTAAAACTCGAAAAATAAAAAGAGAAGTTGCAATTAATACAAAATAAAAGGGGATAATTGCATAAAATAAAGCTAAAGTTGTGGCGGTAAACTTCACGAAAACCGACACCGTCCCACTTTAAGTGCCTCTGTGTCTTTAGGATTGCTCTGATATTGCTTTTGAAGGGTCCCGAAAAACATATTTACAAATTTTACTTAATTGTATCTGGGAAAATAAATCCAACGTCATAATTTCACGAAACCTTTTTTTCCTATATTTCTAATATAAGTTATAGTATTTACATTGCCACAACTTAAGTTTTTTTTTTCAAAAAAATAAAAATAAAAGAAGGGAGATGACAAAAACTGTTTATTAGATTTTACCCTGTCGTCCAGGTATCTTTCGTTACCACGTCAACAGGACAGGGGTAAAAAAAATGGATGGTCAGGATCGAAAGTGAGAAAAGGAGTGTCTGTCTTTTCGGATGGGTTTTAGTCAAAAAGGACACCAATTCCCTTCTCGCTCTTCTTTTGTCCTAATCACAGCTCTTCATTATTAAACCAAATTACTTACTCCAAAGCAACCTTTAATATCTTATTTAGAAAGTCATTATATATATTTTATTGGTAAATTAATTTAAAAAGTCAGAAAAGACCTGCTCTTAATTTATTTAATGTTATACAGTGCAAAATGCTCTCTCACGCAATGGAGGGAAAACTATTTCTGACGTGGCATCTAGAAGTGGGAAAATTGAATTGGAGATCACTCTTTACTCTCTCTCTCTTACTATGCCTGGGTCCCTGCTTTTAACTTTGGCTGCAAGTCAAAGGGTTTGTTGGTTGCCGTGAATTTTAGGAACTAAACGACAAATCGCATGTAATGTCACGCGATACTTTTGAACTTTGAAACGAAACCCTCCCCCTCTCTCTCTATCTTTTAACAGTGCTTGTTTAGGAAAAAAAACAAATTTATATTATTCAATGTTTTTAC
>JANITW010000005.1:21034881-21045702 GCA_027564335.1 Erythroxylum williamsii
ACCAAGTTTGAGCTTTAGCAAATCAAAAACGAAGATAAAAGAGCAGTGGGCATCGGAATGTACCTTAGGAATCAACGAGTGTGGAGGATCAACGGCGGTGACGTTGAGAGGAGATTTGAAGGCGTTTGTTTATGTTGAGAGAGCGCAGAGAGTTGTCTGATGAGTGTGGGAGGCGCGATATTGAAGAAAGGTTTGAACCCAGCGTTAATTAGTTAAACGACAGAGTTTTAATTTCTTTACCAACTCTTTCGCGACGTTTTGTTTAGAAAAACGTCATAATACTTATTTGGCCACATTTTAATTGTAAAACGTCTCAATTAGTACATCCTTTTTGCGTTGTTTTAATAGAACGTCGCTGAAACCTTAACTTTTTCCTGACATTTCAAAAACGTCACGATAAGCTTATACAATCTGCGACGTTTCCTCAGTCAAACGTCTCAGATTGTCTACTTTTTTGTAGTGATATACACTTTCGTGTGTAAATGCTTCTACTCGGTGAAGGCATCAATTGTTGTGTAATATTATTAATCTATTAGGTTTTGTTCAAACATAGACGAAGAGAACGTTAAAAAGAATTAAGGTAGTGGAAAAGGAAGATAGGAGGGAACAAAAGAGCAAGTAAAAGAATTTACTTTAAAAGTCCACTTTATTTATAGACTTGTTTTGAGCTAAAACCAGAAATTAGACATATAACAAATATATATATATATATATACACGAAAAATTGACACGATCGCGATTATAATAAAAAATATTTTTAATATCATCTTTTAAAATAAAGATATCAAATACTCCTTCCTAATCAAAATAAATGTCGTTTTAGAGAGATTTTAATTATTCAAAATAAGTGTCGTTCACGATTTTTTATGCATGTTTATAATTTTATTTCCAAAATTATCCTTTAATTTTTCCCACATCCTAATTATACAGATTACATTTTCAAGACAATTCAACATGTAATTAATAAGAGTATATCAAACATTTCACTATCTTTCTTAATAAGTATACATCTCTTTAAAATAACACTTATTTTGAATAGGAGGGAGTATATAGTAATCACCTCATTTGTAAAAGAAGAACAGATAATTGATAGTAGAACAAATAAGCATGAAGTAGTATCTTGTTTGCAAAAGGGAAACAATTGATGTACTGATTGATACTGTATCATCGCATGTGAATCACTGATGTGACAAATAACTTTAGTTTGCATGAATGTTGATTCGATGAGAGACAACTTCAGCCTATATATGAATGATGGTATAACGACTGTGATTGTAATAGACATAGGCAACTAACTTAATTTGTATGACTATTAACTAAGCGACTTCAACCTATAAGAATGTTGATAACACCAGTTTAAAATAGCATATCTACAGCACACCTAGTTGAAAGAAGCTACCTTGATGTGTTTTGGATTTAAAAGTCTAAATTTACATTATTTTCATCAGATATGTGTATATTCTCTAAACAATGATGATAGCTCTTATTTATAAACGTAATTCTACACTAAATTTAAAACTAAATATACATAAATCAAATTAAAGGTGATATATACATCTAAAAGATTTAGATAAATTATAATTAATAAAATTATTTAATGTATGTGTTATTAGGATTATATTCTTTATATATTAGCACACATGTAGCTATAAAAAAATTATTTAATTACAAGAAAACCCTCACTCAAGTTGTCCTCTTATTTACCTTTTCATACTAGACACTCTTTTGAATTTTTGGATATACTGAAATCTGATGAGAGAAATTGTAAAGGAAAACGTGGCGATGTATTTCAAAACGAATTGTTATTGGTCACGTGCCGTGGGTGATTGGCAACACAACTCTGTTCCCTTTGCAGGATAATAAGTTGCATTTTTAGGAGATGAAGAGTTCACGTTTCCAAAAAGTCAAGGTTCACTTATTTTTAAATTTTTGGATCCGAGATACAATTATTATACTTTATTGAAAAAAGAGTTTTAGTCGGAGATAGATTATAAATTGTACAGCTTTTTGGAATTTTTTGAAATTAGTGCAATAGCTTTTAAAATTTTAAATGTATTATTATTTCTTGTTCAAGATGTAGCCGCCGGTGTCTTCAGTATTCCCAACCCACCGCCTTTCCACGTCGACAATGCGATGCTGCAGGTCCACTGCAAGTGCAACAACCAACCAAGAAGAGGAAAATATCAGATGCTGTATATAGTATGTACTAGCTAGGTCAAATTCTTGAATTTTCCACAAGCTATACATGGATAATTCTGCATCCCATGACGCTATGGATTCTAATTAATAAAGGTGATAAACTCTATTGACAGAGAGTTATTCTATGTTCTAACTTTCAATTTGGGCAAGTGAAGTAACTTAATGGCAAGCTATTGTATAGGCAGTAAAGATGAGGTAAAGTACTTTGTTTTTTGTTAAAACTTGAACTATATATCATGCAGCATTTAAATTTGTTTTTAACTAATAAGTTATTTTTTTTATTAGTAACGTCTAATCACTTGACGTGGTATGGCTTAGCTTTTGTTCAAGTGGAACGGGAATGTTGGGAGAGTTTGCACTTTTGATGCGAAAAAGGGTGCATTATAATTAAGATTGGTGTTGGTTTGCATGTTGACGCTGTGTAATTTTACAAAAATTTATATATGATCATTAAGATGATGGTTTTAAGAGGGAAAGCGTTGAGTAGTTGTAATAATTTGGCGACGTAGACATTGGGGCGTGTGGTGTGATTGCATTATCATTTCGGAGGAGCTTATTCAGTCTTTTCAAGAAAGCGCGAGACGAGACGACTTAATCAAGTAGATGTCCTCCTGGATTGGAATCGAATCGATACTTGTAAAAGTGACTTATTAAACAAACACTTCAATTCTCCTTTTTCTGTATAAGTAAAGGAAAGTTTAATCAGTTACGGGATTATCCTATGAAGTAATTAAGAATAAAATAGAACAAGTGCGTCTCTGCCAAGTTGAACGAAACGAATGTTTGGCTATTCAAGTTAAAAAACAATTAATCCCAACTTATATTGATACACTTGAGGGCACCAACTCAACTCCCATAGTTAAACTAAGTCTCTTGTTAGTTTCTACTTACTGCTTCACCAACTTTCAAAGATGGTCTTCAAAGCATGATTATATTTATTCATAGAATCTTCAATAACAAGTCATTGTATAATTAACAAAGGAACAGAAGATAAATAGATATTGGTTGGTTTGGAAGGATTAAAATGTTAATACGCAGTTTAAGAGTCATACTTGAAGTTTGGATTCTCAAAGGGTAGGTAAATTTGCCGGTTATTGTGCAGAGAAAAACAAAGAAGAATAGAAGCGAGGCATTAAAAGCGGCGTTGATTTTCAAAACACATGATTTGACTTTTCTATTGCTTACTTGCCGTCAAGGATGGGCCGATAATATATACGTTGTTAATTTGCTCTTCTAACTTTTATTTAAAACATTTTTGTTTGTTTGTGAATTTTCTCCACTAACTAACAGTAGCCAACTCAACGTCGAGTTTCTTTCGAATTTAAGAGTGAATTTCATGCCAGAGTAGGCCTAATTAAGGGGACAATGAAGGGGAAGATTGAATTTAGAGAAGGAAGGGAAGTGGGTCATGCATACTTATTGGACTCAGCAAAGACAGTGTTCAAGAAAAAGAATTGAGATTCAGTTGAAAAGGTCTACGACGTTTTGTTAAGTATCAATAAGGTTTGTTTTTCTTTTCAACTTACCATGCATGTAGTTATTTTGAACTAATAAAAAACTTGTTTATGTAGGAAATCAAAATTAATTGACTTAAATATAAGTGAAGGCAGGCATCAACTCCTATACAAATATAGTTTATTGATTAATCTATCGGGTCTTATGGCGTCGTCATGATTGATTTGTTTTGTTTTTGCATATAAGGTGGTGTTTCATAACCCTAGTAGTGTAGTAATATTTTAACCGTATATATAACTATGTGAATTTTGTTTTGGAAGGAGAAGTAGCAAGTAAACATTAATTAAGATCTTATATATTTAAGAGCCACACCCACACGAGAAGTTTGAACTTCCGCATCGGATATGGTGCAGTGTTGTGACTTGCGAGAGAAAGAAAAAAGTGGCGTCGTTTTATAAACGCATTGTTGACTTATTTATTTTAATATTGTTTACTTTACGTGCCGTCGGGGATTGGGAACGCAAGTACCGCTAGGAGTTTATCCGTTCCTCTTTTTTATTTAATTAATAATTTATTCCTCTATTATTTAAAGTTTTAAACCAAACCAACCGCTATAAACATTTTTCATCTTTTTGCAGGTTAATTAAATATTCACCATTGAATTACCTCATAAGTGAATAGACTACTCTTATATATGTACCGAGTAAGAGATTTTGAGAGACTGGCATTCGCTTTTGGAGGTTTGAATTTTGAAAACTTTGAGAGAAGTTGTGAGAAAAGAGAGTTGATATTTGGGAGCACCAGAAAGTTGAAAAGGACACGCTGTTTTAGTTTTAGTCCTTTGCCGATTCTAACATATACTATTATATTGTAGATAGAAGTATATTATTTTTTAAAGGAAAAAAGGTACTTTAATTCAAACCTTCTTATGAGTCTTTGAAAGTTACTGTATTTTCAGTTTTCTCTTTTGGTTACTTACCCGAGAGAGAAAGAGAATGCTTTCGTTGGACTTTTTGCCAAGGGATGAAGATGAATCATGTCATGCTCTAATTGCTTCACCAAAATTATATTTGGCAGTTTGAAGGTAATTTCCTTATATAATGTTTTGGTGATTTCATTTATTAACTTGCCCTCTGCCTAAACTAATGACAGGGAGAAGAAGTTATTACAAGCTCACTTCATACAAGTTACTTTGTAACTCAAGACTCGTAGGCCGTAGCAGTGTGAGGAGGAGGTTTACTGTTATAGATCCCAAAGCCCGTAGACACTAGTCTACAAAATTTCTCAAGCCCTGAAGAGTCAATAACATCTAATATTTCTCACGGGCTATAAAAACCACGATCCACATCTATAAGGTTCCACCTACGAATTTCCGTTACCAACCAAACCAAAACAGTGAGAAACTTCTTGATAAACTGATCATTGAATATCATCTATTTTCTTTTAACAATTATAAATGAGACCAGGCCACCAGCCTGCTTTCAACAAAGATTTTTATGAAGATGATATTACCTCAAAAAGATAACCTGGTCAGCTTACATGTCTAATTCGGTAAAAAGGTTTTTCCTACGACCAATAGGTAAATCTCCAAAAACCAATTAAATTTATTTTAACGACAATGCAAGATCAAAGGTAAGAAACTCAGCTTAATTCTGTTGAACCTGATTCAAACACTAGAAATCAAGATGAATGACGAGGGAAATTTTCAAAGCCAGAAATATGAGGATATTACTTCAGCTGTGAGGTATGAATCTTATGCAAACGTACGTGCTTGGCAAAGGTGATAGGAATATTTAAGTGCTACACCAGAGATAACCACTCATCATGAAGGGTTCAAGACAGAAGTCAGTGCTTTGTTGCTTACAACTGACAAAAATAACAAATGTTCCTAAATTGGTCGGTTGGTCCAGCAGCTACAAGCTTTCCTTAGTCTACACGATGAGCAGATATGAAAATGTGTAAGACCGTGGTTTCGAGGAAAGGCCTTTACTTTTTGTGAAAACCTATAGCATAATGCATCGTCATTGCATCTTGCTTTTCCTGCACTTTTTTTTTTTTTGGGTTACAAATAAGAGAAAATCAAATCTACCTTATAAAATAAATATTATAGGCATCAAGAAGAAAGTTTTAGGAATGCCATGACTTAATTTAGCCAGACAATCTATTGCAAAATTCACGAAGCACATGCCTAATAGAACAACTCCAATTCCTAGCAAGTAAAGCTTAAATATTAACAACCAAAACAGATAAAGGATGTAAAGAGATAACACCACAAGTCACTATCCACATCACCTCCATGCTATCAGATTCTACCATGACTTGCCGAAAATCGCAATCCTACGTAAAAATCAAACTATCTCGAATGGACCATAACTCTCCTACCAAGATAGTTGAAACACCAATTCGAAATGAATATCCCCTAACCAATGACCAAATAAATCGCGCAATAACCCTCCACCCCTAGTCAACCCAGGATTAACAATAGAATTACCTTCACAATGCAACTTCACCCAACTAGCTGGCGGTGTCGTCCAACCAATCTAATGCCTCACACCTTGAGGCTTCAATTTTGATTCAGAAGTCAAGGACATATCCATTGCAACTTTAAAGATACAACCATTCAAATTTTTTAAGGAAATAAACTCCTTCTGAAAGATCCGTAAATTCTGAGCCTTCCACAACTACCAAATACTTGCCAGAAATCAATGTGCCCAGTCAAAACTAAAAGGACCCACAACACGAGCACACAGATTCAAAGCTAGCTAATCAACCAAATCCACCGCAATAAAAAAATCATCAAGAACATCCCACTGTTGTCACTATGCAACTGCACGATTACAATCACGCAGCAAATGCAAAAAAGACTCAGCATATAAAAAACACACTCTACACCTTATGAGAACCACAAAAAATTTGTCGGAAGACATAAGTACAAAGTAATCACAAGAAAATTTTAAATTTCAGTGGACCAGCCACCTTCCACAACCAAGAAAAAAAGACAAAACAAAAATATTAGATATCTCTTCCGAAAGAAGTGTTTTATAAGCTGCTCAAATCCAATATGCACTTTTCGAAGAAAGACTTCAAGACATAGTATCCTGTACCGAAGTAAATAAAGATAAAGGAATTGCCTAAATAACCTCCTTGAGATGATTCAGAATTGCAGAACATAAGCTCGAAAAATCTTAAGAACCATCATTAATTATATGTGCTACCTAAAAATGCTCTTCCCCTATTGTCAAACCATTCATATGATCCACTAAACGACCCCTGAGCACCAATTATCAAACCAAAGACTAATCTAAGAACCATCCCCAACCCTCCAAACTGAAAGAGGAAACAACAAATTAAAACTTTTAATTACTTCCTTCCATAAACTGGAATCCGAACCCTTAGCAAAAAGGAATAGAGCCACCATTACAATATTTCTGACATAAACATCTGCACCCACAAAGCAGAATCATTCAAAAATAACTTTCATCCCATCTTACCCAATAAAGCAACATTCATCAATCTAAAACTTTTTAAAACAAGACCATCATAACTCTTTGGTCGAATAAGCCAATTCCAACAAACTAAATGTAGCCTACGCCTATCCTGCGAGGAACTCCAATAAAAATCATGAGCCAAACGATCTAAATTATCACAAATGGAGGAAGGTAAGTAAACCCTTTGCATCTTGTAAATTGGTAGTGAAGAAATAGAAGACTTAATAAGCACTTCCTTCCTAACGGGACTCAAAAATTTAGAACACCAATTAGCCAGCCTAGTCTCCACTGAACTCACAATGTGCTTATAATGAGTAATTGAAGTACGACCATGCAACAATGGAACTAAGTTCGAAGTAATTGCTACTCCCAACAACTGTTGTAACCTGGACTTCATAACATGAGAAACAGAATTTAAAAAATAAATTTTTGACTTAGAAAGATTAACCATCTGCCTACTCGCTATACAGAACACATCCAACAACTCACAGACCATTTTAGCCTGCTTAGCTGAAGCCTTACTGAAAATCAGTAAATCATCAGCAAAAGTAAATGACTAATACTTGGCTCACCTTTAGATTCCTTAACCGGAATCCATTTTTTACTCATCAGCGCTCTCTGAATAAGCATAGTCAAACCTTCCATACAAAGAACAAATAAATAAGGAAAGATTGGATCGTCCCAGCGAACCCCTCGAGTCGTAGAGAATGATTTAGAGGGCCTGCCGTTTTATAGAATAACTAATGAAAACTGAGAAAGAGCACTTAAAAGCAAATTAACCCACCGAGAAGGAAAACCAAAGGCCTATAACACAAACTACGGATAGTACCAATTAACCCCATCATAGGCCTTCTCCAAATTAATTTTCGAAGCAAAATGGCCCACTGTACTTTTAGACCGCCTAAAAGAATGCAACAATTCTTGACTAATAATAATATTATCAACAGTGGTACAACTAGGAATAAAACTACTTTGGAATGGGCTAGCCAAACCATCAATAAAAGGTTTCAAAAGATTCGACAAAACCTTCATTACCACTTTATACAACACATTACAAAGTGTAATAGGCCGAAATTGAGAAAGCGATTCTGGAGCATAAACCTTAAGAATAAGCACAATAAAATCCTTAACAACCCGAGCATCCATCACACCAGAATTAAAAGTCTGTGACACAGGTTGGAAAACCTCTTCACCAGCCACATCCTAATACTTCTTAAAAAATATAGGTTGAAAACCATCCGGCCAAGGGGCCTTACAAGAACCCATGCTCAAAACAGCCAACCAAACTTCTTTCCGAGTAATAGATTTGAACATATCTTCAATTGCCATCTCAGATAACTAAGATTAATATTCTTTATTAATCTATTTAGATATTCATATATGGATAATCGTATTCTCGTTATCATTCGATTGTTTATGTATGAACCCATAGCTAGAATTTTAATATAATTCATAATTGTTATATCTGAGATTCATTTGTAGCAATTAATGGTTCGTAATCATTAGGGATAACTTAATTTAGGTTAAATGACCCGAATGTATGTAGTTATTGCCTTGATTAATCGATTTTCCTAATTCATAATGTGATTGGCTAACTGAATCTAGAGATCGTATCTTAGGTTATTCGATAGTTAGGTTTAATTAACAAGCATCTTTTAATTAAACAATACCTAAGGGAAAAATTGGTTTAATAGAACTTATTATTAATCTATGATTAATAGTTGCTAGGAGAGGTTTGAGAAAGATAAATCAATGAGATATGTCTAATTGAGTGTAGGTTGAGATTGAACTAAAGGACTGGTCCCTAACAAATTCATCACTTTCATCATTTTTACATGTTTTCTTTAAGTTGTTTTCATTAGTTTAATTTAATTTTATTTTGTTATTAAACCAATCCAATCCCCCTAAAACCTAAACACCAATTATTTTCATTTCAAAAGCTTTACACACATTCTCTGTATAATTGACCTAGACTCACCACTCTTATAGTAGTAAGTCTAGTTTATTTTATGTATTGTTATGACGCGCTACGTCAATTGGATGCGTAGCCTAGGAAAATACATGGAATGGATTTAGGTGTCAGTTTATCAGTTCTAATGTAAGCAAGAAAAGGATAACATGTGTAAAAAACACACAAAGATGATTAAGATTGTGAGACAATTTGAACAACATTTCGTGAGGAGATTTGAAATATAAGGTAGATGATGGTAAAAGATTTCTAAGGTAAACAACAATGGAAAAGGCTTCATACCAAAATAGCTTTGTAAGAGAGCTGTGAACAAGAACAGTGATTTTTGTTTCAGTTATGTGACAAATTTTACATTCAACAACATCCTTTTGTTATAGGGTATAAGGACAAGAAATATTAAAAGGAATGCCATGAATTATGAGAAAAGTAACAAACGATCCTTTGATGAGTTTAAAAGCTTCATCACATTGAAACATTTTGATTTTTAATGAGAATAAGTTCTCAATAGTGTTTTTGAAATTTTGAAATGTTTGCAATGCTTGAGACTTATGATCTAGAGGAAAAATCCAAGTGTAATAACTAAAATCATCAATAAAAATTATAAAATATCATGATTCAGAAAGTGATAACGAAGATGATAATCCCTAAATGTCTCAATGAATAAGTTTAAGAGATGTAGTACATACTCTAAAGGATGTAGAAAAAGGAAGATGACAACTTTTGCTTTAAAGACATGAATTACAATGAAGATTGGTGTGAGGTACTAGACCACATGTAAATAATTTTGAAAAAATTTATGTACATGGATAATCAAGACATTGATGCCAGAGGTGTGAAGAAGTACACTGAGCAACAAAAGCCATGTGATTTGTGAAATTGACAGGAACCTTAAGAGGGTAGAGGTTATTATGGATGCTTCCCTCGAGATGTGAAATCTTTGGTGGAAAGGTCCTCCACAATATAACCAAAAGGATTGAATTCAATTAGACAAGAATTTTCTGTAACAAATTGAGCAATAAAAAGTAAATTTACAATAAGGCTAGGCATAATGAGAATATTATTTAAGGATAAGGGTTGGAGATTCGTATAAAAAGATAAGGAACCTTTTGAGGTTAATAGGGAGAGTAGTACCATTATTGAGAACTACTTGATCAATGCCATGATATGGATGAATGGATTCGATAATATTGTTGTTAAATGTCAAGTGGGAAGAAGCATCAGTATTTAAAGGCTATTCGGTAATTTTGTTGGGGCAATAAGTAGAGGAATTTTGAGGAGGATTAATATGTAATGCAGAGAAGGATGGTTGAATTTGTATTGGGTTAAAGAAAGGATTTGAAACATTATTTCAGGATTACATGTAGCGAAAATTGTTGGAGATGGGTCCCTCTCACATGGAGGGACTCATCATTCCAATATTGCGGCTGCAGTATTTGTTGAAGCAGATGATATGCAGTATTTGTTGAAAAGAAGATTTGTTGCCTTTGTTGAATGTCGTATGCTACCTTTGTTGAATCAATAATAGAAGACAGCTGCATACGCGGTGGAGTGCCTATATAAGGCACTCCTTGCTTCAACAAAAATGTAACAAATCAGAGAAAAATTCAGAGAGATAACTAGAGTAAATCAAGTGCTCTGAAGTTAGGAAATATATTCCTAAAGGGTTGGTGAGTGACAAAATAGTGAGGTTAGTATTTTTAGGTTGGGAAA
>JANITW010000005.1:21050189-21063559 GCA_027564335.1 Erythroxylum williamsii
CATATTATTGTATGTAATATTAAGATTTTTTGTTTCATAATTTATTATATGAAAATATAATTAAAAATAATTAGAAATTATAAACATTTTATATAAACAATAAAACATTATTAAATGCTAAATACAAACGTTAAAAAAAATAGTTATGTACAAACTAAGAATTGTTTTCATCGTCACTACTACTTATATATTTCAAGTTAACTATTTATTTGACCATCTTTTCAAACTTTGCCAACTTTTGTTCATTTCGTTCTAACTTTTGTAAATTATAATCTAATTTAGCCTTAAGCAATTACTCTCTTGTTCAAGACGATTAACATATGTTGGTCTTGATAAGGATTAAGCAGTTGACTTAGGTTCAAACTCAAGACTTTTGATGCAGCCGGATCTTGTAACAATTACGTTGTTGCAAATCTCATCTACATTTGGTTCATTTCGGTCAGTTAATAATCTTTGCAACAATTCTTGCAACTTATTTTAAAATTAAAAAAAGAAAATCAAGATTGAATTCAAATATTATTTGTTAGTAATATATAAATAAATAAACTTAAATTTTAAATAAAATTTTATACTTATATAGTTATTTTTCGCTTCTTCTGACATCAACCCTTGACTTTCCTTATAGTGAGTTTGTATAGTGTGATCCTATCACACTCTTGTCTATATAGTTCCTTCTTACTTTGTTTTATGAAAAAAAATTAATTGAAAACAAAATAAATAATATTGTATTTACTAACATAATTATAGCTTCTAAACAAGGTGTAAGGCCCTAACATATACCCTAGAAGTATTATAGCATGTTTAGGGTGTATTAAAAAGTGAACATAATGAATTAAGCGCATCTAAGTATAGTAATAGATATAATGGCACTTAATGTAATAGTCATGGGTAAATGGGTAATTTGTTCGTTTCGACATGGGCATACATACTTAAATGTGAAATATGTATGGAAATTTTTGATATATTTGCTTGGATTTATGAGCGTGATGTGGGGGGAATTGATAAAAGAAATATTCCATAAGCAAATGGGATGTTGTTGGTTAAATTGGATATGTTTTTTTTTTCTGTTGCTTTTGCATGATAAGAATGAAGTTAGTTAATTTGGGATGTGTACCTCATTGGATGGATAAATTCTATTGAACAAACTTTTATAATTTGGCTATATCTTGGCCTATAGACCTCTAAATTGGATAATTCCAATTAAAGATTAAATTAGAGACATAGGTCTACAAATTTTATTAAGGAATCGAAATTTGATTATGTCCTCTAAGATTTTTGAATTTTGGTTTGAAGTTAAGTTTTAATTGTTGTCCCTGTTTTTGAACAAAACCCAAAATATTATATGTTTTTGAACAACATATAGTGTTTTGGGTATAACTCCCGGAATAATTAACAAGATTGCATGAAATTTATTCTATTAGAAAATTAAGACATAAGAGAATGAAATTAATTGATAAGATTATAGGCCAATGTGGGAATTAAAGTAAGAAGAAGGACCAATATGCAAATTTTCTAAAGTTAACACATGAACCAATTGGATTAAAGCATGTGCAACCAATAATAATAAAACATGTGTAACCAATAGGAATTAAGCATGTGTTTGAGTCTTGAAAGAGCATAAATGGGCATCTAAAGAGGGGAGATGGACAATACTTTGAGGGTTTTAACTTCAAATTTTTCTCTTCTCCATTTCAACTACTTCATCCCATCATTTTTCATATAAGAAATCAAGCCAATCTTAGGTGGAAATCAAGGTAAAAGTTAGGGATTTTTTCTTCAAATATACCTTTTATTGCTTTGCTTATGAAGAACTGAAATTATAAGGTTAGAAGTGAGGTTGAGAAGTGTATTTGTGATGTTTCTATTTGGTGAGTCAAGCAAAGCCAAAGAGGAAGGGAAGGAAAGCCATTAGAATAACTACTTTGCCAACTTTAAAGTTTGGAACTACACTTAGCCCAATTTCTCTTTTTATGTATATTTGAACAGATAAAAAGATTCATTTGAATGTGGGATGGTTGCTGGGATGATTCTTTGGTGTTATCTTGCATAGAATTGGTTGAATATGACAAGAGAGTATCGTGTAGTGAAAATTTTCTAGGTTTTGTTGAACCGATCATATTATTTGGGTCATAATTCAACCAAAATACCTCTAAATTGGGTTATTTTAGTTGAATATGAACACTAAGACATAGATATAGAAATCTCTAGAATAGACGTTGACTTAATTCTGGCTTTATGATATTGAAAATTGAGATCTATTTTGGAGCAGCTTATGATGTTTTCTTTATTTATCATATTTTAGAGGTCCAAATGGCTTGATTTTTAGTGATTTGGAAACTAGAGACATAGGGAAACAAATATTCAAAATATCTAATAATTTGAACTTTTTTTGTATCAAGATTTCAGAGCAAGTGGAGGTATGAATTCTAAGCAGGGGACACGATGAGAAGGAAATTGCATTATTTTGAGTTTGTTTTGACTTTCGATTTTTACCAAATCATTTCTAAATTTTTTTGAATGTGTACAAGACTTTTTAAACACCTAGAAATAAATGAAATAGGACTTACCATATGTGAATTGGGTGATTGAACATTGGAATTAAATATTGAGCATAATACATTCCAAAGATAACTTCCATGTACATAAATGATTTATATGCATATTTATCGCTTATATGTGTATATTATGATTATACAAGTTTGATTTTGAAATCCTTTTAATGGTGGTAAGTTAAGACTTGCATACATGAACACATATATAGATTTTATGACTTGAAATGTATATCATATGACTTGTCAATATATGAATTGTGAAATTAGCAAATGGTTAAAGGAAATGTTACAGTGTTTGCTTTATTGTCTTAATGGTAGACAGATAGACATGCCTATAGGATACAACACATCTGCTATAGTTTGAAACCAATGGTGTCATCATTTCGAGACTATAATGTCTCCATTTTTTGATGCCTTTGGGTATTCACAATTTGATACTTTCGAGTATCCACAATTTTTATACCTTTGGATATCCATAATTCTCTTTATCCACACCCACAGAAATGTGCATGCCTAACACAGAAAGTAAAGTAAATAGCTATAAATAAGAAATACAACATGACAACATAAATAATTGATATTGATGAGCATTTGCATTTGCATTTGTATTAACAATTTGTATCAATAAGAGTTCAATATCAATGTTTGGTTCATGAGTGTGAATTTATGGTATATAAGTTTTGATAGTTCTAAATGTGAGTGCTTGGAGGATGACTACTGTGAGTGGTATTTCCCTACTAAGCTTTCAAGCTTAGCACGGGTGTTAATCTGTATAGGTCCAGGTCATAGGAGTGAGATACAGGGAACATCTGTAGAGATTAAGGCCAACAGCTAGGAGTAAAAAGTACCTTTCGAATGTGTTTTGGTTTAAGATGATTGTACATGTAAAAGAGTAAACGAAATTGTATATTTTCTTTTTGGATTATCATGTAAATATAAAGATGTAATACTACTTTTAAATGATAATGTTAAGTGATGTGAAACTATGTAATGTGTATATGTATATCATTGAATAGAAAAGTATGCCATGAATTACATATAGGAAATTGGTTGCCATGTTTATGGGTGGTTGTAGATTCCATATAGGGGATGTTACATAAAGAACCTACAAATTCTTTTCATACAATAACAAATGATTTGGGGCCTTGGTTGTGAGGAGTTTTCATTTTGCCTCCGTTTAACCATGACTCTCTCACACTTTTCCTAAATTAAAAAAAAGATGAAATAATCATTAAATTGTGTAATAATGTTAATATAAGCAAATGTGAAAAGTAAGAAGTCAAATTTTAACGTTAGCAGAGGCCCAGTAATCACACATTTGGCTCTAATTTTCTATAGGCATCCATTTGGGAACATGTCTCCTTGCCTCCTCAATAGAAGCAAGAGATTTGTAGTATTTATGTAGGCAATAATGATAATTGTTGTCCCTTTGTTTCAACAGTGAAGTCACACAGTTTGAAACTTCAGGATTATCAATATCAATGATATTGAGCTTCATCTGTGAACGACAAGTGAAATTAGTATTTAAATAAGTAAAATAATACATATAATTAAATAAATTAAAAAATTACGAAAACTTTGTCCAAAGCATTTTGTAGCAAGTTTTCTTCTTTCAACTGCTTGGCAGGCAGAAGGCAAGGCAATTCAATCCTAACAATGACCCCTAACTCACTAGACAATTTTGTTGATTAGATCTTGTCAATAAGACGACCTTGAAAGGTGTCAATATGTATAGACAACTTATTGTTCATTGCAACATTCATGTGTTGCAACTCAAAACCTTTAATGATACCTCTATCTCTTTTTTCTAATGCTTGTATTGGAACCTGACAAGAAAAGAATAAGGATAAGAAAAAATACATTAAAAATGTAAATATATATTTGAGCATAAGTCTGATTATAGGTAGTAAAGATTAACAGACCTAAAGATCTCTCAGCACTAGTTATGGAAGATAGAGGTTGTTGTTGACTGACTTCATTCGTGGATGAAGTTGATTGTTATTGTTGGCTAGGGTTGGATTAATCTGGTTGTTGTAGGGAAGGAATAATTTCGATAGTTGCCACCTTCTTTCCTTTGTTTCTACCAGGTGTTATTATAGTACATACCTAGAACTAAAATATCAATATCACGTATAAATATAAGTTAAACATCAACAATATGCATAAATATAACTCAAACATCAACAATTCACATAAACATTACTTGAACAACAACATTTCACATAAACATAACCCAAACATAAACATTCCATATAAATATAAGTCAATCATCAATAATCGTCATAAAAATATCTCAAACAGCAACATTATGCATAAACATAACTCAGAAAACATAATTCTCATAAGCATAACTCAAACACCAACATTTCATATTAACATAACCCACACATCAACATTTTGCATAAACATAAGTCAAACATCAACAATCCACACAAACATATCTCAAAAATCAACATATTTTGTTTCTAGTTATTTTAGTATTAATTAAATGAAATGATACCAAATGGTATAGACGTGTTTGTGTCAAAAGGGTAGTTTATGTTTGCTTATTTCATCATTATTAGTATATATAGATATCAAGAAAACATCAATAATACATATTAACATAAGTCCAACATCTTCAATACACATTAACATAAGTGAAATATCAACAATACACATAATACACATTAACATAAGTCCAACATCATCAATGCACATTAACATAAGTGAATTATTAACAATACGCATTAACGTAACTCAAACATCAATAATACATTTTAAACAATATAAACAACACTTTTATTACCTTTAATCATCATGATCAAAATATTGAAAATCATCATCATTATTTATATTATGATTGGACTCTTCATCACTATTATATTCAACCAAAGTATCATCATTTTCATATAATTCATCCTCAATATAATCATCATCTCTTTCTACGATAAGATTGACTTGTACTCCATCCATTTATCTATATTGGGATCAACATCTCTCCTTTGGAAGGATAATATATCTGTATATTCTATTTGAATGGCTTCATTATACAACTCTGATTCAATCTCTTGATATACTTCTTCACCATCCTCACTCATTAGACCATTATCCCTTTCATAAAAATCGAGAGATTTTAGTGTTGAAACTTTTGAACAACCTTTCAATTGTTGCTCAATACAATATCATTGAGGTAGAATACTTGTTTCACTTTACTTGCAAGGACAAAGGGGTCATTATCAACTATGTCTTACTAACATTAATTCTAGTAATATTTCCTTTAACTTTTATGCCATCATGATTAAACCATTTGCACTTAAATAGAACAACCTTTTTATCCTTGATGTAATGCAACTCTATTATATCAAAGATGACACCATGAAGTCAATAAAATCATCATCATGACATCCCTCAATAACAACCCCATAATTTTGGCCTCTAATTCGACTGTCTTGATCTTGTATGCGAAATCTAAGTCCATTAACAATGAAACCTATATAGTTTTTCCCACACGTATGAGGCTCACATGTTAAAGAATATAATGTTATTGTTGCCTCTTGCATGTTACAGTTAAGTAACCATGCCATCTGTAGGACAAAATATAATTAGACGTTAATCTGAGATATAAATTTCATAAGTTTATAATATTCCAGCATTATATAACTTATTCGAGTCCTAAACCATGATGGGAACTTAATCTTATGCGTTTCTTCAACATTAACAATCCCTTTGCTTCGAATGGAATCTTTGTGCTCTTTATTTAAAAAAGTAAGTAGAGATCAGGAAATATAGATTGAATTGCAAAATTTAAATATGAAAATTTGAATGAAAATTAATATACACACTCCATATATATATATATCGACTTCCTCACAATTGTTCAAAATATACCAATGGATAATTTCGAATTCGTCTTTTATTAACTCCACATATTGTTTGACACCAAGTGGCCTAATTTTTTAGGAGAAAATTGACAAGTCACCATCTTGATCAAAATCGAAGTTACATTCTTGTCTATTAAATCTTGTCTCAAAATCATTTAAGTACATCGAACAAAATATCAAGTATTCATTCGCTATAAAAACCTCTGTAATAGACCCTTTAGGTCGGGCTCTATTACGTACATAATGCTTAAGAGAGCATAAAAATCTAAACAAAATATAAAATATTAATAATTGTTACTAACTAATAATTTTTAAAAAGGAAAAGTTAATATAAATTACCTTTTAGTAGGGAACATCCACCGAAATCAAACCTGTCCATAAAGTTTTGTTTTGTATGGTAAGTGAATTGTCAAATGCACCATAACATAAAAAAATGATGGGGGATACTAGCTCAAGCATATATAGAATCAAAGTTATGTCTTTTTCTATTTTCTCAAGCTCTTCAACTTGAACTATCTTACAATATAATTGCTTAAGAAACTCATCCAATTGACCCAAAGTTATAGACAAATCCTTCAACAAACACCCACAAATTCCAATAGGAAGTAATCGTTGCAGAAGTACATGATAATTATGGCTTTTCAACCTCAATACTTTTCCCTCTTTAAAATTCACACAATAGGCTATGTTATATACATACCCATTAAGAAACTTGACATGTTGTAACAAGCAGGTGGAATAATGTATGACCCATCATCTCTTCTTTTCAAATGCAAATCTTTTTTATATTTATGTTTTCCAAGTCTAATTTAGCCTTAATTGTGCATTTCGATTTGGCATCAATTCCTATCACAGTTCCTAAAATATTCTCACAAATATTTTTCAATATACATCATGTCAATATTATGCCTCAATAACAATTCCTTCTAATACGCAAAATTGAAAAATATGCCTTTTTTATTTTAATTGAGCTCAACAACACTTCGCTTTCGCTTTCTATTACTTGGGTGTTTTCCAAGTGTAATGTTACCCAAATGTGATAGCTAGTAAACCACATCATGACTATATAATTGCAAAGGAGCTTCACCCAATTCTACTTTTCCATTAAACATATTGTAATGGAAAATTTTTTAATGGAAAATCATATATAGTCCACAAAACAACCAAATGCATTATAAATGTTTCACCTTCAACAACATCAAAAATTTCTAATCCAACCTCCCATAGATGATTTAAATCATCAATTAATAGTTGCATGTATACATCAATATCCTTACCAAGAGCACTAGGCTTGGAATAAGTAACATAAAAAGGCTTCTTTTACACTTCCACAGAGGTAAATTATATGGCACTAGAATTACCAGCCACATGTTGTAAGAATTACTCATATTATCGAAAGGATTAAGTCCATATGAGGCTAAACCAAGTCGAGCATTACAACAATCTTGTGTAAACCATGGAAACTTTCCATCAAAGTCTTTCCATGTCATTGAGCCTATTGGATGACACATAATGTTGTCATCAATGCATTTCTCTTTATGCCATCTCATATCTATGGCTGTGTTTTTAAAAGAAAAAGCCTTTTTATTGATGGTTTAATAGAGAAGTATCTCAAAATTTTATGTAACACCCCACTCTCATAGGACACATACCCGACATTTTGAAGGAATACTCGAATACATACCCTATAAGGGTGGCATGTTATAGCAATCACGTCACTTCTCATAGCATCTCATTTACAAAATAAATATCACAATATTTAAAAGAAACCCAATTCCTCATTTTCATATCATAAAACTGAATATACAGTGTAGCATTACATACTTCATTTTTATATACAAGACCAAAGAACTATCAGAGTCTTCAGCTCTATTACAAAATATGCTATATGCTACTTGAATGAGACACTATACAAACTTCTATCTAAATCCTTCAGTCTTAGCTGACTGACCTTTGAGCCATTTCTTTTATCCAAAAGTAGTATTAGATCTCTTCTAAGTTGTCTTAGAAGCTAAGTCTGCTCTCTCGCACCTAAAAAGTCAACGCTACAATTTTGATGAGTTTTGTAAACTTAGTGAGCTACCTATCATCGATGGCTCACTCATAACACGTAACATATACAATTCATGTTTCAAGTTGACAAACAATTCATGCCATCATATAATGCACATCTTTAACCAATTATCAAAAAGAACCATATAACACTTTGTTCACTTATTCACTTATTCACATTCATAACAGTCCATACAATTCAATCCAATCATTCATATAATGCATATTAAACTGGATGTGCAACGTTCATAAGACTCACTTTCATTTATTACTTTATTGTGATCGAGTGCCTATTTACTGGCCTATATCCCTTATGGATATTGGGCTTATTTTAGATATTGTCCCATATCCCATTTATGGAGACCAGACACATTAACAACTGAGCCTGTGGCTCTTGTGTATATTATGAGCTTTAAGCTCTTTCAGACTGTTCACTCCGATTACAATTGTCTTTATGTTATCATGTATTCATGTAGTGAAATGCATCATATATATTTAATCATTCACTTGTGCTCAATTTTTCGCATTCACATTCACCATCTAACCTTGGTTCGACATTCAACAATTAAGTTGAGTATCACATGTTATGTCAAATTCACATACAATGAGCACTTTCAATATATTATTCATACATCAAACGCCTTAGACATTCAATGTTCGGAATCAACACACTCACATCACGTAATAATTCAATTCTAAATTTAAACAAAAAAAATCAATGTGAGACCATCTAGGTTACTCACAATATGCTTTAGGTAGCTATTGCCTAGACGTCCCGACAATATCTGGATGTTGTCGCTCAATTTGCTCTTCTATATCATGCAATGCATACATATTTACACATTACTAATTTGCAAATTTTCATGAATACTTAATCATTTACATATGTATATGTGACATGTATAATGCATGCTCAATGACAATCCTAAGTATATTTCCTTAATTTACATTTTATGATCATCCATATAGCATATCTTGTGAAACTTAATTATCATCATTTTACCCATCATCTATTCATCAATCATACTTGTGAAACTTAATTATCATCATTTTATCAATCATCTATTCATCAATCATACATTTACCAATCCTTTCCTAGCATTATACATCCACATAATTTCCCAATTCTCATTCATTCATACTTAATTCATATTATTCATAAGAACAAGTCAGTCCGTTCTTCAATTCTAATGTCAATCGACATCCTAAATTCATCAATCACTTAACCACTTGCTTAAGTAGCCATATAGGTTCATTTCAAACCTCAATTAAGTCCAAAACACTAAGGTAAGTAAGAAGATAGCAGTGCACGATCGTGCTTATGCATGATCGTCCAACCACCAAATAATCCTTCTCTATTAAGCACGATCGTGCATCTACCCCTCTATCATGATTGTGAACTCTCTGTCATGATTGTGCTTGTGCACGATCGTGCACTACCTGATGATCCCTTATTTAAGCTTCATTCTAGCTTTTATCCAAAATCTAATTTCGGGTCAATTTTACATGGCCATATTGACAAAAAAATGAGGTATTTAAGCAATATATTCTCTAAAAAAATGTTACCATATGTCTTAAGTTTCTAACAACACCAATTTAATGTAATTTGGTTCAGTATTCTGCAAGTTATACTCAAAATACTATAGACTGTTCTCAAACTATGATAGTACAAAATACTCAACTTCAAACCAAATTATGAAACTCTTAGAGACATAATTCAAATTTGATTCCTTTATGAAAAATATAGCCATATGTCTCTGGTTTAATATAAAATTATAATCATTTCATTTAGAAATGTAAAGATCAAAATATGGATAAAATACAGATGCATGTTCAGTGAAAACACTAAAGCTAACATACTCCAGCAATTCTTTTTTCAATTTTCCAGATTTTCAACTCCTAAATGTCACATGCAAACCATCCTATGCATAGACTATCTTTTTTACTTCATTTCCTCTTCATTATCATATCCTTTTCATCTCAATATTATTCATAAAAAAATCATAAACTATGGTTGATCATAAATACCAAAAATAGAACATCTATATATATACACATCCATCACCAACTTTCTGCGCATGCTCAACTCTAATCTCACATTCATCATACATGTTTCATTCAACAAATCATGAGAGACAATATGATACTTGATAAAACTCCAAACTCTTCAAAATCACATGAACCCTAACTTTCCATGGCTCACACGATCATCAATATGAAGATGGGTAGATTAGGTTAGGTTTTTAATAACAAGATAAAGAGACAGCAAAGATCTTGAAGAAACAAAGTGAAGGATAGCAAAAAATCAACATGATGAGGTGAGAGTGAGATGGTTGTGAGTGAAGAAAATGAAAGAGATGAAGAAGAGAGCATGTGGAAAACGTGAAAGAAAAAAACAAGATGGTCTTTCAAAATGTAAATAATGATGGATGAGTTTAAAAGCAAAATAACAATTGTTTGGTGTGTGTCATGAAACATGTCATGACACTCACATAATAAATCAATTACCTCTTTTAATAATGGTACTCAATACCATTTAATCTCTAGTCCATTTGTCACCCAATTTCTAATCCAATCGTCCCCAAATTTTCAATGTCACATTCTCATCAAATCCTAATACCATTTACCAATTATTTCAACTGCCATTTGATTCTCCATAAATCAATTATCTTGCCACTTGGCATTTTTTCTAGTCCAAAAATACTTATAATTTTAGAAAAAATTTCAAATTTTCACCAAAAATTCTAAATCAATAATTATAGGCACCAAATCAAGTTTCAAAACCAAACATTCACTATTTACATCATAATCACATTTATAAATCGATTAAGATCAAATATACCTGATAATTGTCAAATGAGTGCATATATAGTCATTGTAATGTGTGCAATTATCAAATTCATGTGTATGTAAGATAAATGATGCATAAGCATGAAATGTATGTCCTAGTCTCTCAATAGTAACTCTCATATTCAGTATTCTAGTGTTCTAACTCTTAATATGAGAAAAACGAGATGTTACATTTTATGAGGTATCTTTTTCACTCTCCCATCATCCACTCACCACCTTGATCTACCACAAATGGGATAGTCTTAAAGATCTTTACTTTCCTTCCAAAATATAGAACAATCATACTTATAAGCTTGTATTGATATATATCCTAATCCAAGGCCCCTTAACAATTTCTTTACATCATAGTAAAATTTGGGCAATTTATGTCCAACAAGTAATGCATTATTAAGCAATTCAATTAACATATCAAAAGACTTGTTAGTCTATTTATTATAGACCTTCAAATGCAACAACTTTATAACAAAAGATAGCTGTGAGAATTTCGAGCACCCTAGATATAATTCTTCTTGAGCAACTTTCAATAACTTCCTAAAATTATCATCTATAATACTACCAATTATTTTAGGCAAACTAGTTTCATTCATAGTCTCTATATAATTCCCATAATACTATGACATCTAGCTAATCCCATCATCACCATCATAATTAATATCACAATCTTCTACATCATTATTGTTACTACCATCAACACTTGTACCAACACTTCTACTATAACTTGCTTCTGAATGTTTTCCATAATAAAGCTATGGAGTATATAATTTATCTATGCCTCGGATTGGCAAGTGATTATATACCGCATCTTGACTTTGAATGTACACATTTAAACAATTTATGCATAAACAACAAATACAACATTCAACTCCCATTTGATCTTTTACAAATTGCATGAAACTCTTAACTCCTTCTAAGTATTCAGTGGACCATTTTTTATGAGATATCCAACTTTTATCCATCTAACTATATAATTAAAAATAAATTACTAAATGCAATCTTTTTTCTATATAACATAATGATTAATCACTACAAGTTCATTTTCAAAGTTTGAATTCAAACAAGCACTATAATACGTGGCATTGTTATGCCGTATAAATCGAGAAAACAAGTTGTCGCTATAACTCTCAAGTGCGAGGAATATTGCACAGATAAGACTCATGGGAGCTGCATCACGAGTTTTCAGCCTATATATCATCCTAAGGGTTTATTATGCAAAGGATTGTCCACAATTGTAAGTGAATTTTTAATGTTAATACTTCTCTATTAATCACTATGAGTTCATAAATTAAGTTTGAGTTTAAACAAACACTATGGTACATGACATTATTACACCACATGAATTGAGAAAGCAAGTTCTCATTATAACTTTTAGGCTCGTGGAATATTTCAATGATAAGCCTCATGGGAGCTATATCAGGAGTTTCTAGCTTATATATCATCTTAGAGGTTTATTATGCAAAGGATTGTCCATAATTATAGTTAAATTTTTAATGTTTATAATTCTCCATTAATCACTACAAGTTCATAAATTAAGTTTGAATTTAAACAAACACTATAGTACGTGGCATTGTTACACCACATGAATCGAGAAACCAAGTTTTTGTTGTGACTCCTATGCTCGTGGATTGATAAGCCTCTTGGGAGCTGCATCATGGATTTCTAGCCTACATATCATCCTAGGGGTTTATTACATAAAGGATTTTCCATAATTGTAGGTGAATTTCTAATGTTAATACTTCTCCATTAATTACTACAAGTTCAAAAATTAAGTTTGAATTTAAACAAACACTATGGTACTTGACATTGTTACACCACATGAATCCAAAAAACAAGTTCTTGTTGTGACTCCTAGGCTCATGGAATATTTCACCGATAAGCTTTTGGGAATTGCATCATGGATTTTTAACCTATATACCATCCTAAGGGTTTATTACATAAACTATTGTCCATAATTGTTAGTGAATTTCTAATGTTAATACTTCTCCATTAATCACTAACGGTTCATAAATTAAGTTTGAATTTAAACAAACACTATGGCATGTGGCTTTTTTACACC
>JANITW010000005.1:21090129-21100355 GCA_027564335.1 Erythroxylum williamsii
ATAACAATAATTAATGATGATGATGATGATGATGATGAGTTTAATAATATAATTAAGAATAAAAAATTGCTTATGTGAGAGAGGGGTATTTATGACATTTTTTTATGTGTTTTGTTTTTGTCCTTAGGACAAGAATTCTTATACTACAGTTTTGGAAGAAATAAAAAATTTCTATTTTAGTCATCTGAAAACGGAATAAAAATAAGTGAAAATAGTAAACAAACACTATAGAGCACAACTTTTATGCCCTTGTCATCCGTCTTCACCCTAAAGACGCTAACCAAATACCGCGTAAACGAGAAATGATTGTTGAAGCCAGCCTTTTGATCTACAGGAGGCCTAGCATAGTTCAAGGTGTTGACGAGACTGGATCGTAAAAGTAAAGTATATCTACCGGATAATAGGACTTGGTTTAACCAATTATGTCATTTCTCTTGAACTTGACATCTAAAAATTTCGTAACTCACCTATAGATTGCGTGTCTATTTTATTAGAGGATATTCCGAAGGTTTTATTTTCCCGACTAGTCACTTACGATTAATGTATTCTGCTTTTCGGATAAAAAAAAATTCTGGCCATGAATGATTCATACGAGGTAACCATACAATACAATACGCGTATCATTAGATAAATGTGGATCGTTGTACGGTTTATAGCATTTAACTAGTGTCCGATTCCTGGCCAGATATTTGATACTGTTGACTAAAAAAAAATGTGGGTCAACAACCACACGATCATATAATAATCGAAAATGGCACAATCATGACCTAAATTCTTGTTACTATCAAATGACGCCTGCTTTGCCTTTCTACAGACATAATGAAGGCTGACCTGCAGCCATGAGATACTTGTTCCATCTGGTCCAGGTGCCAAGCAAGCTCAGGAAAGCAACTATTTAAATCTTCTTTTTCCTTCTTTTTCTCATCATATAAATAACAAGTTTTTGCATTTTCCTGTGTTCTACTATATTCAGCCATGAATGAAGTTCGGGTTTTAGAATCCTAGAAAAGCCAAATCGGCTTCCGACTGCTCTCTCTCTATATATATACACTTGTATATCAGAGGAAGCGGATAATTGTTTGATACTTTGTGGGATGACCTAATTAACGAAAAGATGGCTCACTGGCAATTAATGTACAACTATAATGTGGTTCTCTCAATTTAAGTGGCTAAAGTGATTCAGGTCCTTGTCTTCCATTAGAAGGTACGAGAATATTTTTCAATTATTAATCACAATAGTATTGCATCATATATTAAATAGTGTACGCTCATGAAGCATGATGTTGGTTTCATTGTCCACGGTGAATGCCAAAGTGCACTTTGCTAACCTAATAAGAGCATGCGCCGATTAGTGCACAAGATCAAAATTTCTTTACACGTGGGAGAACACGGTCGACCTCATATTTTCTCTTGGACTTACGTTAATTTTAATTTAGCAATTAAATAACAGTTAATATATTCTTGTAGATGAACTTCATCACCTGAAGACTCAAAATATATATGGTGCTAGATTCCTAAGGAATACACGCAAGAATTAATTCATGGGGCTAGGCCCCATTTTATTTTAGTGGCTAGAATTCATGCACTTCCGAGAGAGTTACCAACAATGGAGGTCGCTGTCGGCTATTATAACCACTATCAAGTCCTTTAGTATACGAGTGATATGATACTTTTACAATGGTGTCTTAATTTATCACCATGGATATGATCAGTGGAGTTCGACTATGCCCTCCATGACAGGAAGTGATAAATGGTTGGCGAGGAATTAGTTCTGATGGATTGAATGATAATTAAATAATTCTGAAAGAAGAAAGCTGTACGTTGGTTTAAAATCGAGATATGCTTATGGTAAAAGCAAACAAATACCAAAATCCACCATGTAAGGTATTATATGAAGAAAAATAAAGGGATTGCTTTCCTTAGTTGGGACAACAGCAACCCAAATTCTAGAAGTGTGCTTGTTAACATTGATCAAAAGCAGGCGCTGTCTGCCTCCATAAATTGGTTTAGAATCACCAAAAACCCTATTGCACGAGGTAGCATTTTCCAAATTTAATTTGGTATGGATGTTGACGGAAAGTGGGATCTGACATTGTTGATGAGGACCTTTGAACAGAACTTAATAAATTGAAAGGAGAAGTCGCAACTGGGGCAGATATATATATACTCATGACACGACTTATTTTCATTCTTAAACTAAACACCACTTTAGGACTTGGGAAGGAAAATGCACCGATAGTGAATGCATGCGTCAGAAAATCCCCTTCAACCACATGGTGGATAAGTCATTAGGCAGACAGAAATAGGAGCAATTGCATCTCATATTTGCCACTTATTTAACAGAGTGAAATGAAGGATCCGATTTTTGACGCAAAGTTTCACCAATCAATTCAACTTTTTCTATCGTTAGAATGTATTTATTGGCTTATTATTCCATTTGAGAGATGAAAATATGGTTAAATCACAGAGTAGGCTGGCCCAAATCTTGTTTACGATGACCTGCTGTGTGACCAACATCACAACTTAGCTCTTGTCATTCAGTTGTGTAAATGCCTCGGTGTTCCACCAAAACGAAGAAACATTTGGAGATGGACTTGCCTTTTCTTTAGTTTCTTGTTTCTTTTCCCTTTTTGTGCTTGATTTGGCCAGAAAAAAAAGGTGCTGTTCATGTCAGATAATGACTAACAGTTGTAATCCTTATTATAAGTCGTCAACTTTCTTGCAAAAAACTCGACTTTTATATCACATATTTGTTTGGTGAATTTCATTTACTCGCCCTTGTCCTTAAATTGGTTTTGTTGAATTAAAAACAAAGATAGTAGACATAGCATATTTACATACCTAAGTTGTTGATAACTACTTCTCTTTATGCTAAGCGATTAACTATTTTGACATCAATGAGTAATAGATTTCTACATTCCAATCCCAGTTTAAAATTGTGTTTGATGGGGAAATTATGTTATCTATTCAGTGGAGGTTATTGGAACTAGAAGCTCATTTTTATGAGAGATCTACATCATAGGCCTAGTGATGAAACATATTCGTAGGCTTTGACATCACACTTCAACTCAAATCTTTAAGGCATTAAGTTTATGGATCCTTTCTACTTATATATCCTTCACTAGTTTTGTCTCTTTTCAATGTGGGATTCTTATTCACAGTTAAGATCCTAACAAGCTCTCCCTTAAGTGTGAATTTCCACATTAGGTTTGGATTCCTCCTTGAGTGAAAGTCTTTTTGCTTAACAGCTCGAATATATAGCGTCATCAAGAACCGTTCTACTCTACTAGTCTAAACTCACCAAGAGTCTTCTTGCTCTTCTTCATGGAAAAGCAACCACGAGATCTGACTATCATCTCCATACTCGTCTCTTACCGAACTATCAGCTATGATACTACTTGTTGAATCTAGGGAGCCCATTTTCACGATAGATTTACATCATGGGCCTAGTGATGAAATATATTCATACGTTTTGACACCACACTTCAACCCAAAATTTTAAGGTATTCGGTTTATGGTTCTTTTCCACTTATATGTCCTTCACTAGTTCCATCTCTTTCTAATGTGGAATTCTTACTCACACTTGACATCCTAACAGAGATTTCATATATTTGATTAACTATTAATTAAATAATTAAGAACATACCTAAGTTATATTTTAGATTGGTTCTTATTATTAGACCTATTTTAAGTTATAGTATAAGAATAAAAATATTACCTTATGTTGAGGTGATACTTTAATCATACATAGCAATATTTGGGTTCTACTTAACAATATCTCGAATATGTACCTGACACTCAGATCAACAGGTTTACTAATTTTAAAGAATAAGGTTAAGGAAGGTGAGACAAAGCTAAGACAATCTAAGAAGTAAAAAATGCGTATATATTACATTAATCATCATCGTTGTTAGTACTAATATGCTTGGAGTAGGGCTATTTGTCCGCTAAATGAGAGAGCTCGATTTCATATTGGAACTCCAAGGAATTTGATTTTAGGTCTTAAAACTGTGCTCTGATTAAATTATTACGTGCCAACTGTCCCGTAGGACAACAAAAGAATATATTCGTGTGTGTGTTATAGGGCCTTTGCAAATTTTAATTTGAGATAGATAACTTTTAAAATTTTATATATAAATATATGTATACCAAAGACGGTCACTAATTACTATTTACATATTGATAATCATCCATCACAATATATTCCTTTAAATTCTTTTCAGATCGATTAACGGCAACGACCTTTTCCAAATTCAAATTCCAAGTCATTTTGACACCGTCAATCTTGTATGGTAAAATACTCTAGCAACATTATCACAATGGTAAAAGATCAGAATTTTAACATTTCTCTACCCCACTTGAGTCAATATTAATCGGAAGCATATGGTTAAATATAATCATCAGAACAATCTATCATCTAAATAGCTTTCTTCATTTCATGTTTTATAAATCTAATATTAATATGTAATACGTAATCAATCACAAAATAGTATCAATTCTGAGATTAATGATAATCGTATTTAACAATTTTATAACATTAATGAAAGTTTGTGAATCACTACTCAACTTTTAAAAGAACTCCTAAATTAATTTAGGGTCAAGTAAATATTAAAAAAACCAAAAGGTATGGGTAAAAATAAATTAACAATAATACTCAAAATAAAATGAAAATATAATTATATACATAAATAATTACAAAGAAGATGAATGAGTATATATGTAGTAAAAAACAAATTTAATTCCTATTGATAAAAAATATGAAAGGCATATAACTTTTATATACACATGGATATACAGATAAGTGATAGGATTAAATTATCTTATATCTTTTATATATTTTTTAATGTCTTTTCAGTAGGCAATAATACATTTTCTTATATTTTCTTAGATACACACATGGATATATATTTCAATGTCTTTTCTTATATATGTATATATCAATGTCTTATATATTTTATTAATTAATTATAGGAAACTTGCGTACCCTAAAATTATATAAAGTAGGACAAAGTTTAAATGAAGTCACATTAAATTGTATGCTTAAGGTTTCAAAAAAATATTAAAGGAAATAAATTTATCATGTTGTTTTTGCATTAGTATGGAAAAAAAACAAGATAACATAATTATACAGCTACTACAATACTTCTTTTTTTTTAAGTTTTGAAATTTAATTAATCACACCATTCACATTGAGGATATATCTTATAACAGTGAATAAAAAACATTAATTTTTTATTTTCAGACATAAAAGTTTACAAATTGTTTTATTAATAATTTAATAAAGTTTTTATTTCATATATTTATTTAAAAGTAAGTATGAAAAAATTTTAAATTTAAAATCTTTTAAAATTTTCTTTTTTATGAATAAGCCATTATCTTTATCATCTATTAATTTTAATTTCTTTACTAAATTTTCTTATAAAGAATGGTTTTATAAACATATATTAATATTAATGGCCAATTTATAAAAGTTAAAATCTTGAATTTTTTTTGTGAAAACTTTACTTTTAAACTTTTGTATTTTAAATAATTTTATAAAATATTAAGAATTTAATAATGACTAAATATAATAAAAATATCAAGAATAAAATTAAAAATAAATATTCAATTTTAATTTAAAGAAAACACTGTTTAAAGTACGAACTGACATTCCCATATAAATGTTTTGAAAGCATAAATAGAATATAAAATTTGATCCTTCAAAGCAATATTCCAGGTAAATTGTTACAGTAGGTGTATAATAACAAGGGTTTTTTTTTTAATGAAAACTTTTTTATAAAATAATAACACGCTATCCGTCATACGATATCAGTGCAGATGCTCCAGGATACCGAAGAAAACGTGAAAGGATGAGAAGGGAAAAGATGCTTCCTGGTGCTACCACGTAGACCCCAAAGATACTCGTGCAAAAGTGTCCTAAACCTTGTTTGCATTTTCAATGTCAATATAGAAATCCTATTTTAGAAGCAGAAGCAAAATATTTCATTTCATGCATCTATTTATTGTTTTCATCATGTCCAGGTAGAGAATTTTGACGAATATCTAAGTTAATAATATCTTTAGTATAGATACTCGAGAATTACAAAAATGTTGGCATTGCTAGGGTATGAATAACATGACACTCGTTATCATTAAGAACTAGTGAATAATCAATCACTGATGAAACTCGTGAAGAAGAGGTACTTAATCTAATATTAAGTAAATTATTTTCTTTCATGAATAATGAATTATATTTGTTATTTCTTAAATCATATAATAATATGATTGCTCTTCTATTGTTCTAACAAAACAAGTTTTAAATCTATATGAACTATTTTGCTCGACAGAATAGTTAGGACTGCGGGTGAGAATTTCGTAGCAAGTTGAAGCATTAAATGTGAAAGAGGTGAATTATCTTGAACATGCATTTTATATTTAAAAAGTAGTGTTAAAATTCATAATGTGAAACAGAAGTGATGGTACAGATTCCCCACTAAAGAAAGAAACTTTGTGGCACAGTGAAGATGGGAAAAATGAATTGGCATCATATCCTTCACAATAACACAGCAGTAAGGTACTTCTCTTTGATGAATTAATGAAGAAGTGGAAAGTTTAGATGCAAATAAGACAAAGTTATTTTATTTCAATTATTCTATCAATTATTTTGTTTCCCGCAAAGCATATACGGTTGAAGTATACAGTTTGGCTTTCTACTCATTTGCATTTTGAAGTCCTTCTATACTAATTTACTCAAAAAATATAAGGGGATGATGATGGTGAAGGAACACATAGCATAGTAGTTGATTATTCTGTCTCATTAAGGGAGGTGATTGAAAATGGGACTGGTTACCTAATAATTGCCTTAATTAGTAGTGAATACTTGAGAGAATTGTGAATACAGAATTCCAGGTAAAGTTTTTGACTTCGTTGACTCGACTTTCAAACCAATCAAAGGAAAGACGTTTTGGATAACCGTTAAAACTTGACTATGACTAAAGATGGTAACAGGTAAGGTTCGGTTTCCGTATTATTCTATCTATGTTTATATTTATTTTTTATGACCAAACTCATATTTATCGATTTTTATGATTTACTATTCATATTTAAATTTATTGGATTGTTCAGGTTTTTAGATATCCATCGAGTTGTATAACACATAAAAATATAATTTTTAAATAGAAAATTTAAAGAGCAAATTTTTGCAAACGCTTCAAATCAAAATTACTTTAATAATAATAAGTTAAGATTTTGATTTGTATATCTTAAAAAATCCATAAAATTGAAATAATAAAAATCATAATGTCTAGTGTAAAGACAACATATATTTTTCACAATCAATAACTGAAACAAAGACTGAAATATCCGAAACTTCAAATTGTCTTTGTGTGAACTCCATAATATTCAAAACTCCATCTCTATATTATTTGTATTATTATCATTCTACAATAAAATAAAATATGATAAAAAAATTGAGAACTGAAGAGTAAAGTAGGGATTTTAAAACTGTTTCTTATCAAAAGATATTAATATTTTATTATATTTAATTATAAATATTCAAAAATAGAAAAATAGAGTTAATAAACATAAGTAGGATATAAGTATCCATTGGTGTAGATTATTACTAGACTTATATCTAAATTTATATCCATATTTATTTTTTAATATCTATTTAAAATCTATTTTTAACCTTCATGTTTATTTTAATAATACGGAAATTAATCGAGTTAAAAATTTATTTTCATCTTGTACTATGACAGACAACAGATAGAGATTAGAGAGTGAAGAATGGAACAAAATAAACCACACACTGACACGTCACCATCAAATAAAATGTGCCCTTTTTTTTATAGTCCGAATCTCCATCGTCCATATCATGCTTCCATCCTCTATTTATTCCCTCCTCCCTTCTCTAGTTCATGTACCAACTTCCTTCTCTTGTGTTTTTTCCCCTTTCCCACCACTAATAAACAATCCAGCACAACTCCTTCTCTTGTGCATTACAAGAGAGAGCTCTTTGTCCTATACCAAGTTCGTCAATGGCTTGTTTGGAAGTGTCCAATGAGGTTGGTAAAAGCTTCTATCTACCAATCTAACTATACATCTTCATTTCTTCTTTTTCTCTATCTACTCCAGGTGAAGTCGTGCCACCTCATGTAGTTATTTGGTTCATCATAAAAAGATGCATTCAGAATAACAAAATCAACAGAACAGCGACCGGTTACTTGTTTTTGGATGAATAAATTATTCACTTCCTGTGAAACAACTGATTGATCATTGACTTACTGGTATAAGCAGGGGAGGTTGATTGGAGCCTCCTTCTCTTCCTGTTTCCTATGTACATTGTGGAGTCAACGAAAGTTGAAAAGAGAAAACAAAAAGAAAAGAAAAGAAGACTTTTATGATATAAGAGCACTAAATTATCTTGTGAAGAAATGTTTTGTTTTTCAGTTTCACATGATCGTGATGCTTCTTTACTGGATTGTTAAAAAGTATTTCCTATAATCGAAACATCCTAAATTTCAGGTTAACTTGAAAGAGGAGAAAGAAGAATATACTCTTGATGGAACCGTTGACTGGCAAGGTGGCGCTGCTGTCAGAGCAAAATCTGGAAATTGGATAGCTGGAACTATCATACTCTGTGAGTTCTGATTCCCAATACATGAGAACTAACCTAACATTCGTATTTGTTTGCATGTTCTCTATCTTGTGTTCTTGGTCGGGTTCCTTGTGTTTGATTAAACAATTATGTTACTGCAAAAAGCATAGAATTGTGAATTCAGGAGATACACTATCTCTTGGTAAAGGCTCTCTAATAACTCTCTCTTTATTTCTTAGTTTTAACGCACTTTAGAATATATGCACACATACAAAACGCAGATATCAACATCGTAACTGAGGAAGTTTTTACAGTAGGGAAAAGGATCGAAGATGGGTTATGATGATAAGAGCAGGACCTTCTCTCTTTTTGTCAATATTCTTGAGGAAGAGGACAAGAGCTTCGATATAACGTGTAACACTTATCAGTGAAGTTGTAAACAAGTGTTGAAGCTTCCTTGTTACATGCTGAGCTGTTAAAACCAGCTAAGACAATAGCCTAACTCAACTCATAGAGAGAGAGAGAGACAGAGTCGAAGAGGGTTTTGTTGGGGTGGGGAGTGGAGACTCCGTAGGCCTTAGTTCCTGTTACTGGGTCTGGTTGGGTGCATTAGGAGTAAGACGTCCCTGACAAGTAATATAATGTGTCTTTACTTGCATGTTGTGGGTTTTCTCCACGTGTCTTTTCTTCAAAAACCTGGATTACTATGTGTTAAAAAAAAATGCAAGTTCTCACGCTAGCGCACCGTGTTAATTTTGACTTCAATGCTGCTTCCAATTTTCCTAGTTTGTTTGCTGTTGCTTGCAATTTGTCATTTACTCTTTATGGAAAACTCAGGATTTTTCACGAAGCTAGTAATGTTACCATTTTGGATGTTTGAGGCAAAAGATCATTTAGGTTATGAGATTGGTGCCGGTCAGCACATGAACATCAATAGTTGTAATTTTTATGGAAAAGCAATAGCATAAGTACAGTGTTTTTTTTTTGCATGTGTCATTGTAGTGGTCAAAATAAGATTAATGATATTTCGTATTTATACCCTTTTAATTATTCTTTAACATAAAAAAATTAATTAGCGAACTAGAATGATCGTTTGGTTAAATCAAACTCGACAAGACTTTTATTATGAATAATTCTAAAAGCTTGTCCAAATTTAAATCTCGAGTTACACGTTTAATAATTGAAACATGACAAAGAAAAGATGATTGTTAATTGAAGGCTAATATAGAAACTGACCGATTGTATTGAATTTAGCAATAGGCCTGCACGTTAAACAATATCCATATCTTTTATCTGATTGGAAAGGGACATCTTTTTCTTTATCGCTTCTTGTTAGTAGTTAGGTTGAACTCATCAAACGTTGTTCTACTTTTCTTTAATGTTGTAGGCATATGATTGCTTAATCTGATTGGATTGTCACTAAGGTCACCATCTTTCTATTTTTCACAGTAATGGATAGCAAACATAGCTTCTATATGCATTTCAAGAAATCAAAGAACAGTCATATAACGAGTCCCGTTTGTTGTTTCCTTTATAGTTGTAAATTTACTGATAACAAACCAAACTCTGTAAGTTTCATCATTACTCCATGAAATGCTTTGGTAGAAACTTGATATGTTCTTATCAGTGATGCAAGTATAATGATCCTGTA
>JANITW010000005.1:21122504-21139269 GCA_027564335.1 Erythroxylum williamsii
TATGCATGAGTTGGGTGGACCATCGATGATGGTTTCTCGCTGAGTTCGCAAACTCACCCAACATTGCATCTATTTTTTTTAGGACTGTGATAGTAGACTCCTAGCTCTAGTTAGCGAGAGAGTTTTCCTGCTGTGTGAGCGTTGGCAAGAGAAGTATGGCTCATAAGTCGGTCAGCTGGGTTGGATTTTTAGGATGACTTAGTTAGTTGTTGTATTAGTTCCTTTTTGGGGAAATATGTATAGATTGTGAAAACTGATAAACTTGTAAATTCTGTTTCGAGGTTATGAAATGAGAATCTTTTGGGTTTTAAAATGTAGTGATTTTAATATTGCGGCTTTATTGTATTGATGCCATGTGGATTATAGAAATGATCGTTCGTAGTGCACCCTCATCGTAGGTTATGTATCGGAATAACTTACAGGCGTCCCGGTGCGTACCCTATGGTAAGGGGGCGCTACACATATTCACATACTTCATCAACTCATAATATTTTCTTAGTGGCCATCACGACTCAGGATGAGCCTTGTTCTTTCTCTCAAGCAGTGAAGTATGCTCATTAGAGACGAGCCATGCAAAATGAGATTGAGGCTTTGTAGGTCAATCACACATGGTCTTTGTAGCTATTGCAACCTAAAAAGTGTGCCATTGATTCTAAATGGGTGTATAAGGTGAACTATAATCCTGATGGCAGTGTGGAGCGTTATAAGGTGCACTTGGTTGCCAAGGATTACACACAGATTGAGGGTGTTGATTTCCATGAAACATTCGCTCCTGTGTCCAAATTAGTTACCATTCATTGTCTTTTGACCATCGCTTCTATTCGGCATTCGAAACTTCATCAGCTGGATATGAATAATTTCTTTCTTCATAGCGACCTGGAGGAAGAAGTCCATATGAAAATTCCTTTAGGATTTGTACGTCAGGGGGAGAGGCGAGTTTACAGGCTTCAAAAGTCTTTATATGGGTTACATCAAGCTTCGACTATTCTCTTTTTACTTTCACTTGTGACGACTCCTTCGTTGCTATGATAATATATGTTGATGATGTAATTGTCATTGGTAAAGATGCCTCTTGTATCTCATACCTTAAGAAGTATTTGAATTACCAATTTCGCATCAAAGATCTTAGAAAACTTAAATACTTCTTAGGGATTGAAGTAGCTCATTCTTCTACTGGCATTGTTCTTAATCAACACAAATACATTCTTGATCTTTTAACTGAAGCTGGTTCATGAGGCAATAAACCGTCTTCTTTTCCCATGGAGTCGAATCACAAGTTGTCCATTGATGAAGGTACTCATTGTTCTGATCCATCATAGTAACGTCAGTTAGTTGTTCGTCTTCTTTACTTGACTATTACTCGTCCCGACATTTGCTATGCCATTTATCTTTTGAGTTAGTTCAAGTATTAGCCCCGTCAGTCGCATTTGGATGTTGCACATAGAGTACTTCGGCATCTAAAGGGCTCCCCAGGTCAAGGTTTGTTGTTTCCCTCATTTAGTACATTATATTTCCAGGCTTATTGTGACGTTGATTGGGTTGGTTATCTAACTACTCATTGTTCCACAACTAGTTACATAGTGTTTTTTGGTTCTTCTCCCATCTCCTGACGTGCCAAGAACAGTCCGTCGTGTCCCGGTCATCTGCTGAAGTTGAATACCGTTCCATGGTTACTACCACCAGTGAAATCATTTGGCTCATATGTCTTCTGCAAGATCTTTGGGTTTCTTGACCTTTTCCGGTTTGTCTCTATTATGATAATCAGGCAGCCTTGCCCATTGCCTCTAATCATGTTTTTCACCAACGTACTAAACACATTGAGATTGACTGTCATTTCATTCGTCAACATATTCAATCTCAACATGTTCTTCCTTGTTCGATCTCCTCCTGTTTTCAACTTACTGACATTTTTACCAAGGCTCTTGATCATAATCGTTTTCATAAGTTGCTTGCCAAGTTGGGCATTTATGACTTGCATGCTCCAACTTGAGGGGAAGTATTGGCAGTATTGGCAGCGATGCAGCGACACTATAAGACATTATTTTCATTAATTATTTAGTTTCCTTATTAATGTATATTACTTATGATTGTAGGCCATTAGTTAGTTTCCATTCATATCTCATTAAGGCTACACTTACATGTATATAAGGAACATTACAAGTAAATAAAATACAAGAGAGTTTCTGCCTCCTTTTCTCTTCTTCATCAATAATAGAAACATGGTTAAAACTTGGGAAAATATGGGTGCACATTTTCTATTAACATAACGAGTTATTTATTATTGATTGGCATATGTTATAAAATTAAAATATTAAGTAAAAATTATTTTTAAATATATATTTATAAGAAAGTTATCATATTCTTTGAAAAAAGTATATAAGTTATCATATTCTTTGAAAAATATATATATACTTATGATTAAGTTATTACATATATTATTCACATATGTGTACTATGAAAAACTGAATTCAACTTTAAACTCATAAAACATTTATTTTTTATTATAGCAATTCAAATATAACAAAAAAGTAAAATTTATTTATAAGATATGTAATTGTTTTCAACTATTATTTTATGTATTTCTATAATTGTTACAATTATTCTCTACTTTGAGAATTGTATTATATTTCTTTAAGTGTTTCCCTTAAGTTTGCAAATCGAAATTTTAAAAAAAAATTATGTTTTGTCAAAATTATATACTTCAATTAATAATTATACCTATAATTATTTAGTGATTCTTGGAATTTTTTCTTTACTTCTAAAAATATCATTTACACATTTACAATTAAAGAAAGAACAAAAATTTTAAAATATTTCCTTGGGAGTTTATATTATTGTTTTTTCTTCATATCATATATTATTATTATATATTAAAATAATTTGCATTTATTTAAATAAAATTATTGTAAACTTACTTATATTCAAAATTGTTAACCAAATGAAGTCTTAGCATATAGTTCTAATGATAACAAAATGTATTGCTATTAATAAATTTACTTTTGGTGATATTAGTAGTTATAATATAATGGAATAAAGTAATATATAAATGATAAAGTTCAATAGAAGGGAAAGGTAAGCAAATGAGTCAATTGAATAAATTGAACAACTAATAGATAGAAAAATGAACAAAGTGAAGCATATATACAATGTAAGTGAAGAACAAAGAATAATGAAAAATTAAGCATATAAAAATTTAAGTAAATCATTTTAATCTTATTATAATCTTAATTTTGTCATTTCAATGAATTAGAGACTCAATCATTGCATTATCATTTACATGTACAACATATTGCATATTCATTATCATAATCAAGAGAAAATTTAGAAAGGTTTTAAACAAAGCCCTCTTAATCGATCAAAATACTATGATTTTAAATTAAGTTTTTGTTAAAGAAATATGTTTTAATCTGTTAAAGAATCGAAAAAGTTGTGAAAAACTTGTTTTAGGAAGTTTGGTTAACCAATAAGGTGATTTGAATGACTAATATTAGGGTCTTAGATAAATTGATCGGCTGATATGGCAATGTGGTCGACTAAGTATAGTCAACAATGTCTTATATATTGGTTGACCAATGTATTAAAATGGTCCATTAATGTTGATTTTACTACTTATTACAATGTCTACTTTTTATTTTTAACTACTATTTTCATTTATTTTTAGTATAAATAGATCATTTATGAGTCATGGAGAAATATGAGCATATCATATATAAGTCATGGAGAAATGTGAGCATCCTAGAGAGTTGTTAAAATCCTTTGGAGCTTAAAGAGTGCATATGTGCATTACATAACATATATTGAACCTTTGTTCATTGACGTGAGCAAGATGAATTATTGAGTTTTATAATTTTTGCAATTGGGGGATATGTATTAGGTATATTTTGTGAATGATTATCATATCCTTAAATAAGATTTATAAAGGATCACTCTTCACGTGTGGTACAGTAAAAAGATTGTAAGTGTTGCTCTTTATCCGTGACAAAGAAGGCGTAGTATTGAGAGTTGTTTTTCACCCATTGGAGGAAAAAGATAGCTACTTCTTAAGTGAAGCATAAGGAGTAGATGTAGATCAACGGTTGTTTAGTCTAAAAACTATAAATTGATCTTATCTCTCTACTCTCAATGGTTGTTTAGTCCAAAAATTGTAAATTGATCTTATCCCTCTCTACTCTCTTTTATTTATTATTATCATTGTTTTGTGATTGTTATATGTGAAATTTTCATAATTTCTTTGTCTTGTGTGCCATTTGGGGATTAACAATTAGTATTATAGCAAATCTCATTTATTGCACATATTTTTTTTAAAAACTTAAGTAAAATTTACTATGGCACAATTTAATTCTTTTTTAGCCAAAAGGGCTAAAAATTTAATATTACTCCTTTTTAATAAAAATAGTTACTTGTTTTGGAGAACTAAGATAACAGTCTTTCTTATAGTTATAGATTTTAATATATGGGAGTTTGTATGAGTGGAATATGAATGATAATAGATTCACTTCATTAAATAGTAAGCTAATACACATTTTTTAAAATTAGATAGAAATGTGTTTTTAAAAGTTTCAATGAGTCAAAATGCTTGTGATATTGGAATATACTAGATCTTACATATGTTAATGATTTTCATAATGATATTATTGTTAATGATATTAATATTACTTATAGTGAAATTAATGACAATCTAGATGACGATCAATAATGGAGTAAAAAATAATGAGAAAGATCAAAGGAAAAAGAGAGCATTAAAGATCATATGGGATGATATAAATGATTCCAAAAGTAAAGAATCAAATAATAAAATGGCTCACATGTTCTTTAAGGTAAACAATGATGACGTATCATCTAGTTTAAACTCTCTTAATGATAATGATTATGACAGTGATGATGATGATTTGTCTTGTGAAGAATTTATTAAATGTCTAGAAAAGAAAAAATTTTAAAAATTGTCCTCCAAGTATAATTAGGTTAAAATAAACTCTTTGATGCATATATGATTGAGAATAAGATGTTGAAATGTAATATACATGACATGAAATAATTTAAGAGTGTGACTGTTGCCAATGATAAAGTGGGTAAAGTTCTATGAGAATCAAGGATTGAAGAAGGAGATCAATGTGGTCAAAGAATCATTTTCTAAGTTCACTATAGGAAGTGAAAATTTTGAATAGTATTTTTGGAGTTTGAAGAAAATCTAATGATAGGCATGGAATTGGTTTCATTTATAAAAGTATATCATCCAATGTTAAGATAATTTTTATAACGGAGAAGTATTTACATGATGAGACTATGTCTAAATCATCACATGAGCAAGTTACATTTGATAAATGTGTACAAAAAATTTATATTTATCCATCATCCTTTAGGTCACAGGAAAAAAGAAAATTATATGCATTCATATATGGATCACATTTTAAACCTAGAGTATATAGTATCTGAGAAAAAAAAAGGCACAATTTTATGTAAGGTAATCTTGAAAGAATATAAAACATTCTTCTCATTCATTTCAGCTTCTTTATCATTAGAATGACACAAAACAAGTTTGCAATTGTTACAAGTTTCGTACAAGTATAATGGCATGATACTTGCTTTCATTTAATATAAGTCTTATATGAAACAAAGAAACATGAAATTTACTTAAAGTCATCACAAATCATTTCTTAGGCTTCACTATCATACAAAAAAAACTCCTAAGCTAACAACCCCCCAACCCAACATATCTAAATGTTGAATCTATGAAGGCTTTAAAATGCTTATAAGTCATACTCTTATAGGTCTTTCTCACATGATGTTAATGTTTTTAATTTCTATTATATGGGATACTATGTTTTTTGTGGCTACCTACATACATATATTTTATAGTTCTTTGAAAAGAAATTTGTTAAGTAAACCTAGAAATATATAAGTTAGAAAAGGTTTAAGAAATATCACTAAGAATTTAAATTATTAGGGATATGTATGGAGATGTAAAGACTAGAGTAAGGATAATGGGAAGAGATATAAAGCACTTTTTATTAACATTAGGCTACATTAAAGCTCCTCATTGAGCCATTTCTTGTTTGTAGTTATAATGGATGAGTTTAGCGCGAATATCTAAGAGGATGTGCCTTGGTGTATGTTGTTTATTAATGACATTATTTTAGTGGATGAGACAAAACAAGATGTCGATATTAAGCTAGAACTTTGGAGAAATACATTAAAGTCGAAAGGTTTTAAATTGAGTAGGATTAAGATTGAGTACTTAAAGTATAACTTTTTTGATCATAGGGTGGCTTTCAATATGGAGGTAAAAATTAGTTCATAAGTTATATCACAAAAAATTGTTTTAAGTATCTAAAATCTATCATCCAAAGTAAGGGAGAGATCAATGAAGACATAGTTTATTGCATCAACTAAGGATGACTTAAATAGAGAACTGCATCTAGAGTTTTATGTCACTTAAGCTCAAAGGTAAATTCTATTGTTTAACGATTAGGTCGATCATACTCTATAGGACAGAGTACTGACCCATCAAACAGGTGAATAGTCATAAGCTAATGGTGGCAGAGATGTGGATGTTCAATTGAATGTGCAACCTTACTAGAAGAGATGTGGTCAGGAATGTAATGGTAGCAGACAAATTAAAGGTGATTAATATTAATAAAAAAATTAAAAGAGATGAGGCTTAGGTGGCTTAGGCATATTAAGAGGAGACATCCTGAAGCTCTAATATGAAGATATGAGAAGATTATACTTAGAAACTATAAGAGGAAAAATAAAGGCCTAAGAAGAACTGGAGGGAAGTAATCAAAATTGATATGATTCTATTGGAACTTACCAAGGACATGACCTTTAATAAAAAAATTTGGCGCACTAAGATATGGATAAAAGATCTCGCACAAAGAGGTCCTTCTTATTTTTTAGGTCTTTTAAGTATTTTTCTTCGAGTCTTATGTCTTCTATTTAACCTAAAATTTTAATACATAATACTTTCTTCCTAGTTATTTAGCCTAAATATTCTCTTACTTAGCCTAAATATTTTTTGTAATGGCTTGCTTTATTTATTAATGTACTTGTCTTCTTTCTTGTTTAATGTTTTGTTTACTTATTTATCATTTATTTTTATCTTTTACTTTGTTTTATATTTATTGTATTATTTATTTTAGTACATATTTCATTTTCATTTTCATTTTCATTTTATTGTTATTATCTTGTATGTTTTTATTGTTATTTTATTTTTAGTTATTATTATTTTATTATTTTAAAGTATATGTTTTTTTTTTTTGTAGATCTATTGAAAAGCCTCCTTATCAATTAGGGATAAGATTACATACCATTAAACCTCCTTAAGTCTCACATATCAAGAGACTCTCATTGAATGTTGTTGTTCTTGTTTTTAAAAAAATATTGATTTATTTATCTTGCAAGTCACTATCAAATTGTATGAAATAAATAACAATAATTAGTATCACTTCTATTTATCTCAAATAAAGAAAAGTAATGGTATCTCCAACAATTAATTTCAAAAGAAAAATCACTATGAGCCTCACATAAGTCAAGTAAAGAGGTAAGTATCAAATGACTAATTATTGAACTAAGTGAAGAAGAAATGGAGGTAACTATTGGTGGTATGTAAAATAAGGTATACACTTGCTTTCATATTGATAACATTTACACATATTGGCTTGACATATATAATTAGGAGGAGAAAACATTATAGCATATACGTAGTGGAAGAAAGGTATATTGATCTTTAAATTGACACATGTCTTTTTGAAGATTATTTATTTATTTGATAAGCACATTATATGTACTCTTTACTCTTATAATAGAGTTTTTGAAAAGGAGAATAAGGAGGGGTTTTTTTTTATGTTTATAGATTTATATATTATACACCCTTTTTAATGTTGACAAAAAGGAGGAGAGAATAGTGATATTGAAACCTAATCATTCCTAATGTATAGATTAAGGGAGAGTATGCATTAAATATTACTTTAATATATGAGAGCTTACTCAGTATCATTTACTTTCTCAAATATTACCAACTATGTTTCATCATCAATAAAGGGGGAGCTTGTTGACCAAGTGAAATCTTAACTCATGGTTTGATGATAACAAAAATACATTGATATTAATAAATTTATTTTTAGTGATATTAGTAGTTCTATTATAATGAAACCAAGCAATATATGAATGATGAAGTTCATAGAAGAGCAAAGTAAGTAAAAGAGTCAATTGAATAAACTAAACAATTAATGGATGGAGAAAATGAGCAAAGTAAAGTACACATATAATTCAAGTGAAGAACCAAGAATAAGGATGAATTAAACATATTAAAATTTAAACGCATTATTGTAATCCTTTTTATAACTTTATTTTGGTGATTTTAATGAATTAGGGGCCTAATTGTTGCATGATCATTTACATGCAGGACATATAACATATAATTTTCATAATTAAGAGGAAAATTAAGAAAGGTTTTTAAGAAAACTCTAACATATAATTTTCATATTTAAGAGTAAAATTACGAAAGGTTTTTAAGAAAACTCTCTTGATGCATTAAAATAATTTTGGAAAAATTTTCATTTAATTTTTCATCGAGGAAATATGATTTGATCTCTTGAAGAGCTTGAAATATTTTTTTAATTGTTTTAAAAAGTTTGGTTAACCAATATGATGATTTAGGTAACCAATACTAGAATTTTAGATAGATTGGTCGATTATGCATAATGGAGCATTACGTTTTGATATCATATACCATAAGCTTATGACCATATTGGTCGACCAATATTACTATTACGACTAGTTTTTATTTCTAACAACTAATTTGAGTTTCTTTAAGTATAAAAAATCATATATGAGTTGTGAGAGGGAAGTTGGGCATGATAGAGAATTGTCAAGGGCCTTGAGAGCCTAGAGAGTGTACTTATGCATTGCATCATATAATGAGCCTTTGTTCACTAAGGTAAGTAAAATGAACTTTTGAGTTTTATGATTATTGAGGAATTTCCTTAGTACATACTTTATATTCCTCTTGACCTGAAATAAGATTTATAAAGCATTGCTCTCCCTTACGACAAAGTAAGAAGATTGTGAGGATTCCTCTTTACTCATGAGAAGGAAAACGTTATATGGAGGATTGGCTTTAACTCATTAAAGAAAGAAGATTGTGAATCATAAATGAAGCTTAAAGAATAATCATAATCCAATGATTGTTTGGGTAAACAACTATATATCGATTATGTATCTCTTTTCCTACTCTCTATATTTCTTATTTTAATTATATTCAGAACATCATATGTGTATGTGTCATAATTATTCATTAGAACATAAAATTAATTTATTAGTTTACAAACAAGACAAAAAATAAACACACATAGTTTCTCCCTCTTGTATACTATCTAGAAACCAATGAAAATATTCAACTTTCTCTATGAAATATAATTATTTAAAATAAATTAATCTATTTTCATATTCATGATAAAAATATAAAAATATTAAAAAAGCAATATATTATAAATTTATTTATAAAAATTATTACTTACTAATTTGGTATGAATTATTTATAATAAATAAATGTATATTAAATAAAAATTAATTATTTAAATAAAATAATAATATAATTAATGATATTAATTTAAGTAAAAAACTATTTAAATAAATGTTATATTAAAATGGGAAAAGTTTAGAGTTCTGAGTTTCATTTTATTTATTAGTAAACTTGAATCATTTTGGAATTTATGCAAATTAAATATCAAATTACAACACTAAAATTATACATGTAATAGTTTAAATGTATAAATAAATAATTATATATGAAATTGATACTATATATATATATATATTTTTAATGTGCTTTAATAAAAATAATATAAAAAAAAGAAAAGTACATGTTTATTTCGTTATATTCCATATAAATAAAAATACTAAATTAAAGAAAAAGAAAAATGATACATTTAAAGTGAATGATTCTCATTTCATAGTAGAAATAATAAAATAAAATCTTTTGATAATAGCAATTCTTATTTTTCGATTAAGATAATTATTTGAATTCGTAAAAGCATTTTATAGAAGTTATAACATTCGCAGGGAAATGTTATTTTTCATGAGGTTGATGTTGGGCTGCCATCTAAATACCTTTATTTTAAGAAATATATTTTTAGTATGGAAAGTTCAAATTAAGGACCTAAGAAACAAAATTATAAGTATGTAGGTTACTACTCCATAAACCAATTATTGAGTACAAATATATAAAGATTTGGAACCATTACATAAAGATTTTAATGTAATTTTTATCTTTTTAATAATTTTTTTCCACTGTATTTTGCATCCTACTTATCTTGTCTCATTTGCATGCGGATTTACCGGAAACAGCATCTCTATTATGTAGGGGTAAGGCTGCGTACTATCAAACCTTCCCAAATCCTACTTCATTGCGAGATTTCAGATTGGGTGATGATGATGATGATGATGATGATGAATAAGTTTCGGCAGCTGAAGCTATTTTTTATTCGCATTTGACATGGCACATATCGGTAAAAATAACTTTAGATTTATATTTAAAATAAAAATTAAATTTAAATAAATACAATTAAAAAATCATTGTATAACATAAATGATCTATATTTTTATTGTTTTAATTTGTCACCTTTAAAATTCTAGACATGAAACATTCATTATGTAATTTATAATACATATTGTACACTTCATTTTATACATTTATTTTAATAAATGTGTTTATAAAAATTATAAGATAACATAAAATATTTTTAAATAAATTACATTTAAAAAACAAGGTGCAGCATAACTTTTTCTTATATCTATATCTTTCTAATAAATTAAATAAATGGATTGAAAATTTTAAAATAGAAATTATGATCATTTTTAATATGACGATTAAGCATCGAGACATAAAATAATTATTGTGTTCATTATTATTTAGTATGATAATATGAATTATTATTGTTGAATATAACATAATTAATAATAAGTATATTACGATTTAAAAAATTCAACATTTTAATTCAACATAAATCAAATTAAATTAGATCAATAAAATATAGAACAAATATTTTTTAAATAAATAATATTGATGGAATATAAATTAATGTATTTGTATTTAGAAAATTGAGGCACGATGTAAATTATCTATTTTTTTCATTGTTATAATTAAATAGCATTTAAAGAATCAAGGCAAAACATAAATCATATTTGCTTTTCTCAATAATATTTATTTGTATATTTATTTGAAGTAAATGCATTAAAATCAAGACATATTTCAATTATTATTAAACAAATGAAATTACCAAATGGAAGTGCAATGTAAATTTATCTAATCATTTTTTATTTTAAATAAATTTTAGTTAAAAGTTTAGTTATTCAATTTATTAACACAAGTAATTATGTATACATGCATACAACAAAAATTGTTTTCCATTTGTGACTATATATATATATATATATTGATAAGGAAATACATTATAAAGCTTAATTACAAAATTAAAATAAAACTAATATGTACCAATTTTTAATAACAAATATTATTGAATTAGGTCGTAAAAGTTTTCAACGATGTTATTTGATTAGTTTCATTTAGATATTTTTATAACAATTGAAAAGTAATTACCATATAAAAATATAAATAAATTAAATTGGTAAAGACAATGTTATTTACATAAGTTTAATTATTTTTCTTTTGAAATTTAGACAATATTTTTCCTAATTATTGATAAATGAGAAGCTATGAAGTGATAGTGTTTGATAGTGTTCTACATCATGCTCTTAATGTAATGGAAATTAAAGTTTTAAAAGATTTATATAAAAAAAGTAATTTACATCTTAATTTATGTGAATCTAATTAAGAATATATTTTAAAGAATTCATAAATATTTAAATCAAACTAAAAAATAAAACAAATGTATAAAAAAATCAACTTGTTAATTAGCAAAAATGAAAAAGCAAATTCATTAAATATTTAAACACTATAAAGAACCAATTGTTTTAATAAAAACGAAGTTCACTAAAGAAATAAAGAGAAGTGCTTTTAACTCTCAAATAACAAAAATATTAAAATCAATTTAAAAAAAACATACTCTAAATACAATATTAAAAAAAAGAAGGTTTTAAATGAACACAACTCTAAGTCAGACTGTATTGATCACAAAATCTTTAATGTTAATGGACTGTCTCAATAATTTTACGCAGTTAAATACAACCTAAGACATATCCATACATGAAGCCATAAATCTATTTATAATTTTATAAAATTAAATATTATTTGAAACATGAGTGTGCTTGATGCCATGTCTTAAAATTGAATTTTCCAAAAAATTATACAAATTGATACATAACCGAGTTAGGAATCATATTGAAATCTAACCTTCAACCTCAGGTTAAACTAGGATTAAGTTAATCTAATCAATACTCTTTATCTTTCAAGTTAATTTAATCCTACACATTCTTTCACAACATTATTAAAAGCATCTTTTTTTTTTCTTGATTCATATCATCAACTTTAATATAATGCTTTTATTTGTATATGATCCACTCTCTCCCTGAAATGAAAATTAATATGTTCATTCTTGGAAGTGAAGAAAATCTAATATCGTGCTCCTCTTGCAATCATCCCAAATTTTATATGAACCGCTCTTAGAAATCACCATTTTACGTGATCGTTCATGGTTGCTGGAAGTATCATTTTTGGCCCCAAAGTTAATTGATGAGATTTGTTGAATTTCATTTTCATCGAACGAAAAAAAGACCCTTATGATCTTCCTGTTGAATATGCAGAAGCCTGTCAACTTAAAATCAGAGGGCTTGTTGAATTTCAACATGCTTATTTACAGATGAACTTCACCATATATAATGAAACATTAGATGCATCTGTCGTTCCCAATTTAACATGGTATAAAAACGGGCAATGAAGTACATCGTTGTTATCAATTGCATAATCAAGAAACCAACAACGTTTACATTCAAACGAGTACACTAGGAGTTTGTGAAAGCTGTTGTAATCCAAAGTAGTTAATGCAACGGTTTGGCTCTGGAAGACCGCAACGTTATAGAAAGTACTAGCACTCTCGGCAACGTTGTAAACAAACATACTTGATAAGCCCCAACAGCGACAACCAGATAAAAAATTTCTGTAAGATCCCAACTCTTTCTCATGTATTATCAGAAATCTTCTAATAAGTCTTGGATTGAGAAAAGTACCCTCACTAAACAGTTACACTCAGGAAGTATTCTAGAACTTGTTTTTTGCTTTCTCAAAATGCAGCCCCTCTACTGTTGCCAAGAAGATATAAATACATCTTTTAAACAAATACAAAACAAATTGTGCCCTTGCACTCGTCTAGTAATTTGCATGAAAGCAGACAAGCTGCCAAGACTCATTTCTCAGTTAACCAGACTATGTAACACCTCATCAACAAGTGCTTGCAACACGTTTTCTATATTCATCGCAAAATATGACATTACATAAAGAAAGCATAAGCAAATTCATAATTAGATCTCAAATTGGCACGCCCTAACTAGTGGGGACTGCCAAAAAGGCAAGTACTCTTTAATCAGCTTCGTCTAAAATACAAATTGAGCTCCTCAATAGCAAGCAACAGAGATTGGACTAATCTGGTTAACTTCTTCAGAAAACTTGCAATTGAAGAAAAAACAAACACCTCATCATTCCTTTATCGCCATTTTCTAACAACGTAGCCTCAGTGAAACTTGCTCCAGCACAGTTTTATTTCACACCATCATACCCGTGTCATGATAATTAATGCATACAAATACTATTTACATTATATATTAAAGAAACATATGAAAAAATATTTACCACCATTAAGAAGAAGCAGCTTTGATAGCCTGTTCTAACTCACTTTTCAAGTCAGTTGTACCATTTACAGGCTTCTTCACTTCCCTTTTCCTGCTTTGTTCTCCATCATTTTTCCTAACTAGCCTCTGCTCGAAGTTACCAAAACTACTACTTAATTCAGGCACAAATCTCTTCTCAACACCACTAGTCCCTCTCCTTAAATCCCTATTTGAAACTCCATGTCTCATGTCCTCTAAAATTTGCTTGAGGTCTTTATTTTCCTTCTCTAACACCTCCAAATCTCTTCTTATCCAAAAACACATTCCCTTCAACAACTGGACGTCACCCACATTACTCTCATAGCTCTTTTCCTTCAACTCCTTCACCCCCTGAACCCTTTCAATCCCAATCTTATTCACAGTCAAATAAGGCAGCTTCGTTCCCATCTCATTAGGCAAATTCACACTCCACCTCAAATTCACCAATACCTTTTTGGTCAATGGAAGCACTGTCCTTGCCCTAACAGAAACGCCCCCAAAAATACCATCCTTTTTCCGACCACTCAATGCCATTTTCTGTTCCACAAAAGATCCATTTTCATTACTATCAGAACAAACCCCATCAGCATCATTAAACTTCAGGTTTTGAAATCCCTCTTTTTCTTTCCCATTAAACGGCTCCAATTTCAATTCCTGCCAACCCAATGACCCATCTGGAGAAAACCCACTTCCAAGTTCAGGTCTTGTAAGCGACCCTGAACCCAAATGTGTCTCGGCAGTGGAATAAGACCCAATGCCCACATCAGGGTTATGATATGAACAAGATTCAGTCTTTCTGTGGAGGGAGAAATGCCCGTGTTGAGGCTTGAACTGCAGAGAAAAGCTAGGTACAATTGTATTGGGACTAGCAGTTGACAGCGAGAAACTAGCAGAGAAAACAAGAGGGGAATTGTGAGGAGAGCCAAAGAAGCCTAAACCGGACCTGAGAGACAGAGAGAAGGGAGAAGTGGCAGTGATGGCGGTGGATTGAGCATAGGTGAGTTTGAGAGAAGGGCCAAGAGGGAAATTTGTGGAGAGAGAGAAAGTGGAGCGTGGGAAGGAATTAGAGACGTTGGTGTTGGTGGTGGTGGTGGTTGTGAAAATTGAAGTGAAAGGTTGATTGAATATTGAAATGGGAAGCTTTGCTTTGAGTAGAGGATTGTAGTTATGATTGTTATCGTCGTCATCCTGGAGAATGAGGGAAAGCTTCATGGCACAAAACCTGAGACTTGTGGACGAGTTTGCGAAGAGAGGTGACTGAAAGCACAAATTTAGGCAGTGTTAGGTGTGATAGAGTTGGCGAATTTGCATTAATTCCAATTTCAACCAAGCGAATGGATCTGCTCCCATCCATGTACCCGTGTTTTCGGGAGCGGTTTTAAAGTTTTATCGGACCAGACAAACCACCCGTCCGCTTTGTTCAATCTTTTGTAACGTTTCAAACTGCGATTCGAGGAATGTAATCAATGGTTTTAAATTTTTATCGGACCAAACAAACCGCAGCTCCGGTTTAGTTCAATCTTTGTAACATTTCAAAATGAGATTCAAGGAATGTAATTGATGGTTTTAAATTTCATTGGACCAAACAATCCCCAGCTCCGGTTTAGTTCAATTTTATGTAATATTTCAAACGATTGTAACGGATGGGAATGTTTTTTTTTTTTTTTGTTATCCACATGATGTTCTAAAAAGATTTCAACTATTAGAAAATACCTTTAAGCTATTTACACCTAAACTAATCCCTGCTTGAGTCAAGTAGATCTTTTATAGGAGGCAAGATTCTAATTCCAAATTTTAAACGACTGTATACATAAGGGGAACTCAAACCCGCGACGGATGGAAATGTTTTTTTTAATAAAAGGGAAAACTAATACAAACTACAGCACAAAATAGGGAAGACAGATTCCCGATTGATCCTCTAGGAGGACCTGGTGGCACCCAATGGGTGTAGAAGCTAGGATAGACACTCCGTCGGCCAGTTGCTCAGCATAATGCGCAAGCCAGTCGGCACAACAGTTGCTCTCTCGATAAACAAGACGATGAACAACAATCCAGTTCCGAGCGAGCAGCAGATGAATGCTCCGAACAATGGGTTGAGTGTCCTAGATCGGTGGGCAGAAGAAGAGAGGAGATCGAACACGAGCTTGGAATCAATCTCCAGTTCAATACGTCGAAAGCCCTGGGACCATGCTAGTGAAAGCCCAGTAAAAATCCCCCATAGTTCCGTTGTCATGGCTGTGTATCGGCCAAGCTTATGAGCAAAGCCCCCAAGCCAATGCTCGTCACTATCCCAAAGAAGATCGCTAGCACCGGCCGAATGCATGGAGCGCTAGCTGGAACCATCGGTATTAAGCTTGACCAACCCTGGAGGAGGTTAGCGCCATCCTATGAGTTGTTCGCGTCGCATCTGAGGACCGGCAGAACGCTCGTGAGAGGTCCCTCTAGCACTGAGGTTCAGCTGACCTGCATAAGACAAAACAATAGAGCGAGGAGAGGAAGGCCATGTAAATTGACTATAAAAAAAGGGAACGATTCTGCCACTACCAGAGGAACCAACAAGTGATGCCAAAGAGGGTTGACCAAGTGTGGTCATAGATCCGCAATCCGGGCTGGAGGTTGGTGTGTAGCCAATCCCGTAGCGGCATAGTGAAGAAGCTAGCCGGGACCAGATGCGGAGGGAAGGTAAGCCAAAGTTGGCGAGCTTTACTGCAGTCCCGAACTACGTGGAGAGAGGATTCCTCAATGCCACAGTGGTAGCAAGCTCCATCGGAAGTACAGTGCAGGCGAACACGCCGATGATTCGTGAGTAACCGATCGTGAGCTAGGAGCCAGAGGAAGGAGCGGATTCGCTGTGGGCCCGGCCACACCCAAATGCCCTTCCAAACTGCATGAGTCGCAGTATCGGTATGCCCCATACTCATATTGTACGTCGAAGCTATTGAGA
>JANITW010000005.1:21149737-21164598 GCA_027564335.1 Erythroxylum williamsii
TGTAATGTTTGATTTTGTTTGTTCTGTCTTGGGTGGCATCCATGTATCCTCCCAGGGGGTATTTGGGTGTTACACTTAATTTGTTCCAAGTGCATTTATAGGTTCTAATTGCCTTCATGGACAAAAAAGAGAAAAAATTGGATGAAAACACGACATAAAACAAAAATCTACAACAAGTAAGGGATATACAACTGTGTAAATGGCCTTGTAATTCTCTCATGCTATACAAATTCACAAATTTTAGAGAATTTAGGTTATACACGATCTAGTACACGGTCATGTATCAGACTATGTATCTCTCAAAAACCTTATAATTTACTATGAAAAGACGTGATTAGAGGCAAAAGAGGTGACCATACTTTTGTAGACGGATCTAAACATGGAGAACATCCAGAAGGGACAATATTGATCTAGAGAAGTGGAACATACAAAGAAATCATCAAAAGATCCAAATTACGACATTAACCTTAAACTTGCAAGAACATTCGATAAAAAATAAAGAGAGATTTAGAATTATGAACTCTTTGTTTTCTATTTGTTTTTCTTTCAGTTTATGTTTGATTTTGTTTTCTATTATATGTAAATAAACATCTTTAATAACTAGGTGACATGAACCCTAGTTTGTGCTATAACATGTTTTGATTATTTTATCTATTCCAATTATTTTGATTGATCTATTATGATTCAATTATGTGTTTAATATATGTTCTTATAGATCTAGAATATTAGTACATAATCTGATTTCATAACATAGAGATTGAGAAATCTTGTGTATAAATAGATATACTTTAATTTAAAGGAGTTAACTGAAAACCTAGAGATAGGTCAACATAAATCCTCTTAATTAGGGTCAAACCTAATAGTGAAATTTACAAATCGATAAAGCAATCTTAGTACCTTTAACTTGAATAATATCGGTTGATAATTCTAAGACTAGTTGTTATTAGTCTCAAAAGAGTTATTATAATACAATAGGAATTTCCATGGTCCAATGGTCAATAAAATAATTGCATAATAAAAGGTCAATTATGTAAGAGTTTTGGGAGATTCATAACCTAGACATCAATTTTTAATATTTATTATTTTTAAGTGACTTGTTTCATCTATGTGTTCAATATTGCTTCCTACTTTATTTTAATTATTTAAGTTTTAAATTTCTTTATTAAAATCCAAAAGCAATCCTTAGGCTATATAATGGGACAAAGGTAATTACTAATAATTGTTGTTTTTATGAGATCGAACCGTACTTGCCAGAATTAGCTACAACTAAGCTATACGCTTATGGTAAAATTAATATCGGTATGTAAATAAACCAATCACATGATATATTGCTAGACTTTAATCTTAATATATGATTATAAATTTATTGGAGAATTAATGATAAATTAAAAGAAGTTTTAATTTATTTGATCCTAATTATGAATTAGAATTAAAATTTATGATTATTGTTAATATATTATAAACCTAATGGGTCACACATATAGAGTAGTTTAAAAGAGAAAAATCAATTTCAATTAAGTTGGACTTACTTATAAAGTTTGAGAAACTTTAGGAATCAAATATGAGATATTTGATTAAATTAATTATAAATAGAGATAGACTTAAATTATAATTGATGTATTTTATTTTAATAGAAATTAATTTAATTATAAAGTTTAAGGGACTTTAGGGATCAAATATTTGATATAATTAATTAGAATTAGAATTTGACTTTAACTATAATTGAGGTATTTAATTTTAATAGAAAATAAAAAAACCCTAATGCTTTTCCTATAAATAGGGAATTAGCATTAGAGACCTACAACTCTTACTTTTTCTTCTCAAAAGTTAAGAAATTGCTTTGTGGATACTGTTAGACACTGGATGTATGAACAACGCACGGTTGACACATCAAAAAGCTTTCGAAAAGATTTCAACAGGAAAATAAAATTTGGTATGATTTCATTATGATTTGAATAAATTATTCCAGTTATCTAATTATTGGGATACGATTAGAAACCATAAAATTTTATTTTTCCTTGTGCTCGTGATTCGAAGAAAGTGGTTTCTAAAATTTTTATAATGGTGCATCAAGAGATTAGACTAAAAGCATGATTAAAAATAGGTGGAATTGAGGACTTCATAGGTTGAAACAATTGCCACAAAATTACTTAGCGAATTCCTTGAACTATTACAAAACTTATTAAAATAGTGCAGTGATATTTTTGAAGAACCAATCTAGATTCCATGATCATAGAATACCATTGAAGGAGTGATCATAGGCTGTAAATCTTTGACCTTACAGGTACTCCAGAGTCCAAAAATGCATTATAGAAGAATTGGTGAATGATATGCTGCAACAACGTATCATTAGACAAAGTGTTAGCTTGTTCTTAGCTACAGTTATTTTGTTCAAGAAGAAGGATTGATTGTGATATTTTTTTTGTTTATTACAGATCCCTTAATCGGTGCACTAAAAAGGAAATTTTTTGTATTCCTTTAGCGGAGGAATTAACCGATGAGTTAAATGGTGTACATTTCTTTTCCAAACTAGATCTTATAGCTGATTATCATCAAACACAAGTGCATAAGGATGAAATTTACGAAACAACTTTTAAAACCTATGAAGGATATTATGAATTTCTTGTAATGCCTTTTGGGTTAAAGAATGTACTATCTACATTTCAAAGCTTAATGAGTCAAATATTCAAGGTGTATTTACGAAGGTTTGTATTGGTGTTTTTTTGATGATATTTTGATATGTAGTCAAACCTTTGAATTGCATTTGAAGCATCTATACTTAGTATTGGAGATTTAAAAAGAACAACAATTTTACATGAAAATGTCTAAGTGCTCTTTTGGAGTTCCTCAATTGGAATACTTAGGATATATCATAAGTGACAATGGAGTATCAACGGATTCGTAGAAGATTTAGGCAATGTCCGCTTGGCCACAACCACTAGGCAACTCAGAGGTTCTTGGACTTATTTGGTTATTATAGAAGATTTATTAGAGCTTATGGATAGATGAGCAAGCCTCTAACTAATTTGTTGAAGAAAGACTCATTCTAATGGACAAAAGAGGCATCGATTTCATTCTCAGCTCTGAAGCAAGCTTTGATAGCAACTCCTGTACTAGCTCTTCCTAATTTTGTTACACAGTTTGTGGTAAATGTTAATGCGAGTGGCGAGGGTATAGGTGCAATGCTTACGCAGGAAATTCACCTTATAGCATTTGTTAAAAAAATGTTATCCAACAAACACAAACATAAATGACTCAATTTATAAGTCTACATACTCAACCAAATATTAAATGATCATAACATCAACTACTAATATCTTATAAATATCATTAACAATAAAATAACTAAAAATAGTCGCAGTAACAAAAAATAGCAATAGCAATAATCAAACAACAATATTAGATTGCAAAACACTAAAAAAAATTATACTAATAAATACACAGAGGATCATGATTTATGAAAAATAATTTCTCCATGTATTTTTAGATACAAAATCATTAATAATATTATCAAAATCAATATTGTCTAACTTATCCTTCTCAATATATAACATAACCAAACCATTCAACTTTTTTTGTGACATTGATGACCTCAAATAGGTTTTCAATAATTTTAATTTTGAAAAACTTCTCTCAACTTATGCTACAATCATAGGTATAGTCAAGAAAATTCGATAAGCAATTGAAACATTTGGATAACAATCTGCAGCTGTAATAAATTCTAAAATTTCAACTGATGACATTAACTCATTTGGCAAAGTCCTTTGCAATAGTTTTAATTTAGAAAAAGATAATCTAAATCCACATTTAACACATTATTATGAGAAAAGTCGTCGTAAAATTAGTTCAACATTCTCTTAATTCATTATTATCCAATAACATCAAACTCTTTGAATCAAATAAGAATCCAAAAATATTACCAAATATCGTTAATTGTTCAAATCTTTTCTTTAACGAAGTAATTGCTATATCCACAACAACTAGAAAGTAATTAACTTTGAAAGAATTCTCAACTGATTGTATTTCTCTATTATGGTTAATTTCATCAAATTCTCTTTTCCTAATAATACAATGTCTAGTTGAAAATGTAGGTTCTATATTCATCTGAAGCGCAAGACTTTTGGCAATATTCATACTAGAGCTAAACTTTTCATCTCGATATTTCTAAAAAAATACCAACACACCTTCTGATTACTTTATGGTAGCATTAATGCACATAGATTTAGATTGTAATTTTTTACTCACTATATTGATAGCGAATAAAATATCATACCAAATAACCATACCAAGTAAAAACTCAAAACTCTCAAGTACACTAACCAAACTTTCTGCTTCACTCTTTGACTTGACATCATCACAAGATCTAGATAACTCCATCAAAGCCAATCTTATTTGAGGAGCTTGAAATGTAATAGCTTTAACACTTTTTATTCAACTCTCCTAATGAGTGTTGGAAAATGATTTTATAATCAAGCCTAAAACATTACCAAGCAAAACATTCTATCTTTTAGGAGAACTTTAAAATAATGCATATATATGTTGCATGGCTCCAAAAATGAAACAGCTTTAACACAAGAATGTGTCATATCACTAAAAGTAAGATTAAGATTATGACAAGTACTTGTCATATATAATGCTCTTGGATTTATTTCAAGTAATCACTTTTGAATCCCTTGGTGTTTGCCCTTCATATTAGAACTATTGTCATAACCTTGATCCCTTATATTATAAACATTAAGATCAAGAGAATTAAATGCATTCAATAATTCATTGAAAAGTCCCAATCCAGAGTCATCTATCTTTAAGAACTATAAAAAATATTCCTCTATTTTTATTTTTTTATTTGACATATTCACACAACGTATTAACAAACTCATTTGTTCTTGATGACTCAAATCTGGGGTACAGTCAAGAATAATGGAAAAGTATTTTGCCTCTTTAATGATCCCTATGATAGAACTTCTAACACTATGGGCCAAATCATTTTGAATTTTGTGACCAAGATAATGATGATGAATTTTATGGTTTTGAATACGTCTAATATGATCTTGCATTATTACATTAAATACAGCAATCATCTCAATCAATCCTAAAAAATTACCATTACTATCTTGGTAAAGTTTCTCATTGGATCCTTGAAAAGCTAAATTATATTTAGCAAGATATTTCACAACAGAAACTATTCTTATCAAAACTTGTCTCCAATGTTCTTTCTCCTTTGCAATTTCTTATTGCAAATCTTTATCAACTATTTAATTTTTGCTCAATTTTACTCTTAATTCATTCCAAGTTCTCATATTAGTCATATGCTCAATGCAATTCTCATATTCTTTGAGTCTCTCACTAAGATGCTTCCAATCTCTAAATTCGTCATTTGCTAATCCACTTTGTTTGTTAGTAGATTTGAACAACTTATAACAAAAACAGTATACTTTATCTACGTGTTTAGAATAAACCAACCATTTTCTATCGCTAATCTCTCTATTACTCAAATTTCTATAATAATAAGAATATGAAAAATGATGAGAGGTATTGTCTAAAGGAAACATAAGATTCAGTTCTCTTATAGGCCCTTTTTTAACTAAAATATCCCTTGCCTTATTATCAAGATTATCCAAATTTCTAAGATCATAAATGTCCAATATAGGGCTTACTTGCTTATCTGCCTTTAAATTTTCTGAAGTGGATGCATTTGGTACATGATCATGCTCACTTAGATTTCTAATATCCTCATGAATATGAATCTCATCACTTAAGTTTTCTTTATGTTGTTCAAAACTACCTTCACCTAATTCCTCGGGACTTTCACAAGAGGAGCCTACTCTTTTAATAAATTCATTAATTGCTTCTTTTAGGGATTCTATCAACTGTGCTATTTGTTTTCTTTTTTTTTCTTCCTTTTTTAGCTTCCAAACAAATGCTTTTTAGGCAACATAACATAAATCAATTATAACATAGTTGGACTAAAAAAAGAACAAAAGCATCTGTATGAAACTGGAAGAAGTATGCAGGCAAAACCAAACTCTAATAACTTTACAATATATCACAAAAATATACATAAATGGCATTATATCTATGATAGAGGAAAAAATAAATAGCAAAATTTAATATCTAATAATAAAAATAAAATAAAAAACAAAGAGCAAATATTAATGATAGAGACACACTAATTTCTAAAAATACAAGAAATTAATATACTTAGGGAAAAATATAGTAATACTATTCTAAGTTATTAAATATTCTAAATTTCCCAAGTCAAATATTATCCTATTCTATAAGCTGTGAAAATGATTAACTATTATTATTATTTTTATTATGACATGTTTAATAGAATCATATGTATTTTATAATAAAGGAAACCATTTATATAGTCTTTAAATTGAGTAACTTAAATTATTTGATTTAGTCATATTATCACTAAACTTAAGTTAACTCTATAAGAATACAAATCCAACAATTATTACATTACTTGTGGCAAAGTATAATGAAAATTATAATTACAAAAATTAAATTATTATTAATATTGAATTATTATAAATAATAAGTAATCTAAAAATAAAAAAGAAAATACAAAAATAAATACAATATCATTTAATATAAATGTTATGATTTAAAATGCTAATATAATGTCCACGTTAATGACACATTATAAATTACTTATAACTTATTCAAATATTCAATATGCTAAAAATACATTAAAAATCATAAACTTTATCTTTAAATTATACTAAGAACTCAGAAGACAGAATCGTGAGATTTTTGCCTGCTAAATTTTAAGTTAGAGTATCTTAAAAATATATATTGATGAAAATAAAAAATTCGAAGGTAAAAATATAACCTAAATATTTCAAAACTATTTATAATTAACATGTTAATGATAAGTTTCAAAGTTAAATATGGAAGTTGCTACGTCCATTTCCTTTTTCAATGCAGATAACGTTATAAAAAGGAAGCCTTTATTACTCACCAATATTCTCTATATTTAATGCTTAAGCTAAACTTTGAAAATTTTATATATTAAGAGGTTTCTTTTTATGGTGAGCCTTGGATAGGTGCTCTGTCTGCCCTTGTCCAGAGTTGACTCTGCATCTAACAAGCTCCTATTATTTAGCAAACTTCTATTGTCTGACAGACTCTTATTGTTTTAAATTTTAACAAGCTCTTATCTTTATACGAATTGAAAGTAACTTGTAAAAATTTTTAAGTCACATACAATTCAACCCTTCTTGGTGTATTAGCTTTATCAAGAACGTTTTTCTGATGTAAACATTGTGGACGAGGATCTTCAGGGGTGAGAAATGATAGAAGCTCGTAGCTGAAGGGTGAAAGTAGGGAATACGTGTTTGTAGAATTGTAACACGCTGTAGTATTCCCAAAATGTCGTGTGTATAAGACATCCTATCTCTTTCTTTTATTTCTCTCAAGCTAGTTAGTTCCTAATCCCTAATTTTCCAGTTAGCTACAACACAAATATCTAAGCATGAATCCCCAACGGTTATGATCGATTAAAATAATTTTTTTCTTTTCTTTTTATAATTTGTTTAATTTAAAATGGTAAGTGTTGAAATAATATCGGTTGTTCCGTTTGCATGCTGAAAGAGTCCACGTTATACAATATGTCTATATGTTTAGCTTGATGATATTATATCATATATACTTGTATGGGGAAAGAGATGGAACAGGAAACAAAGTAAAGAACTCGTCGGTTGATACTTAAGTTCTAGGTTTCTATCTACCCCAAAATTTCCTATTTCAAGATTAATAAGGATCTGTACAATTTCACCTTAAACACACAAGACACAAACTAAGTCCTCTATTGCCTTGTAAGAAAACAAAAAGTCCATGTTACAAGTTCTGTACAGCAACCAAAACCGATGCTGCCGTGTTTTTACGAACTTTAATTTTCTATTGCTGCCAAAAATTGCAAGGACGGACAGCTTGGTCATGGTGGGTCTTATTTCTCACCTTCCCTGATAAATTGATCTGCAATTACATTTTGGAAAGATAGATGTGTAAGATGCATGCATACTCAAGCCACCATAGCATTAAACAAAGCACAAAATTTAATCAATAGTAATGGAGATCAACACACGATTTCGCTAATCATATAAATTCCATCATTATCTTTATCTTCTAGGAACTATATAGATTAGTCATCACCCCACTAACAGTAAGATATATGGTTACCATTCACCTGGTGAGTCTTAATTCCCATCTTCACCTAGAAAAATCTCAGGATGTATTGCTGCAGTGTTAACATTGAGTGCCCTTTTGAGCTTCCGTTGATCCAAGACTTCGACCTCAAGTAAGAACATTGAGCTAACAGGTCGATGATCCGAGAGTCTTATTTCAGCTCGCTTGTAAAAGAGTTGTTTTATTCCTTTTCCTAACCAAAGTATTCGATCACACCTGCAACATGATGCCAAATAAACTAGAGTAACTACTACTGCTTCCTTTATAATTGAACATGTACCAAATTCCACCAACAAATCATGGATTGAGTGAGATGATTATACATATATATATATATGTGCAATGATATTTTCTCTTGGGTGTCAGAAATTCTAAATCTATTATTTTCATAAGTGTTTACCATGCTGGAGACCTCCTTTTCTCCCCTTCTTTTGGATTCACCCCAACGTATCTATCAGAATTTATTTCGTACTTGTATGTGGGAGGAAACCTTATTACTCCCTCATTCCATCCCTCAAACACATGCCCATTGCAGAGTTCTTTGTTTAGCTGCCGCATAGATTGTTTGATCAAAACAAGATGAATAAGCAACGAAAACCAATACCAAGAAATTTCAAAGCAGTTTCAACATCAATATCTGTGGACAAAAAAATTTAGAATATTGCAGGAAGCTCTCATCATAAGATCAGAAACTTCCAAACGAAGTTCCTGTTTATGACTTGGCTCTCGCTGTCTATTAGGAGTCTACCAGCCGGTTTAATGAGATTACATTTTTGTTATCATCAGGATGAATCAATCAGTGTAGACCAGGTGCAGCAACTCTTGAGAAACATGCTACTCACCAGAAAGGAAACTCTCAAGAGACACGTTTCTCACCTGATCCTTGTTGATGAGTTGGTCCCATTGCTTAAGTGCAACAAGTTTTCTTATCTCTGTGTCCAACATGTTGAGACGGTAATTCAAATCCCCAAACCAGAATACCTGACTGTATGTAGAAGCGTAAATTCATGTGCCAGACAGACATAATATGAAATGAAAGGTTATTATGATAAAAAAAACACCATCCTTTGCTGGTCTAAATCTAATCATCAGCCACCTAGTTTTATTGTTTTGTTTAATCAAGGCCAAATTCTTCGTATCTCTTCCTCTCCTTAATGGTTTATAGAACTCCTTGTATGGTCAATTGGAATTTGCAGCAGAAGTAAACGAACTAGCACTCTAATTTGGAACATTTGATCTTAGAAACAGATTGATGATTATTGCAAGTCCCACCTCAGTTAAAATGAAAGCGACTTAACAGTAAACTTTACAGATTGAACAGATCGTAATGAACTTATTTGCTTTGAAGTAAAATGACGCTTACTCATGAGATGCTATGGTCTGTGGTTGATCGGTCTCAAAGACAGAAGAGAAACGAGTGCGGCGTATAATTTCATATACGTCGGCGTTACGGCGTTGTTCAGCCCCATCGTTTTGACCTGAGGTCAGATGAGAACAAACGAAGCACAACCTTGACTGGAAGAGAGTCATGCTAACAGAAACAGATCCCTACATCAGTAATCCAGAAATTAATGAACAAGCGCATGGTCACTCATGTTTAATGAATATACGTAATATCTTGCTTGTGATCTCCAACGTTTGCTGAGAAGTTAGAACCTCACAGCAAGATCATTATTTGTATGGTACCATTTCGTCTCATCTGAATACAGTCAAATGAAACTAGTGAAAAGTTTCAAAACATCCTAGTCTATCTAAAACAACATATGACGAAGAATACAGTTCATTTACAAAGAAATTATACAGGGTTTCGTTCTGATCCCCTTATTACTTCTTCAAAGATTGTTTTTACTTCTATTAATATAGCAAAACAATGTCTCACCGTTCAAAGGGCACTTGATCCTATAATAAAACAATTATATTGAATAAGATAGACTAATCAAGAATGGGAAAAGGTATTACCTTGTTTCCCATGTAGCCCATAAGACCAACTCCAACAGGGGAGACCTTCAAATTGTTTATGTGCCTTCTCAACCTTTTACGAACCCAGATCGATACATATATACCAATCATTTGCTTGCTGACAATACGCACATACTTAGGGCGTGACTTTAAACTATGCTGGCTGTATTCATTGCTGTTCTGTTCAGTTGGTAATTCTAAGAAACTATCATCCTCTTCATCAGATAGCCCATCATAAACATCCTCAAGGGCATCAATAGCACCAGCAATGTCAAGTTTCCTTCGCTGCTCCACCAAAATATTGCTCAGGTTTCCAGAGCTGTGATGAGATCGTTTAAGGCCACTGCTGCTCAGTGGCAAATTTTGAGGACTAAGTAGTGAAGGATTTTCTATCCAACCAAAGCCCATTCTTGCAGAACTGCTGAATACTCTACGTAGCTTGTTATTGGAAGAGATGACTTGTGGGCTTGCATCTAAAGAATGTTCAGGCCAGTCTAATCTGCTGTCACAATCAATGCCATATATTCTTTCTAGGTGTAAGTTTTTCCTAATGCTCACTACTTGACTCAAACTATGTCTTTCAGTGTCAGAACCATCATTTGTTGCCAAGTACTCCCCAGTCAACGCCTCCAATGGCAGAGCATCAACCTCATCTGCAAGTTCATCAGCAACAGAAGAAGTTCTCAACACTGGAGACGGAGGGGCACTATAACATTTGTGCTTCGTTTCCTGCTGCAAAGATTTGTTAAGAGTTCTTCTAATGAGTGCCTCCCATTTTGGAATTGGTCGGCTGCTCTCTGCACCTAGCACATTCCCAGCATTCAAAGGGACAACCTCTTGGAACCTGGAAAAAGGGAAAATGAGCTATATAAGATGGACATCCTCTTCAAGAAATAATTAAAATTATGTCCTACCAAATATTTCAGTTTGAGGTAAAAAGCGGCATCATATTGAGACAGGGATGTTGATACAGACTCTCAAGTAGAGCAGACCACATGTGCAGTGATTTCATCTCAAAGTATGACATCTTTTAGACAATTTTGAATGAGAAATCTTACAAATGGATCTGGCACTTGAGCCCGATACTGCTTGGAATGGATGAAGATTCTCAAGTTCAATATACATATGCAAAGAAAACAAGTCAAAACTGCAACTCAACCTTTCCAAAATCATACGGGTATCTACTTTGATATCTGGGTTAATCTTGTGGTGTAAATGAATTTGTTTCCTGTCTTGAAAGTTTAGCTGGCAGCAGATAGCAGATATGAGATTAACCAAATCTGAGGAGCATTAGATCAAGTAGAGATGTTCAAATCTTAATTATTACAAGAAAATATCTGTAGAAGGGCTTTTTATTATTAGCTTACAGTGGTTGTTGAAAAGCTTGCTTTTATCGTTTTCTATGAGCATCATGGCTTGGCTGAGTTGGGTGTGTGTCAGAATTTGGTCGGAGAACTATATAGCTCTTTTGAACATTTCACATCAGATGAATAAAAGATGGAAGCGATCAAACAGACAAAAGTACAGGCATTCAATTCAAGCATGCCGCAAAGGCAGAAATTTTCCTGGTTCTCTTTTGAAGTCCCTTGAATATATTTTTACAGTAAAAAGTTGTACAAAATTGAAATAAGAAATAAAGGAGAAACTAACCCAATGATATACATGTCTGCTGGTTCGTCACTGCAAAGCCAGTCGTCAATCTCTAGATCTTCTTGCGGAAGTCTTCCAGCAACATTCCAAGTGCCTACTGTAACCCTGCAGATGTATCCAATCATCGTACATCCTCTCTTAATAATCAAGACGTACGGATGTATCTTCAAGGTAAATGTTTAAGAGTAGGAAAACCACATCCAAACCTCACATCCTTATTATTTATGTACTGAACACGCAAAGTTTCTGATTTTCCTCGCCTGTGTCGCAGCGCGTAGCCCACAGAAGATGCATCTGTTTCAACAATTAGAGGCTTTGGTCGTGAGATGAATGAGCAAGTTGATTTGTTTAATTTCTGGATTTGATTGACTAATAGCAGTATTAAGCATGGGCTTGAGGTTCAATCTTATCGTTTTAACCTCTAGGATGATTACTTGTGGTCATTCATTGCTTCAGTGGAGGCATAAAAAATCAAGGATTACTATCGTAGCATTGGATTGAGGAACAGAGAAATGGAATAGTCAATACTAAGATTTGACAGAAGCATTTTGTAAAAGAGGATATTGCCTGAAATTTGACTACGGAAATCAGACTGGTTTCCCTGCGTGCGGTGAGCATGATTCTCCTCCCCAGTGGCTCTTTCGTCTTTCAGAGAACAAGCTGTTTAAAAGGGTTGCAGAAAAACAAGGATAAACATACGATACCCAGTGATTACGGTAAAGAAAGCTAAAGGGTGGGTACCATCATCTTCACTCTCGTTTTCTGTGTATTCATCTTCACTGAAATCATACACCTTAGGCTTTATGTTCAACCATTTCTTCACGACAAGGGAAGGCCAAAAGGCCTGCAATCAAAACATGTAGCTAATATGAAAGAAACAAATGGTTGAACTCAAGACAGCTCCATGAACCTTTAAAAGCATACCTCAGAACGTCTACCTCTTCTGGCCCTCATTGTCTCTGAGGATCAAAGTTCTTAGACCGAAGGAAAATATAGCCGACTCTGAAAGCAAAGTCGTTTAATAAATGAACAAGCAGAAGCAGCAGATTGTCAGAAGATTAGTACTTAAAATAAGTGTTTTCAAGGGTAACCTTGTTTCCTGATGCAAAGCACAAAGAAGATTCATGGTAAGACTGAAAAGAAAGGACAGGAAAAAAAGTATGGGTATATATTTAACAGATTTCTAACAGGCGACCATGATATCATTGAAAATTTCAACAGCAGGATGTCACTTTCACGTTAACAACCATTCAGTCGTCCCATTGGTGCATTACTTTTTAGCAACTTGATTGGTGGAACAGGTAAAACCCAAATCATAACACTCAAACCCCAGCCAGACCTGTTGACAGATCAAGGTCAGCAGGATTATCTCCCACCACAGACGCACAATTCAAAAACAAATTGAAGCATGTAATATTTATAATCAACATAATACCAGACAACGCTACAAGCAACTGACCAATAACTATATGTTTATTTATAAAAAGACAAACAAACAAAAGCATGATTAAGGTACTTAAAAAAGAGATTAAAAAGAAAACTCGAGATATCCAGTGGCAAGACCAGCAGTAGAATAAACAAAAACCTTGGGAAATCAGCAAGTAATTAAACATGATTAAGTTGTATGGTACAGCTGGCGCCATTGGATGGACGGTGAAAATTACCTTTGTTTATACGTGGGCATTTTATTGTATTTTATATTATGTGCATTTTTTATATATATATGAAGATTGACAATTCTAAAAGTGACCACGGAGATGACATCAGCGCACCATTTGTCAAGTTGACAAGCACTCTGCAGATTTCAACTGTCGACTATGAAATGTCAAAGAGTATTTTCCTTTTTTCTTCTTCGCCTGTTTTCGTTTTCTTTTCTTTTTTTTAATCATAAGGAAACAAATAAAGATATTATGCTATCAAACTGGCTAATGAAACTTTAAGTATATCCTTTACTAAGATATTAAAGCAACCCACAAGTAGATATTGATACTAATAAATTCTAAGATTTAAAGATCTGACATATTTCGCTAGCTAATTTACAACTCAATTAGCCTCTCGTAGGTTTTATAATTCCGACCTTAAAGACTTTCGTTTCATCAAAACTATTTTCTAAGTATACTTACATTGTCTTATAGTTTAACCAATTGGGTGCACGTGAGATAGGATTTGGTGCTAAAACGCATAAATTATGCACTCCTACGAAGTCATTCTTTTTGTTCTAAAGCTTAAGATAATCAACTAAAGTAAGAAAAGATGCAACGACACATCAAACATTGCTGCACCATTTGTTCATTTGGTCTCTGAAATACAAATTAATTAAGTTTAGAGAAATTAATCTTTTTTTTCCTCCAGTCCAAATGTAACCATCTTTTCTGTTTTGCATTTTAGTTTGATTAATTTATGTTTGTCTTGAAAAACACTGATGTCATGTATTTGATGTTTTCAATTTTTTTGTCTCTAAGAAAAAAATGAGAATCTCAATAGGTTGATTTGAAGTTATTAAAAAATTATTATGTATATATTAATTTACAAATAAAAATGGATGATGATTACTGGTTTTACACCCAAAATATCTACCAAAAACTCAACCTTTAGCCACAATTGTAGTAGTTCTACTATGGAAAGTTTCAATATTAAATTTATGTTTAAAATTTATCATGATATCAAAGCATTTATGGTCTTAAGAGGCTCGTGAGAATTAAAAAAATGGCATGTGGAGAGCCCTCTCTCAATTCCAAATACACTATATATTTTAAAAACCTTCAACAAGTAGTGTTTTAATAGCTTCTTCTAATTTCTCTACAACTGTTCGTCTAGTATTTAATGTTGGTTTATGCCCTTGCAGTCAATTTTGGTTGTATTTTTGATTGTATAAAATTTGTTTTATTCAATAAAAGGCATTCTTTATCTTTGTGCATTTTAATTATTTAATTATTAAACATAAAGATAAAATCCCTGGAATAATTGTTATGCAATTAGAAGTTATAATGTGATTATAATTATGAGATTCAAATTGCATTTTGTATTATTCCTAAAATGTTCCTAGTCATAGTTTCATC
>JANITW010000005.1:21227223-21244535 GCA_027564335.1 Erythroxylum williamsii
TATCATATACATCTAAACATGTACAAGATAAAGAATGCCTTTAAATAATTTGTCACTAAACTACAACCAAATCGATTGACTGTAGGGCATAAACTAACAGTAATTTATCTATTAGTTAACTTTAGTAGAGCTAATATAACATGGATTTATTTTGTTTATACCTGAAATTATACATAGTGGATATCTATGCTTTTGAACAACCTTATAGCCATGCATTACAATATAAATATTAAAAGATTTCTATTACATATTAAATGGTATTGAATCTGAAGATAGACTTAGATTGGGAGCTCCTTATAGGGAATTTAGAGATTTTCTTGCATAAATTGGTGATATTGATGTAAAATTTAAAGGGAATTAACATATTTAGAATAACAAAAAGAAGGATTGCTTCCTAAAAAAACAACTTGATAGGGATTTAGCTAATTATCACTGGCGTGACAAATTTCAATCTAGTAAAGTAATTTTTAGCAACCACCTTTGCTCTAACCACTCTCTTATAAAATAAATAATATTTTGGTTACTTAAAAAAGAGTCACATACCTTTTCAATTCCTTAACCACCTCTCAAACTTGGAGAGTTTCCAAAATGCAACCAATAGAGGTTTCAACACTAAGGAGATCGGTTGTGAATCTTTTCAATGCTTTAAGAAGCTCATGGAAATTAAAGCGCAATTGAAGAAGCTTATAAAAAAACCATTATATAATAGCAAGTTAACTCTTAACAATGTAAGGAAATTCCTTAATCTTGGACAAAATGAACTTTACACAAGGTCAACTAAGCAAGACAAACAAGTCAAAGAGAAAGAAGGATTTAGGATCTATGTTAAGGCCATTAAAGAGCATTACTCTTTGCTCAAGAAAAAATTCAATGACAAAAGGATGGTGATTCCAATACGAAATACCTCCATAGGTCTCTACTTATAAGAAGGAACATGAACATCATCTTATTAACCATTAAAAAAGGAAGAATAATTCACAATAAAGATAATCTTAAAGAGGTATTTACAAAATACTTTATGAATTCTTTGGGAAATTCTTCTAATACGTGCTCGCTTCTTCTTACCTTATGTAATCACTAGAGAACAAGTTGAATTGCTAACTAGGCCTTCCACAAAAGAGGACATTGAGAAAGCTATTTTCAACCTCAATCCTTAACAAAGCAATAGACCCTGATGGTATTAATGTTTTCTTTTCTTAGAAATCATAGAGCTCTTTTAAACCTCAGGTGGTTAGTGTAATCTAAGAATTTTTTTCAATTGAAAATTTTCTAAGGGTGTGGAATAGAACTCATGTTAGTTTAGTTCTTAAAAGCTATAATCACTCTTCTCTTAGAGATTATTGACCACTAGCTTATTGAAATATTTTTTATAAAATCATTGCCAAGTTATTGGCTACAAGATTGAAGTTAGTCTTTCTAGAATTTATCAATAATACTCAGGGTGCTCTCATTAATAGGATATCTATAAATGATAACATCATACTAGCTCAAAAAATTTTCAAGGATTGTTATAAGAAGAATGCTCCGCAAATTGATTTAGTTAGTTAGATGTTTATCATTCACTCTTTGCAAGTATTTGTTTTCCCGCTTTTTTTACAATTCATATAATAAATTGAACAATGTTTTTTTTAATTTCAAAAGAATAAATATAACAATGTATCACATCACTAGTTTAAAACATATTAACCAATAAAGAAGCCACTCATCTCGTTCAAGGTGCCAAAGGCATCCAGTAGGGAGACATTGTCCCCCCATATTTGTTTACTATATCTACTGCAGTTTTAACAAAGTTAATCAATCATAACAATAATATGGAAAAGAGCTACAAGTTTTATAATAAATATGGTAAGTTGGAAATTCTAATTTTTCATCTACAAATGTTTTGATACATTTTTGTGGTGCTAAGCATAATTATATTGCATTTCTCATCAACTCTCTAAATATTTTTAGCAAATTTTCAAGTTTATTAATAAATAGGGACAAGATTCATCTATAGTTTCAACTAGGACTCTCCATATGTCATCTTGGCTATATAAAATTAAAGCCAAAGTAAAAGATGATAATGACATATGGCTTTAATATGACAATTAGAGTGACCAAGGTCATTTCTACAATAATAAGAAAAACTATCAACAAGTCAGATATATGTACCCTATGAAAGTTAGATTCTTAGGTGAGAGGGAATGAATGGGTCAGATATATGTACCCCATAAAAGTTAGATTCTTAGGTGAGAGGGAATGAATGGGTCACTAAGGCAAGTAGATTCTTCTCTCTTAATGTTAGTAATCCTTCTTACAATCCTTGCTCCATAAGGAAAGACAAAATAACTTGGTGTAAACACTCCTTTGGTACGTTCACAATTCAATTTTGTAGAGATCTCTTGAGAGTCCATACAGCCAAAGTCACTTGGCATTAAATGACATGGTCAAATACATACCTTCAAAAGTATCCTTTATTTTATGGCTAGGTTTGATAAGCTTAGCACAATTGACAAATTAAGGAGCTCTAGTATTCTTACTCTTGTGTGTAGGTTTTGTAATTATGGAATGGAAATTGTCAATTGTCTCCTTTTAAGCTACTTATTCTCTAATGCTTTATGGTATTTCACTAAGCTCCTTTGCAACCATTTATGCCACCATAATGATTGGGAAGACTTATATCATTAGGTTGCTTCCCTAAATCACCTCCCTCAAGAAGATTGTATACTATTCAAAATAGCCTTTTGATGCATCGTACACTCAATTTGAAGAGAACATAATAACAAAATCTTCAAGAATCAGTTGCTTAATGCTCAGGAAGCAATAGAAAGAAACATTTTCTAGATAAAGGAAATGGTTACAATCAAATGCTAGGATATTCACTTCATCCCGAGAATGTAAAAGAAGGAATATTTGACTTTTAAGCAATATAGGTGTAGTAACTTTTTAGTCCTTAAAAATTCGATAATACTAAAGACAATCTCAAGCTCAAAGTGCCTTAAAGCTTGCTTGATCTTTTTTAGGCACCACGACAACCCTAATTTAGTTCTCTCTCATTTTCTTTTATTCTTAGAAGGATTACCTGAATATTCTCTTTAGTTTTCTTTCGGCATATGCCTTGTTTATAACTTCCCAAGGATTTGTGGTGATGCTGTCGTCTGCAATCAAATATAAAAGAAATCACTTCCGTTAAAACAAATTAATGTAGTAGCGGTAAGCAAATATCGTTCACACGAGGAATTTTTAACGGTAAAGGTTAGCGAGTTCAAACGGGACAAATAACGAAAATAAAGAGGGGGGTTTTGTTTAATCACAGCAATAATAGAAAATCAAAGGGAAAAATTACAAATCGAAACAATAATTAAATCTGAAAATTCAATGGAAAAATACCTTGGTTTTGGGTCACCGATGTTATCATGCTATTATGGATCCTCGACATAAAATTGCAGTCATTAATAAACATTCGTTGGGGGAAATTTCTCTTAAGTGTAATGACTAGAAACATGTATCCTAGCAATCTTATTAAACAAAAACCTAGATACGATCATTGGTATAATTGAATAATAGCATTAAGAATCAATAACCAATGAGCAAGTGAAAGAGATGTACGACATGCAATCAATGAAGCGAATATTTTCTTAGAATTTCTGACTCTAACGTAGATAAGTTAATCCTAATTGCTACTTGTGATTACTGAAATTGAACATCATATTTCGTTCACCTAGCAATTGAACCAATTAATCTCTAGTTGCGCACCTAGAAACTAACGAATTCAATTAAAAGATAGATCTGATGATATCCAATGTTCATTAACAATATGAAAAACATCCGAAACATCTCACCATAATAACATGTAACATGGATCCTTTCAACCAAGATAAGAAAATTAACTACTCATAATTGAATTGAAAACAAAGGAAATAACAAAGCAATATGTCTCCATCCCTGGTTCTTTTATGAAAGAAAAGAAAATCTTAATTGATATATGCAAAAATGCAAAAACAAGTTAAACTAAAAAAGTGCAGGAACAAAAATCCTATTCTAAACCTAAGCTACAACTTGCGTGAATCACCAACTCTCCCCCTTTTATGCTTATCTCTTCGTTATCTTCTCTTCATTATGTCCATATTAGGTACTCTTCTATTTTCGGTAGGAAACTCCCTTGAAAGATGGTAAGATAATCTTTAAAGATTGTGTTTTGTTTAAGATTGACTTTTTGAAATTTATCTGCAGATTCCAGATTCTGTCTTTAAGCATGCCCACACTTAGTCACTGAATTTCTGTCAATTTAGGGATTTCGGATTTTCTTCCTTCTTTTGCATCTTTTTGATCCTATTTCATCCCTAAGATGTTGAAAACCATCTATAAATAATTATAAGACAATTCCATTAATTCCGGATAATAATTTCAACACCTTAACAATAATTAAGTTCAAAATAAGTGCAATTTAAAGACTTAACAAATTTCCCCACACCGAACCTTTGCTCGGCCTTGAGCAAACATGTCAAACCACTACACTCAGTCAATTCATCCTTCAAAAGATCAAGTTCACACAATCCATTAACTTAGGCTAGTAAGACTCAATTTGCACCACATATCATAATTGCTTTTCACCAATGCAAATAGACAAAGTCAAATTATGACATCATTGTTCAAAAGAAAATATGAAATCAAAATGAATTCTTCTCACGGATTTCGCTCTTACACTCAAGTGTTTGCGGGCAAAGTGTTTCTCTCAAATCTCTCTCTAACGTATTGCACTACCATAGGCTTGCAATTTTACCAATTATCATTTATTCAGATCATATAGGCTAATAGATCATGAGGACTTTATTCAATGTTATAATGGGGCTAGGTTCACAGGTGAGGTAAAAACATGACAAAGGTTTCATCACAAGCATTCACAAAACATCAAGTAAAAGGGACACGCAATTAAAATTCTGAGATAAACATGAACAAAAAGAACTACAACTACTCATACTAGCTCAAGCTACTATGCTTTATTCTTTCTTTTTCTTTTTTTATTTTTCTCTTTTTTTCCTTTTCTTTTCTTTTCTTTTTTTTCTTCTTCTCTCTTTTTTTTCTTTTTTTTTTCTTTACATGAGTAGAAGTACCTATAAAAATATCTCAGAACACAATACAGAACAAAAATCCCAAATTACTTAATGCTTCATTCAACTTTTGATAGGGTAAGGCTAATGGGGTTTTTAAGGTTTTAATGTGAGGTGATTGATTGAAAAACAAGGATAAAGGCTCAAAAATGTTTGCAAAGGGAAAAAAATTTGTTGGGTCAATTTCAAGCTAAGGGTGTAAAAACAAGGAAGGCCTTAATCATATCTATATCCCATGTGATCAAACAAATTTAAACCGGTTCCATACAAGTTCTGAAGGCAACATGAATAGAGGAACATCACACAATTCAAACAAATAGCATGACATGAAGATGATGTCATTTAGGCTCAAACTTCGCTCATAGGTTTAATTCAAGAATTCACCTTAATTTCACAATTTATCTCATCACTCAAATGTCAAAATTATGACCAAGCTTATAAGATCAAGTAGTGCAATCAATCAACATGCTTCACCTTAAAACTTACTTAGCCCAAATTAATTTCATGCATGTTCTCAATCTCATCCAAACTACTATGACAAAGCTTCATGGTTTAATATGCACAACCACACGCAAAAATCAAGAAAAAACATACAAAAACTGAAAATTTTCACACACCCAAAATTCCAATTCTTTCCCCCACACCTAGACCAACATTGTCCTCAATGTTAAAGAAGCATAAAAATAAAGGAAAAGTTAAAAAAGCTTCTTTATTATGAAAGTGTCAAAATCAAGGTGTTGGCGGATGTGGCGATTGAAACTCTTTATACTCCTAATAGGCCTCAAAAGCTGTGATTGGAGTAGTCAACCTTCGTGGCTCACTTGTGTCTCCTTGGCATTGTATGTAATTTGTGAAACTAACCTGCAATGGGACAAGACCACATGCAATCAACGAAATCGCAAGTTAGGGGTAGGGGGTGGGTTTTCGATGAAGACTAGGATAGAAAGCTTTTAATGCATGGTAAGTTTGATTTAATGCCCAAGAGTTAAGTATGGATGTGTGGCAACTACAGTTGAACACAATAAGAGACAAGCCCAATGAAAGAAGAAAGGGAAAAAGAGAGGGGAAATAAAGAGGGATGGCAGGAATAAATTTTCTCCTTTTTTTAATTTTCTCCTTTTTTATTTTTAAAAAGAAAAGATGAAAATAAAATGACAAAAATAAAAAAGTGAATTTAAATTCGTAACAGAATTAAATTAAACCAAAAATGAAAATAAAAGAAAATTGCTAACAAAACACATAAAAGAAAAAGATACGAATGAGGTGCTTCTCATTAAGCGCTTATTAAAGGTCATAAGCTTGACCCTTGACATATGTACATCATCCATTATCGAATGGATGCTTGAGTCCAATAGAAAACATGTTCAAACTCCGTGAGGGGCCTAGAACAACCTCCTTTGAATGCGACTCCTTCTTAGCACGATGCTCCATAACTTTTGATGAGTGAAACTTCATTGTGTCACCATCATACTCTAATGTCTACTCGTCTTTGTGGGCATCACCCTTCTCACACCAGGATGGTCTTTGTAAAAGTAACGCCAACGGTTGTGGAGACTCGACATCCTGCTTGTCACCTTCTGTCTTCAATTTGCTTGCCCACAGCTCTCCTAAAAACTACACTTCTTGCGGCTCTTCCTGTTCTTCTTCTTCTTGTACCTGTAAACGACTAGGAAAAGGAAACGAAATTTAGTTAGCGATAACATGAACTGCATTGCTTGTTCTACACCCCTTGAAAAATCGACTTGGAAAAGGGGGCGGAAGCACCTTGTTCTGCACCCCTTTTTGGGTCAATTCAGTTTGTGAAGGTATTATGTGCATGATTTCTTCTTCCACCTCTCTTCTGGAATTTTTCGAAAGTGGTTCCTGTAGTTGCTTACCACTCCGCAATGTAATAGCTTTCGAACTCTGTTTTGGATTGATCTCCGGTTGTGTTGGAAAATTTTCAAAAGTTCGCACTTCCAATCGATTAATGACAGTTGCCATTTGGCTTATTTGATTTTCAATGTTTCTGATACTTGCTTCAGTATTTCGTTGAAACGTCAAAGTCTTAGCGATCAAAGTTTGCAATGTATCTTCCAAAGAAGACTTACCTTTGGCATTTGATGTCATATTCAGATTTTGTCGAGGCACGTAGGTTGTCTAAACTACTGGAATCGAAGAGTGCTCGTCTCCAAAGTCATTATGATCTCCTCCAAAGACATCTCATTAGTTTATGGTGGTGATAGTGGAGGTGGAGGTGGAGGTGGAGGCTCGAAGTAGGATTGCTCTTCATAGCAGCTCGATGGAGAAGTGAATCAGTACTTTGTATCCTACAAAAAGAAACATGTACAAAAAGAATAACCCAAAAATGAACAAACTTCACATACCTTAGCTTGTTAGTCATCCCTCAGTACTTGCACGGCTAAGGGTGTGAAATCTGCCACTTGATGGTCAAACTTAGAAGTCGCAACAGACGGAAACTCATTATAATAATAAGGATAATATGAATAATCAGAATTAAAAACATACTAATAGTGAGCCATGCCGTTAAAATATCGAAAAATCAGAAGGATTTGTGAAACTGAAACAAACATAAGACAAGGTAACCAAGTGCAACGAAACCAAAAATACAAACAAAAACAATAACATCACTAACAAAAATTGTTAAGAAATTCCCCAACAACGGCGCTAAAATTTGGTAGGGCTATCGCCTGCATCCAAATTCAAAAGAAATGACTTACGTTAATACAAATGAATGTTGTAGTAGTAAGTGGATATCATTCCCACAAGGAATTTTTAACGGTAAATATTAGCAAGTTTAAAGCTAAAGCAAAGTTACAAAAAACGGGGGTTGTTTTGATTCACGAAAATATAAGAAAAAGTATAAGAAAAATCGTAAATAAAAAGAAATAATTGAATCTGAAAAATTAAGAGACAAATCTTAGTTTCGGGTCATCGATGTTATCGCACTAAAATGGATCCTCGATATAAAATTGCAATCATTAACAAACATATATTGGGGATATTTTTTCTTAAGTGTAATGACTAAAAACATGTATCCTAGCATTCTTATTAAACAACAACCTAGATACGATCATAGGTTTAATTGAATAATGGCTTTACGAACCAAGAACCAATGAGCAAGCAAAATACATGTACGATATGCAATCAATCAAGCGAATATCTCCTTAGAATTTTTCGACTCTAATGTAGAGAAGACAATCCTAATTGCTACTTGCAATTAGCGAAACTTAACGTCATACTTCATTAATCTAGCAATTAAACAAATTAATCCCTAGTTGCGCACCTAGAAATCAACGAATTCAATTAGAAAGAGTAGATCGGAAGATATTCAATGTTTATTAACAACATAAACTTTATTCAAAACATCTCACACAAACTAGCATGATAACACGAATCCCCTCAACCATGACAAACAGTTTAGCTACTCATACTAGAATCGAAAACAAAAGAAATAACAAAGCTTAAAGTTTCCATCCCTGGTCCTTTATTGAAAAATATGAAAATACTAAAGAAAAAAGTGCAGAAAACATAAAAAGACTGAAAAGAAAAAAACATAAACGAAAACCTATCCTAAACCTAGACTTCTTGTGCGTGAACCACCATCCTCTCTTTTTTATGCTTGTTTTTCCCCTTATCTTTCTTTGATTCTCTTCCGATACTGTATCTCCCAATTTTAGGTAGTCAATCCCCTTGAAAGATGGCAATATAATCTTCAAAAATTGTCAGAATCTCGATTTTTACTTCTGAAAAGTGATCTGCAGATTTATTCAATCCTTAGGCGTTCCCACGTTTAGTCACAGAATTGCTGTCAAATTAGGAATTTCAGATTTTCTTCGTTTTTTTGCATCTTTTTGATTCAATTTTGTCTCTAAGGTGTTGAAAATCATTTGTTCACAACTATAAGGTAATTCAATTAATTTTGGATAATAATTTCAACACATTAAAGATAATTAAGTACAAAATAAGCATAAATTGATGAGTTAACAAATTCCATGCCTTTTAGTTTGGCACATGTCAAAAATAACCTTGCTGAAAAATTATGATGCAACTCCCATGTTTAGATTTCCTGGAAGTTCATCAGCCATCGACATAAATTCCAGCACCTACCTTGCATTAATGTCAAACAAATGCCCGTGTGTAAACTTGTGGACCCGCTAACAGTAACACATCCTCTATCATGACGACTTTTGGATTAGCGACATGCCATAATGATGTACATGCCCCCTAGTCAATTCAATATTCATTTTCTACAAAAAATTCTCTTTATCTTTCAAAACTGTACACAAAATTTAAGGTGCTATCTAACTATTCATCCAACACCACCAGAAGGACAACATTAGGTGCAATGTGAATTTTAAAAGATTTAAATTGAGGATGTGAATAATTTTTTTATGCAGACTCAATTACAAATTAGTTGGTAGGATCATACATATTAGAAGGGATTCTACCTTTAATTTAATTAAAATCTTTATGTTGAGAATTTAGACCTCCAGAACCCACACCCAAGAATATTTTATAGACAAAAATATCAAAAAATAGAAAATAATAATAATACAAGAGAATTTACGTGGAAACTCCCAAACCGGAGAAAAAACCACAAGCACTAAGAAGAAAATCCACTATATGAAAAATCCTTACAATTACACAATTTTTCTTCTGACCCAATCCCCCGATACACCAATACACCCACAAAGAAATACGTAAAATAAACTCTCCAACTCTCACCTCAAAAGAGGAATTTAACTATAGTCAAATTTACCATACAAATCTTTGACTTTGTATTGGTGCATTAACCAAGGAGGTAGCAACCTCCTTATACAGGCAAGAGCCTTACCCCAATTATTTTCCCTAACCAATATGAGGCAAATAAAAGAATCAAAACTCAACAATCTCTACCTTGGCGACTTTGGTTAATCCCGCAACCACACTCCACCTCAATGAAGATCTCCTGAAAATAATATAACTCTCAATGTAGAGAATTATCATACTTCACAGCATCATGCTCCACCATAAAAGCATACCCATTCAGAATAAACTAATTCCAAGCCTTTTAGTTAGGCACATGTCGAAAATAACCTTGCTGAAAAATTATAGTGCAACTCCATATTTGGCTTTCCTAAAAGTTCATCAGCCATCGACATATATTCCACCATATACCTTGCATTAATGCCAAAACAATACTCATGTGTAAACTTATGGACCTACTAATAGTAACACATCCTCTATGATGACAACTTTAGGATTAGCAGCATGCCTTGAAGATGTATATGCCCCCCCTTCTTTTTTTAGAGAATAAAATCATTATCCATGGAGACAATGTTAGGGACATTGTCAGTCTCTCCATTAACTGACCCAGAGCCTCTTTTCGAACCCGCTCCAACTTTTGGATAATTTTTCTTCACGTGCCCAGATTGTCCACACGTCCAGCATACTAAATTTGTCATCGTGGAGTTCTTCTTCCGATATCCAACTACCACTAGAGTTGAGTCTTCAGGAGGAACATTTCTTCCACTACCCAGTCTTCTCTCTTCTAAAAAGAGTTTTTCGATAACTTCAGAAGAAAAAAATCTTCTCCTTCCCATGAATCAAAATAGGTTTCATGTGTTCATATAAAAGTGGAAGAGACCAGATAAGTCTCAAAGCTTGATCATTATCATCTATATAAACTTCAATTGCCTCCACTTCAGAGACGATTCCAGTGAGAACACTTAAATTATCTGAAATTATAGTACCTTCCCTCGTCCGCAGTGTATGAAACTGTTCTTTTAGGTGCACTCGATTTGAGATACCCTTTGTTTGATACAACTCCTCGAGCTTTTCCCAGAGCTCTTTTGCTGTAGATATTCTATGCACATTCGTAAGGGCATTCTTATCCAAACACAATCGTATCCCACTTGTTGCTCTCAAATCCAGATCTTCCCAATCTTCATCACTCATACTAGATTTATCCGTACTATTCGTTTTGCCAGTATCACTAGTAGTAGTGTTGATATCAGGAATTTGTCTGGCTTTCAATGCCTTGTGTAACCTCAACTAAATCAAAATGTCATTGACTTGCAATTGCCACAAGTCAAAAGTGACTCTTCCATTGAATTTCTCTATCTCAAATTTAAGAAGATTCGAAGCCCTATTTCTTGAAAATTTTCTTGTACTCTTCTGCCTTGATAAATTTTACCATAGAAATGAATAGTACACCAGGTAAGTTCCCAGGAAAGAGAGTGGGTCACAAATGACACACTTAAATACCAAGTCTTTCCTTAGCCAAAATTTTCCTAGACGTGCACTTCTACACTACCATACCAAAGCTCCATTGCACCAAATGAACCTTTCTCAAGAAATTTTTTCTGATGTGGAAGGTCAGTCAAAACTGTGACCACAGAGCATACTTAATATTTTCAAGAAAACATACATTGGCTCTGATACCAATTGTTGAGAATTTAGACCTCTTGAACCCACACTCAAAAATATTTTATAGACAAATATATAAGAAAATAGAGAAATAATAACAACACAAGAGAATTTATGTGAAAACTCCCAAACCGGAGAAAAAACTACGGGCACCGAAAAGAAAATTCACTATGTGAAAAATCCTTACAACATAATTTTTCTTCTCACCCAATCTCTCGGTACACCAATACACCTATAAAAAAATATTCAAAACAAACTCTCCAATTCTCACCTCAAAAGAGAAATTTAACTAGAGTCAAATTTGTCATACAAATTTTTGACTTTGTATTGGTGCATTAACTAAGGAAAGAACAACCTCCTTATATAGGCAAGAGTCTTGCTCTAGTTAATTTCCTCAACTATATGGGACAAACAAAAGAGCCAAAACTCAACACTTTAGGTATTGAATTTTTTTTTTCACGTAGCTATTTCGGATGTGTAACTTTTTTAAGCTTTTAACACCGTCTTTCCAAAGCTTAAGCCTCTCGAAACATTTAGAAATTGGGAATTCAAACCTTGAATTGAGCTGCACTTTTATTTTACGGACTTTGTAAATATAGTCATGGTGTAAAGATTTAAGAACGAATGACATATTTGCTCGCTCTGGTTGCCACTGACTAATGTTTTACTTTTCATGCTTACATATATAGAGGCTCTACTGCAGCAATGTTTTGTCTTATTTTTAACAGCAATTTTGACTTGCTAGATTAAAACCTCATCTAGCCTAAAGAAGAAAATTACCAGTCGACCCAACACAATTCGATCACGGTTGGATTGGTCCCTGGTTTATCGAAACAGATCTTTTCTTTGATAAATTATATCTGGAATGAGAGGCGACATTCACGAGGATTAGTCAAACGAGATATGGCCTGGAGCTATGAATTGTGTGGGACATGAAAATGATCCATTCATAGTAATGGGGTATAAGAAATAAATAAGGAATTAAATTTAATAATGTATCAACTGGAATACTATTATAAACTGGATGACAACCACAACAATTATATCGTCTCAACAACACAATCATTTAGTTTACTACGCCGTACAGTCAACAGGCGATCATTGATTAGGGCTTTGATATTTCTACATTAATACGTAACTTAGGACAATTGTTTTTCTACCAAGGATTTTGCCAGGTATTCGTATACTACTTGTGTAGGATGAATTGCATCCCAGAAAAGGAACTGCGAAGCATTACGACACTTTGGTGCTTTTGGCTCGCAAAAGAATGATAGCCCAAGTTCAGTACCTCCACAACAACTTTTCTTTGTGTCGACGAAGTCTGAAATGTTGGAAAAAAAATCACACCTGGGTTTGTCTATATATAGATATATATACATATATATAAATAATAATTAAGCTTTTGGGATTAATTACCGTATTTCTTTGGATTATTGATCATGTCGAGAGGTGAGTTGTATATGTCCCCATAGAGAATTTCGCTCCCTGGAAGGTTTGCCTGTAATTGAGGCAACAACTTCTCAAGCTTCGTATTGTATAATTGAGAATCCGAGTTCTGATCCTCCAAACACCCGGCAGACATTTTTGGATTCCTTAGCTTGGCTTGGATTTGAAATGGGAGACAGCCAATCGGAGGCAGGCCATTTACTATAAATGTACGGCAACCAAGATCATATAATTCCTGTTCAGCACTTACTCTCGCAAAATTAATAGTTCACCATTTGAATAAGATGTACATATATCAATAAAAGAGATACAGATTTCTTATAGTTTTAAAAACTTCTAAAAATTTTCTTATAATTTTCGGTTTCTAAAATAAATATCTTTCCCAAACTTCAGAACAAATATATTATTAAGGGTAAACGTAAACTAATTAAATGTCACTCATATGTTAACTCAATTTAATTCTTAGATCTGACTCAAATTAAATATAAATTAATAATATGAAATGATTACAATAAAATATTAGTTTAGCTCGAATTTAATTAATTTGGATCTAGTTTTGAAATCTGAATTGGATTGTATATTTCATTATCATTTTTTAGCCGAAATCTAAGAGATGAAACATTTCTAGAAAATTAAAAACTAGAAACAATATGTTTGAGAATTTAAAAAAATAAAGAGTTTTTTCTAAGAAAGAAGCCACTGAAACTTGAAAACTCTATGGTCCTCTCACTTAAGATGAACTATACTGAAGTGCTTAAATATCAAATCAAAACTAACGACAAAATGAAAATAAAACATAATTATATATCAAATAATTGAACTTAGTATTTCTGTTTAGATAATAAAACAGATTGAAAGCTTCTTTCTTCAGCGTTTGGTGAAGCCTTTATATCTTTTAACCTAACAAACTGATGACTAGTAAATACCTGAATATTAATTACATGACTATATACTTGAAGAATCTCATGTACTGGTCTTGGCTTTCAAAAACTAATTATATTCTACAATATGGAGATACTAGCATACTTTATTTGCTACCACTGTTGCACGCAAATCCCAACCAGCTTCCTTGGAATCAAGACAGAAAAGGAAGAAAGAACTACAAACCTTGATGAACGATGTGATCCTGTTTTGTAGAAAATCTTGATAGCCATGAACATCAAACTCCAACCTCCTTGCTGGAAGATCATAGAAATTGAAAATCCAATCGTTAGTTCCAGCACTAACATACAACAAAGCATCACCAATTATATTCGCAGCCTCTTTTTCTCCAATAACTCCTTTAAGTCTTGATGTGTAATTCTTAAACATCTCCACTTGCTTTGGAAATGGAATGACATTTGGTGCAAGTGAGGTCACATCGTCGTATCCTGAACCAGCAGAAGCAAAGCTAACACCAGTGAGGAGTTCTCTATCAGCTAATTTTGGATCCAAAAACGCAGGAACAGCGTCTTTAATCCCCAGCTTTGAAGCAATGAAGTCAGGAACAAGTTTCCCATTTGAGAATCTTCCTGTTGATATGTGACCTGGAAAATCTTGACCATAAGGATAAAAATCAGCCTTAAACAATGTGTTGATGTAGTTGTTGTTGCCGGAGTCCACTGTAGAGTCGCCGAAGATGAGAATAGCAGAGAATTTAGGCGAGGCTTTTGGGTTTCTGGAATTGCGGATTCCATAAGAGAAAGCTGAACTAAGAAGCAATAAAATCAAGGAAGGGATGGTATTTTTCATTTTCATAAAATAGTTATTATCTATTTTCAAGAACTTGATGTTTTGTGACATGAAATATGCATTATTTATAAGCGGAAAGTCTAGAGTTGCATTACTTATTAGCAGAGAGTTAGAGATCGATGTGAGACATAATAGGAGATGGATTATTCATGACGGGTCAATTTTATCAGCCAGCTAATGTTCATATTTACACTCCACTACTATATACTTCTTACAATTCAATTTTTTTATAACACTACAGGAAATACATACAATTTGTGACGTTTTCGGATGTGATTCTTGCAATTCCTTACCACTCCGCACTGTAATAGCCTTTTGCACTTTGTTTGGAATTGATTTCTAGTTGTGCTGAAAAATTTTCAAAATTTTATGATTCCAATCAATTTATAACAGTTGCCGTTTGGTTTATATAATTTTCAATATTTCTTTGTTGATTTTCAATATTTCGAATACTTGTTTCAGTACTCCGCTGAATCGTCAAAATATTAGTGGTCAAAGATTGAACTACATCTTCCAAGGAAGTCTTACCTTTGAAATTGGATGTTGTATTGTGATGTTGTTAAGGCATATTCAGTTGTCTAAACTGCTGAAATTGACACTACAAGAAATTTTGGTTTTAACAACCAAATTCTGATCAACCATAGTAAAATAGTTGCTAATTATATACATTTTGCAACCAAAAATTATTTTGTTGCAATATATAAGTTTCGTATATTTTTTACCGACCAATTAATATTTAGTGGCTATAGATGGTCACTAAAACTTACAATTCATGGATAATAATATAACGACCAAACTTAACAATTTTAGTTACAACTTTAATGGTCGTTATAGAAAATTATTAATAACAACCAATTATTGAGTAGTCACTACAAGTATTTCAAATTTTCCATTAGCAACCAATAAATTTGGTTACTAAATTTACATGACTTCTTTACAACAACTACATTATATTAATGCTAAAGAAGTATTTATAGCAACAAAATAATTTGTCACTAAGTATTTTAGAAAATATGAAAAAGGTTTTTTAGATTCGGTCCATATAGTTTAAATTAGTTTAAAGGTTCATTATTATAATAATCGATTATTATAATTTAATTTATATTAATTTTTATAATTTAAAATATATATTTTTATTTGAGAAAAGAAGTTATCTAATAAAAATATATTGTTTGGTAATTTCATATTTCATTTACCTTTAGTTAATTAAATTAGTGAACTTTTATTTAGTACAGAAATATACACATATTACTGTCAATATCTTTTCATTAAAAAAAATCAAAAGTTAAACATAAATTTTGAGTTTACAAACTAACTTGAAATGTTAAATCTAGCAAGAGATGCTAAAAGCTCAAAAACAAAAAATGAAAGCCAATATATTGTGACTTTTGTGGTAATAACATTAAAAACAGGGGATTATAAAGAATATCAATTTTGGATCAATGTCATTAGCGTCAATACCTCTCTCCAAGAAACAAATGGAAAAAAATGAATTATATTAGTATATGCATAATGGGAAATAAAAGAATTAAAGAGTAGGATATAAAAGAATTAGGTTACAAAGGTATAAATAAATAGGGCACAAAATATTTAAAAAAAAGCGCCAAAATAACAAAATCTGGCGCTAAAATAAAAACATTCTAAATCCAATCGAAACCAATGATCCAAACCGTAAATCCAAATTCAAAGCAATCGGAGAGGAGGAATCAGTGAGAATCGGAGTGGTGGTGGTGAGAAGAGGAGGAAGGAGCCTCTGAAATTGACCGGTACTGACCGGTATTTAAACCCGGTATCAAATTTTAAAATCTGGTACCGGATTTGGGCCGGTAAGGGACATTCCAGCCGGTATCGACCGGAACGGAACGAAATCCTAAACAATGCTACTGCCTCCTTTAAAAAGCAGTGGTCTTGAAACTACTATATTTAAAAAAAAATAGTCCTTAAATTGTTATATTTGAAAAGAAGTGGTCCTTAAATTATCACAAAAAAGAATGGTCTTATGTTGCCATTTTCCAACAGCTAGGTGACGAAATTTGCAATAAAGTCAATAAAATATTTAATTTTAAACAGTCCAACTCAAGTAATTTATAAATCCGGCAAAAAAAATTGGACTAAATTCTACATAATTATAAGGCATAAGATGAATTATGAAAAACAATATCTAAAAGGACTGAAATCTTAAAGTATAATAAATTTACCATAGTTTAATTTTAAAATCATACTGATCGATTTTTTTAAATTTGGTACCATAACTTATAATTTATATCAATTTAGGTAAATTTGGTTTATATACCGTAAATGATTAATGACAGATCTTACATATCCTATATTATAAAATAGATATTTTATTAAATTATTTTAACAAAAGATACTATTAAAATTAAAAAAAACATAATTATAAAACTTTATTATTTATGTAATAAATAATCATATGGTATTTTTGGTGAAAGTAATTTAATTAAAATTTTATAAACATGATCTCTTTTTTTAATCATATTTTAAATTATTTAATTTTGTTTGATCTTTATTATATACCTGTTTTATAACGATCCAATATCAGTTAAATCTTTAAATCTTAAATTTTTTATCTTGCTGATTTAATTTTCAGTTCAATTTTTAAAATATTTTTTAAAA
>JANITW010000005.1:21351364-21371504 GCA_027564335.1 Erythroxylum williamsii
TCTTTTCTAAACAACTTCTTCTCTCTTCTCACACTTGAAACCTTGAGCTCTTCCTCCTCCTTCATTTGCTTCTCTTTTATAGAGAATTCCATGGGTGAATGACAAAACTAGCTGCACCAAACTCCATCGCAAAATCAAGCCTCCATTTATGACTCAACAATCACCGAAAGCAAGCTACAATTTCTGAATTTGAGAAGCTGGGATTTCTGGCATTGAGAAGCTAAGATTTCTGACTTTGAGACAAAATTCAACAATCTCCACCTTAGCTCAAATCCTCGAAGTGAAATTCTCAATGGTCGTCTCCCAATTTCCTATAGGGCAATCAACAAATGTTACAAATGTCAATCAAGTCTAAGCAATGCTTAAACTTGAGTAACGAAATTGGTTTTGTTAACATGTCAGTCGGATTGTCGCCGGTCCCAATCATCTGAAGAAGAATATCTCCCTCATCAATAATCTCATGAACAAAATAGGACCTCACATCAATGTGTTTTGTACGTGCATGATGAACTTGATTCTTTGCTGAATAAATAGCGCTCTGACTGTCGCAATGAACATCCACATGGTCCTAATGGACCCCTAAGTCATCAAACAACCCTTGAAGCCAGATAGCTTCTTTAATAACTTCTGTTACTGTCATGTATTCTACCTCAGTAGTTGATAAAGCAATTGTAGATTGCAAAGTTGATCTCCAACTCACTAGCCCTCCAGTAAAAGTGAATACAAAACCTGTAGTGGACCTATGCTTGTCCAAATCACCTGCATAATCAGAATCTACATATCCAACAACACATTTACAACCAATCACCTTTTGGTAACTGAACCAGCTTTCAAGTCTTATTTTTTTGAAGAGAGTTCATCTCCTCATCTATAGATTTCTTCCACTCCACGCTCTCTAAACTCCTGACAGCTTCTTTGTAGGTGGATGGAATATCATCTTCAATAACTGGAAGTGCATATGCCACAATATCAGTAAACCGAGCAGGCTTTCGAATTTCCCTTCTTGATCTTCTGATTGCAATAGAATCTTGTTGTTGTGGAGGTTTTTGGGTAAGTATCTTCTCTTCATTAACCTCGTCCTCATCATCAAAATCAATTGTAGGACTAGTGTCTGTAACATCAGGCCTTATTGGATCAACTGGAGTCTTTAATAACTCCACCTGTTTTGAACTACTCATGGTCTTGGTCACTTTAGTTTCTCCTTCATGCTTGTTCTGATTAATCATAGCAGTCTCATCAAAAGTCACATCTCTGCTTACAACAAATTTCTTCTCATCTGGACACCAAAGTCGGTATCCTTTCATGTCAGTGCTAAAGCTCATAAATAGAGCTCTCTTTGCTCTTTTGGTCCAACTTGCTTTCCCTGACATGATAGTAAGCAAAACAACCAAATATGTGTAAATACTTGTAATCAGTATAAGGTTTACCAGACCATACCTCTATAGGTGTTTTGCCCTTGTTCGCAGTAGTAGGCAAACGATTAATAATATAGCTTGCATAAGTAATTGCTTCAACCCAAAACACCTTACCTAAACCAACATTAGACAACATACATAAAACTTTCTCAAGTAAAGTATGGTTCATACACTCTGCCACCCCATTCTGTTATGGTGTCTCCCTAACCGTGAAATGCCTCACAATACCCTCATCTTGACAAACTTTCAAAAAAGGATCTGACTTATATTCACCACCATTATCTGATCTGAGAGTCTTGATCTTTTGACCAGTTTACATTTTAATCATCTTTTTCCACTTCAGGAATATCTTTAAGACTTCATCTTTATGCTTCATGGTATATACCCATACTCTTCTAGAGAAGTCATCAATAAAGGAGACAAAATAATGGCTACCTCCCCAAGATACATTCTTGGAAGGTCCCCAAACATCAGTATGAACATAATCTAGAATGTCTTTAGTATGGTGAATAGCAGTACCAAATTTCACTCTAGCTTGCTTACCCAGTACACAATGTTCATAGAATTCCAATTTACATACCTTTGTGCCTTCCAATAAGCTTTGCTTCACCAATTCTTGCAATGCTTTTTCACCAGCATGCCCAAGACGCATATGCCATAACCTTGTAGTGTTTGAGATATCTATATTAGCAGCTTCAGTGATAGATGCTCCACCAGTAACTGTACTTACCTGCAAAAAATACAAGTTATTTCATCTTATACCTTTCATTACCATAAGTGCCTTGTATACAGTTTTAAGAACTCCACCCACTATGGTGATCTTGATACCCTTGAATTCTAATGCTCTTAATGAGATAAGATTTTTCTTCATATCCAGTATATATCAAACATCACTCAATTCTCTGACTGTTCCATCATGCATCTTCAAACAGATTTTGCCTATCCCTTGTGTTTTGCATGCATTATTATTTCCCATCAAAACAACTCCACCATCTAGCTCCTGGAAGCTAGAGAACCATTCCCGAATGGGACACATATGATAAGTGTAACCTGAATCCAAAATTCACTCTTTAGAGTGACCATCAGCAGATGAACTAGTCAAAGCAAACTCGAAATCATTATCTCCAGATTTTGCAACGTTTGCTACAGAACCCACTTTCTCCTTCTCTTTGTTCTTTAATTTAGGGCAGTCTTTCTTCTAATGACCCTTTTGACGACAAAAGACATATTCATCTTTAGTAAGAAATTTCTCTCGTGACTTTGAACGAGAATTTTCTCGCTTTCCATATTTTCTTTCCTCTGTTTGTCCCCCTTGCAGTGAGTCTCTCACCTCGGATTTTCCATACAACAAAGTAGTTGTCAAATGATCATAATCATCAAGCAATGAATTTAACAAACATAATGCCTTATCCTCGTCAGGAATTTTCACATCAAGGTTTGCTAAATCAGCAAATATTTTATTATAATCATTTAGGTGTTCATGCATAGAAATACCTGGACAATACTGAAATCGGAAGAGTCGCTTCTTCAAGAAGAGCTAATTTTCTACGCTCCTAGTCATATACTTTTCTTCTAATTTCGTCCATAACTCATTAGCAGAAGTTTCCTTTATATAAGGATATTTTAGCTCCTTATCAAGGAATAATCGAATAGAGGCACAAGTATGGAGATTAATTCGCATCCACTACTTCTCATCCATGTCTTCGGGTTTATCTTCCAGAACCATATCCAACTCTTGTTGATACAATACATCCATAACTTCACACTGCCACATACCAAAATTATTACAGCCATTAAATTTATCAACCTCTAACTTTGTAGTTACGATTGGATGTCTACTGGATGTAGGTGTTGACGATGACGATATCGACTCCCTCTTAACGGACTCGTCTTTATCTCCAGCCATTTACTCGTCACTGTTCACAAATACGTACTGATACTATTCACAGCACTGTAGCACTAGCACTAGCACTGTTCACGGGGACTGTAGTACCGATATTGTAGCACCAACACTGTTCACTGGTATTGTTCACTCGTATTGTTCACTGATAATATTCATCGACACTGTTACTGTTCACCAACACTATTCGTCGGTACTGTAGCTCCAATATATTTTTACTCCTACAACACCCCAGTCGAAAAAACTAGAGCTCTGATATCACTTATTGTGCGGAAACGTTAATAAATTTTGGAGTGAAAAATAAAACAATAACAAGAACACCAAGATTTTTATAATGGTTCGACAATGCCTACGTCTAGTTTGGAAACGACTGAGTATTTCACTATAATCAATGAGAGCATGCAATAGTGTTTATCACTCAATTTCCAAAAGACTCAAATTAACCCAAGCTCACCCACTCCTATTAGAAAGAGAAAACAAAAAAAATATATAATGTATATTTTTCCTCCCTCCCTCTCACTATTCTTCTCTCTCTTCTCCTTTGGAAATGACTCTCTCACTTCTGAAAAAGTTCTCTCTCTTCTCACACCAGAAACCTTGAGCTCTCTACCTACTTCTTCGTTTGCTTCTCTTTTATAGAGAATTCCATGGGTGTGAAAGCTAGCTGCACCACCGCCATTTCTGACTCGACAATCACCGAAAGTAAGCTTCAATTTCTGACTTTGCAAGCTTCAATTTCTGACGTTGAAAAGCTTCAATTTCTGACTTTCTTTGAAACAATACTCAACAATCTTAATTACTTTTATTTGCATTATTCTCTAATCATGTTCTTATCAGTGGTATGCACTTAAATAGCTACCCTCAAGCTGTACCTCATTCATAACCTTCATTCATTAATATATTTTCTCTTAATTTAAAAATAATTTGAACTTATTTCAATACTTGATCTAAAGTTACAAATTAAAAATTTCTTACAAACTATTGTCATTTTGATGTTTAATTTTTTTAAAAAGGCAAAAAAAAACTTATGATTCTTCTGATTTGATAAAAATGTCTTATATTTTAAAATTCTTAAAGAAAAACATATAGTTACTTTAGAAAGACACGTACTTCCTTTTATTAAATTTCTCTATTAAAAATCTTATTACGTGGTGAACTTTCTTTGTACTGATAATCATGCACAAAGAACATGTAACTTTTAATTTATCATATTATGTTAAAAGCTAATATATTTGCTGGATTTATATAAAAATAAATTAGGTTTTTATCTAATTTATCATTTTATAATATAATAATAAGATGATTAATTTTATGCAATAGTTTATAAAGAGTCAACAATTGGATGATGCTTTTATTGTTAATAATTAGTCAATGATTAATTTTCATGTGATATTAATTATTAAATGATATATTTGAATTAATTTTATTTATCAAAATAAAAAATTATAATAAAATTAGAAATTAAGTATCTTATTAATATTGCTAGATAATAAATAAAAATAAGAAATTAAGCATCTTATTTATTAATGTTATTACAAAGTAAGCAAAAGTTCGATGAATGTTCTAAGTTATTATCAAATTAAATTAATAATTATTAATAAAATATGATAAACTAGTATTGTTAATAATTAATAAAACATTTAACACATCCTGTTTATATATTTTTGCTAATTCATAATAAACTAAACAAAATTTTCCTGCCTATGTAATGATACGTGCCTTCAAAATATAAATGGCTTTTTTTCTGGCATCAATTAAATAAGGTTGTCGTGTCTTTAGCGTTTTAAAAATTTAACATTATTTAAGTTTTATTTTAACAATTTTAAAAATTATATAAAAACTTTTAATAAAAGCTTAAAATTGTTTGATTTCACTTTCAATTTATAAAACTAATATTAAAAAGTCTACAAGTTTTTAAATACAATTTTGTTTTTTGCAACTTCCAAACCCCAAAACAAACACAGATGTCAGCGAAGTCAGGGCTCGGTGCCTACCGCTTGTGAAAGTTGTTTACATTTATACGTGCTTTAGCTTCCAATTCTTCTTCGTACAAGTGAATCAAACCCAAAACTCATGTCATCCACACTCAAGAAGCGCCTAAAACCCGGCTTCAGAAGGCCTCAGTCCCAACCTGATAGCAGTTCATCTTATTCTTCGATGATGGAGCCACCGCACAATTTGTTTCCAACTAAAGATGGGTTCTTCCCACTTCTGGCAGTGGTTGCGATCGCTTCCTCTGTAGCCTTTACCTGTCACTTGATTGCTGGTTATATGTATCCCTCCACGATGCCCTTTTGTGATACTCATACCGACTCGCTCGACTCTATCTCAGGTGTGTAATACTTTGTGCCACATGGGCAGTCCATTATTACTTTGGCTTCGTAAAGTTTTCTTCGTCTGATGCATTTTTCCTTCATTGCTTTTGTGGCTGTTTGCTGGATTGTACGATTGTATAAAACTGCAGGTGTTAAATTAAATGGCAAGAGAGCGAAATTAACAATTAATGTTGACACTTGCTGATAATTTGAGCTCGTGTTTTTTTTTCCTTTCATTAAAACGCCTACTAATTATTAAATTAAATAAGTGCTAATGTTAATGGCTGAATAACTTAATTCTTAGTTTGATAAACCGTTAACTCATATGTGTGTGTGTTTGTGCTTGTGTTTGTGTGTATGCGTAATAAGATAATAAACAAGTTTTAAAAATCATTATTTGTATAAAATCACTTGGTGTACCGTTTGAGCAACTTAAAAAAATGAGAATTCATTTGAATTCATAGATTTCATCTTGGAAGCTAACTTCGGTATATTAATCAACACAATGTGGGTACAATTAAAAAGCAAATCATCTTAAAATTGGTTGAACGAACTCATTTACAATATTCTCTCTATAGTTTTATGTTTACCAGTTTACCATCTGACCGGTAAAGTGACAAAATTGGTTTTAGGGTCTAATTAGACTTTTAAAGTTTTAAGGGATAAATTGTGCTATATATTAAACCTGAGGGGTTTATTTGATCCGTTTTCCAAATTAAAAGGAGGTTAAATGTTTTCTTTTACTCTAATAGAGGGACTGTAACACTGCTTATATTCCATCCCCATATTTGAAAATAGGTCAGACCATGGTTGAGTTAATTGAAGGGTTTTGCTAGTGGAAATGAACAAGCTTTTATTGGCATTGAATTAAACTTTAATTAAGTGAATTTTAGGTAGACTGCATGATTCGTGCCTTGTTCAAATGAACAATATGTTAGAACTCTTTAAGCTTAACTAGTAATTAAGGACTGATGGGTGAACATCTCTTGAAATTTTTGCATTTATTTTTTATTTAATTTCATGTTAAGCATTTCTTTACCACTATTTCGCTTTTTTACTTTTTAGAGAGTATTTTGTCTTCATTTTAAAAGGTTTTTGGTGCAATCTTTCTTCTTTGTCCCTTTTTAATAACTAACGTTTAGTAAATAAAATTGACTTGGGTAAGATAATTGAGCAAATATACCGGTAGATGCAAGTAGCATATGAATCTATAGTTGGATTCGAATTAAAGATGTGTTTACAAGTAGTATGAGAATTTACTTAGCAAAATGTTCAAGTAGGATATGAGTATGTAGTTGGATTGAAGATTTAGTCAAGTGAGAGGTTCGATTTGTAGAATGGTGTTCAGATAGTTACAATAAAGTGAAGAGTAAGAATGTCCAATGTGGACAGGGTGAAGGGGGAGTGTTAAAAGGCTCGAAGTCATTTCTACATCGGAAATGAACAAAGGATTGTAGTGTGGTTTATATATAAGAAAGGATCTATATCCTAATACCTTAAGATTTTGTGTTAAGATATGGACTACTTATTTATAGACCTTTCCTCCTCCTTAAAACAAAAAAAAATCTAACACTTACCATTTATATACTATCAACTGTTATTTTCTGGTGTATTAAATCAATAATTTTGCTTGCACTTATTATCAGTCTTCAGTTGTTACTCTCAATATGATGAACATGGTCTATACTAAGTTGTCTTCTGACATACTGTTTCAGAATTTTGTGAGCCTTGCCCAAGAAATGGAGAGTGTTATCAAGGCAAGTTGGAATGTTCTCAAGGTTACAGAAAGCATGGGAACATTTGCATAGAAGATGGAGATATCGATGAAAGAGCTAAAAAACTTGTCTGTTCTAAGAATCTTAATCATTCTGGTAGACCTCCTTGGTCCCTGAATTCCTGTATTTTCTTCTTAACTTCTCTATCTTTGTACTATACTGCAGTCAGAGTGGGTTGAAGATCATATCTGTGAGTCTTATTCTCAGTTTTTGTGCTATGGTAAAGGAACAGTTTGGGTATGTCAATTGCTACTTACCAACAACTGAGCTGATTTTATATTATGTTGCTAATGTCTATTAATTACCTGTATTCACTTTCAGGTACCTGAAAAAGAGATATGGAATGCTTTAGGGGGGCATGAATTGATGCAAAACTTCGGTTCTGACAGCTGGATTTACTTGCTTACCAAGAAAAAGGTTACAGAAACTATTGGTAGATTAATGGAGTTGAAATTAAATTCACTTGGGTACGTATTCATACTTCTTTAATACTGCGATTGAGTGAAAATTTTGGGGTCTCCTTTTTTCTGTGATTTAACAACTGTTCTCTCTGTCTCTTTATCTCTGTGTATGTGTGGAATAACACCCATTTGTTTATCTAGGAACAAGGAGTTGAAGTGTCCAGACTCGTTGGCAGAACATTACAAGCCTCTTACTTGCCATATACGTCAATGGATCTCCAAACATGCCTTCATTGCCCTGTTATTTTGTTCAACGGTAAATTTTTTTAATGGGAGGCATTTAACACTTGAATTTGGTGTCCAAAGTTGAAGCTTGTTTAGTCTGTGAGGCTTTACAGGTTCTGGGGTCAATAGTCTTGCTTTTTAAAATCCAAAGAAGGCGAAATTTATCGGCTAGAGTTGAACAACTTTATCAGCAGGTACTGGAAGCTATGTTTCTTTCTTTCATTAAGTAGCCATCTAAACTGTATTTAGCTTTTCATTCTGCTACCTGCTGTTTCTCATGTATCCTTGCATGGCCTTGCAAAAAGAACTTTTTCCTTATTTACTATTTAATGACAATCATTTTGCTTTTGGCTTCATAATTAAGTATACGTGAGAAGTTGGTAATGGTAGCTTAAATAGTCTCATGTGAATTTTATACTATTAAATCAACAAGGAATATAGATGAAAGCACAAAATTCTGCCGTGTGAGTGCAAGCATGGAAAGGAGCGGTATGGTTGTAGGTTTTTTTATAGTTTTAAAAGTTTTTAGTTTCTTTTAATTTATCTTCCTTAGCCTTGTGGATCTAAAACTAAGATTCCAGCATGCCTGATATTTCGTGAATAAATTGATTTTGCTGGGCAAAGGGAAAATTATAATGTTCCTGGGTTAAGTTTTTTTTTATTTCTGACCTTTTGCAAAGGGAAAAAAAGAAAAAAAAATCTGAATTTTAATCTGATGCATGTTAGGTTTGTGAAATACTTGAGGAGAGTGCCTTAATATCAAAGACAAAAAGGGGTGAATGTGAATCCTGGGAGGTGGCCTCTCGGTTGCGTGATCATCTGCTTTCACCCAAAGAAAGGAAGGACCATGTCCTATGGAAAAAGGTTAGCATGAATTTCTTTACTCATTGTAGTTCTTGTATTGTTGTTGCTGCTATTGATGTCACTAATGGACTTGAATTTGCTTGTATCTTTAGTTACTATCTATTTGTCCTTTTATACACAATTGATTCGTCTTTATGAATTCTAATGCTTGAGTAAGATGATAATAGTTTATTTACCCTCATGTTCTGGAGTGGCATTCTTCTTGTATAAGTTAAGAACTACAGGAGATCCCATTTTATTGGACGCTGTTGGGTATTTATATCTGAGATGTTAGTCATGTTACAGTACAATTATGTAAAGAATTAATTGATCTGCTTCTTCAAAGGGATTTTGCCCTGCCTTGTTACTTTTGTTTATTTGAATATATGGAGCTTAACTAGAGAAAAAAAAACATGACGTTTTTTTTTACCTTCCTTTGAACATAGGTTCATATTATCTGCAATGAAAAGCCCAATAACATTATTTTCACTTCCATTATTAACATTATTTTCACTTCCATTATGAAGAATTTTGATCTGAGACTACTCTCTTTGTGGGTTAAGATTGAAGGTCTATGTATTGAAAAGAAGAAAGATTGTAAGAGGCCTAGAATTTTATCTTATGACTATCTTGTGGATTGCCTTGGCTAAACGAAATAAGTCAATTAATTTTATAACCTTTACAAGTTCTATTTTATTGAAGTTGTTAAGAGAATACATCAGTACTTTTTGTAAAAGCTTCTCTATATATTCAGAAGATGAGATTTACATATGCTGCAGTTCTTATATGGAAATAGGGTACATAGTTATGGGAATCTTCCTAATTAGGAATACTCCTTATTTGGAAATATCCCTAATATAGCTAGATATTACAGCTAAGGATAATCCCTTATTAAGGGACTATCTATTATTACGGGATTATCTACACTTTTGCTAATTTCATCATTTGAGTTTGTGTTTGACTATTTCATGAGGTTGCAGCCCTTACAGATTGATTGAGGTGGTATGTATTTCTCTTTTAATAAAGAAAATCCAATTCCATAAAGTGGCCTTAATTTTATTGCATCAGTACCTACTATTATTCCATGCGGTGAAAAAGACTTGGACCCAACATCTAATTCCTTTTGAACTTCCTTCTTCAGTGCATTCTATGTTTATGAATGCTGTACCATATATCTTATGAAGTTGAGTTAATTTCAATATTTTGGTTGCTGCTATCTTGCAGGTTGAGAACTTAGTACAGGAAGATTCTCGAATAGATCAGTATCCTAAGCTAGTAAAGGGTGAATCAAAAGTGGTGTGGGAATGGCAAGGTATGAGTTGTGATGCTGTATATTTGATTGGTCAAAGAAGGGATGTTAAGTATGCAGTTGCTGATTTTATGATGTAAAGGAGCATCATTTCTGTGTTAAAGGCGTAGCATGTTGGTTGACTTTGTTTTCTGGCACTAGTGAAATTATCTTAATTGGGCTTACATTGTTTCCCAACGTGAACCCAGTAGTGGTTTATTTTTCCTGTTCATATGCATGACGTGTGTTTGTTCTCACATGCATAGTTGAGGGCGCTTTAAGCTCAACAGGAATAAAAAGAAAAGGAGAGGGAAGCAAATTCCTGTCTGATGATGCCAGCAAAGTGAAATCTGCTCAAGAAAGCCATCCTCTGAATTCTGGTGAGCTTGCTTTCCTGAAGGTCTGCTTTAAACACGCTGATACAACCATACAATTGTCTATAGTTCACTTGCTTTCCATGATATTTACCTAACTAATATGCAAAAGCTACCAATATTTCTGCAGAGTCCAGGATATTGATGTTTTGAATATATTGCTATGGTCCTGCCTACCCCAGGGCTAAGGCGAATTATTCCATATCCAAAGATTCAGGAGAAGTTATATACAAAAGAAGATTCTCAAAAGGTCGAGTTCAAAGTTCCTATGTACGTCAGAATACAATTATGCAGTTGTGAATTTTACTGATCTTCACAGTATGTCTTGGAGGATTACTGATGGGTACGGAGATTGGTAGGTATCCTGTACATGTCGATTATCACCATCCTTCTTTGCTACAACGTGTCCATTTGGAGAAGCTATAACCTGTTTCTAGAAGCATCATGAACTCCTGAACTTCCAATACCGGAGTTGGACTTTTTCTTTATTCTGTATCATTGGAGTAGTCCAGATATTTCTGGTTATTTTGGTTCCTGAAACGTCTTCCTTGATTAGACTTTCGCCTTGGCTCTAATTTAAGAAATTAGTATCAAAGTTGCAGGTAAAGTCAGCGTAATGCTGCCAGTTATGGCTTCATGAAAAATAGAGCCTTTTCCTTAGAAGATAAGCCTTTTCCTTAGAAGAAGCAAAACTAGTAACAATAGCAATAGTAGTACAAGCATTTGTCATGCCACTTGAAACATCAAGCAACCATTCATAGCGTGAAACATTGCACATCAAAAGATAGCTATCATATCAGCTTAGACCCCTTCAACTGTAGTGAACTCTTTCAGTGATTTCATTGAACACTTGGAGGATGTTTCACCGTCGGCGAGCTGATCGCTCCTTTGTTTTGTCAGGCGCCTATCATGAGTAACATTCCGACAGAAATCACACCGCTACTCAACCAAACAATCCCGCAAATCCAAACGATAACCTCACCTCCAATGTTTATACTGGTTATGTCGCCAAAGAAGTGAGGATTCGAGAATGGGAGGAAGACCCTCCTCCATTGTCGCCTAACCCACCAACGTTCCATGCTAGTCATAGTGCGGCGGTCACTGGGAATGCCACATAGAACACCGAATTAGAATGGCCAGAAGAAGAAATAATAGCAATTGAAGAAGGGGACATTAAACATGTACAAGGAAAATTTGGGATGGGCTTAGAATTATCAAGTAGTCTCAGAGGGCACCTTGACAGGAAATGGGAGAAGTCGTGGTCAAACTCTTAGGTAGAAAATTGGGATTCAATTTATTTCCCAACCGCATTAGATCCATGTGGAATCCCCAAGGCCTTATGAAAATAGTGGATCTGGGAAATGAGTTTTACCTTATTAACTTCGTTGAAGTCGACGATTACCTTTTATCGCTTACCCAAGGTTTCTAGATTTTTGTCGGCCATGTTTTGTCACTACAATCCTGAGCCCTAGCTTTCCGCCCCTCGACCAACAGAGTATCAGATGTAGTCGCCTGGGTCCGGTTTCCTAAACTCTCAATAGCTTGGTATCATCATGCAATTCTCACAGTATTAGGGAATCTTATCGGCAGAACATTTAAAATCGATGAAAACACCCAAAACTCCCAACGAGGGAAGTTCGTAAGGATCGTCATCGATATTGACATTAGCTCTCCCCTTCGACCCCTCGTAGAGCTGAACGGAGAAATAATAAAAGTTGCATATGAAGGCTTACCTCCCATTTGCTTCACATGCGGTCTGGTAGGACATTGATCCAACAACTGTCTCATAACCCAACCAAAACAAAGTGCGTTAAGGGAACCGCTCGCCCACGCGCAGGCGGTGCCTTCCTCACTCCCAGACCAGGCTAAGGCTAGACATCCGTCAGAGGTTTACGACCCATAGGTCCACGTGCAGAGCCGTCCCCGTTGTCAGCCTCAACAAACAACGACCCTCGGAAGTGACAGACAGACCCTAGTTACCCACGAGGCGTTGAGGAGCTCAAGGTTCAACGTATTGACAGAGATGACGCCGCAGGAACAAAACAACAAACACCTGCAGCCCACGAGAGCCAACATCCAAGGTGCGGCAACGTCCCTTCATCCGTCCACTTCATGACGCCAGGCATCGAAGCTACAGCTGCGATCAACTTTTAAGGGAGCTGCAGGAAGGGCCGTCCGTGGACTCGGATCATCAAAGTTCAAGGCTAAAATGCCTCTGTAGGCCACGTCCAGTCCAAGCTCCAACTGAGCCCAAGCACCAACCCACGATTTCGACCCAACTCTCGCGACGTCAATGTTCAGGACAAACCAGCAAGTAAACACTCATGGGACGTTATCGTCTATGGCAACAGGCAGACGTTCCCCCCCAACTTCCACAACGAAGACAAAGACGTTGCAACCACCTCTGTCTTCCTCCACCAATCACATAGCGATATCTATCCCCTCTCATGTCGCGGTTATTATTAATGATCCCACCTTAACGGATGCCATGCAAGAGGAAGTGAGCTGGCATGCAGCTGGAACACTAACCCAAGACGTAGGTAGGACCATACCCTTGCCTTCGTCCTTTTCTCCAGATTTAATGCCTCCTGGTCGTCCCACAGAAACAGACGCTGAAATGAATCCAGAGAGTGAGCACCTTATTGTTCCAGACTTGCAACCTGCAGATATATGGATGAACTACACGTCTAACCCCATGAGGGCAATGGCTATTCCCCCAGTAAACACCCACGAATCATAGTGTCTATTTCAATTTCGGCTATCATTCATGTCCATATTCATTTGGAACTGCTAAGGGGCTGGAAGTAAAACCTTCGAACCAATCCTGAAAAATTATCTTAGGATTCATAATCCAATTCTTATAGTACTCGTTGAATCGCGAATCAGTGGTGATCGAGCAAGGAGGGTTATTCGGAGCTTGGGCTTTGAACATTCCTTCATAGTAGAGGCTTCAGGGTTCTCCGGAGGTATTTGGTTATTGTGGAACGGTAATATAATGGTCTGGATTCTATTAGCTCACCGACAATTCGTCCATACTAATATCGACTAGGGATCGTATAATTTCGACTTTACAGCTATTTACGCTAGCCCGAATCATTCTATGCAGCACTTTTTGTAGGATTATCTCCGAATGCTTGCTAGAATAACTACTAAATCTTAGATCATGGGAGCGATTTCAAGAGAGGGGACTCCAGGCTTCTTCCAATAGTCAACAATCACTTCCGGGGCTGTGTGCATTATTGTCACCTTCATGACCTAGGCTATTTTGGGCCCAAATTCACCTAGAAAAGAGGACAAATTCTAGCTAGGCTAGACTAAGTTCTTTGTTCAACCTCCTGGCATTCCACCTTCCAACACACTTCTGTTCAGCATCTCCTTTTCCTCAAGTCTGATCATAGACCACTTCTGGTGAACCTTCACAACAATAGCAAGTTATAATGCATCTCGAAACCTTTCTGATTTCAAACAGCTTGGTTGACGCATGAGTTTGACCAAATCATAAAACAATCGTGGCAGCCGAGTACCAATGATATTAGTGGCACCTTATACAATCTCTAACATTCCTTACAAGAATGGAACTCTAGCACCTTCGGAAATATCTTTCATTGGAAGAAGAGGCTTCTGGCTCGTCTATAAGGCATCCAAACAGCTCTGGAAACCCAAGATTCACATTCCCTTCAAGACCTCGAGGAGCACCTCAGAACAGAGCTGGAATAGGTTCTCTACTAGGAGGAACTTTACTGACATCAACGCTCAAAATGTCAATGGATAAGTCAGGGAGACCGGAATACGAAGTATTATCAAACTATTACTACGAACTACCAGCGAAAATCTCAGACCATCACCCTCAAAGATAAGCAGGGCATCATGAGATTTGACATGACGAGCATTTTACGAATTGTTAAGATCTTTCTTGCACATCTTTAGAAGCAAGACAGTCTGACCCCTAGGATTTCCCAACTTCCTGACAAGTTCCCCCAACTCTCACCCCAGGGTATTACAAACTTGCAACATCCTCCTGGCTCAGAGGAAATCAAGATTGCTTTCTTTGCTGTGGCTCCGAACAAGGCACTCAGAGTGGACGAATTAATTGCCCTTTTTTATCAATCTTAGTGGCCCACTTCGGTCCGTCCTTGACTTTGTTTATACAGAAAATTTTCTGACACCAAGCTTGGGACACTATACTCAATCGTACCATTATGGTACTCATCTCTTAAGTTTCCCAAGCCCACATCTTAGGCCCATAGTAATTTGTTCCGTGATTTACAAAACCATTAGCAAGCTCATAGTGAGCCACCTCAAACCCCATCTAGATGAACTGGTTGCGCTGACTCAATGTAGCTTTGTGCTATGACGTCAAATAAATAATGCAAATGTAAATTAAGATGTGTTAGTGATCAGCATACAAATAAATAACATAATATAAGGAACCATGAAGGCAATCGAAGAAAAAAAAATATGAGATAGATGTATAAACATGAAGATTGTCCAATAACCACACATTCTAACTGTACTCGAAAGATTGCGTCCAAACTTGTTCACATATTGATCAAAGGTAAAATCTTAGTCTTGATCAATAGCAATCTTGAGGAAATAGGGATAGGGAAACGTCTTCTATCCAAGGGCAAAAATGACACAATCCATGGAAATGTTCAGGCGTCCTAAAATAGGAATAAAAGCTAACTATCAATCAATAACAGAACATACATCTAAAATATGTGTGACATGGGAAAACGCAAAGAAAACGATAGTTTTATAGTATACCAACTAAAGCGTGTTAGAATTCAAGTTCCTCAGACCTACACAAGCTAAAACTTCAAATTGTTTTGTCATGCCGTGCATGTAGAAACATTTGGCCACATGACAGGAGGCGAAAAGATCTATTCCAAAGAACAAAAATTATAAAGAAAAAAAGGAAGAATAAGCCAGTAAAATAATGGTCAACCCACAAGGTCATGACTGTGACGAGGTGCTTTAACACACAATCATGCATATACACAAGGCAACTTGCAGGCTTACGTCCAAATACAGTCGCTGCTTTCAGATTCAAATTCTTTACAAATTTGCATCAATACATCCTCCCACTGCACTCCGAAGAGCCACAATAACAGTACTTCTTTTTTATATTTCCATCAGAATCAAAGACCTGATCAATCATATAATTGTAGTGGTATGTCAGCTCTTGAAGTGGAGGAATGTTCTCAGCAGCAAAAAGCATTATGTGGGGCATTCTCTTGTCATCATGATCGTAGAGAACATTTTGAGCATAAAGATTTGGAGAACAACTATGATTGACGAATCTCCCAACATTCCCATACTCCGCCGCATCAATGGTGAAGCTACCATCCTTTTGAACTTCATGAGAGCTTGCCTGCACGTCAAGCATGGGAATGGAAAGCCCGCTCCAAAGAGATTTGTCATTGTAGTTGTTTCCAATATCGAACAAATACTCATCATTACCCGTTCTTCTCTCTGCTTCCTTCTCTTCCAGGAGTTCACCAATGTACTCACAGATGAAACTTCCAGAAGGGATTGAATTTAAAGATCTTACACCCCATCCTCTTGATTCAGTTTTGAAGATTTCAAGCTGAAATTTAATTCCATGCTGGCTAACTCTATTGTAGCAAGAAGGAGGACATTTACAAGAAGGACCACATTCATAGACCAGAGGCTTTGCTTCAACTATAGCACCATTATGGTTATAAGGGATCTCTCCACCATTTTTTTCCATACATGAACAGTTACTGGATTCAGAGCATCCTCGAGTGCAACTACAACCCTTGGGTGTGACTGGATGGCACCAATTGGGATATATCATTCTGCTCAGATACTTAAAAGGAGGAGGTTTTTCAGCATCTATGTTATTCACAGCACAAATTGCAATCTTCTCTTCCCCTTGTGAGATATCATCTACACAAAGTCCTTCCCGTACCTTAATGTTCTTGGATTTCTTCACTATCTTCCAAGCAAGCTCTGGCTGACCTGGAATTCGTACCAGCTTGAACTTAAACACCAGTTTTTCATGTGGTCCCATAGTTTGCCAGACCTTCTCCACCAAATATAGTCCATCATAGATATATGTTCTACCTCTTGAATCCGAAGAATCAGGCATCTTTGAATCCCCACGGATCACCCTAACAGGATTCTTTGCATCCTTACTATTCTTCAAAGCAAGATTTCCTCTTTCGAGCTTTTGATCTTCAGGATCCTTTCCTCCACCACTCATGTTCCCTCCTTGACCCATATACGTCAAAACATCTGATTCATCTGTTTCATCATCATACACTCCAGATGCCACAATACTAGTGGCAATAATTGTTCCATTTTGCTTCACATAGTCTATACCACCCTGAATTTGACGATGAAGACCTATAATGTTAAGCTCAATCCTATATTGAAATTCATCACCAACTTCAACTCCAGGGACAGGTCCAATTATTTGTTTGCCAGTGTTAACATATTTTCCTTTGTCCTTGAGGATCTTGGCTGCTTGGAGATCAACTCTCCTACGAGCATTCCCATGTTCCTTCACCTTTGATTCTTCTTCCTGCAAAAGCTTCCTGCAGATAGCTTGGAATAATCGTAAAGTTTCCCTCACTTTGCTTCTACTAACTGCTCCATTGCTATCATCATCTCTACCCTTTGAAGCAGTGGTACAGTGTGGAGGAAGGCTCACTTGTAAGTTTTGTCTTCTCCTAACTAGTCCATAATCATAACAATTGTCTTCTTTCTCAAGTTTATTGTCATTACCCCGTACAATCTGGCCCGTGCATTCAGAAGCCTCTCCCTTAGAAGATGATTTCTTTTTTATACACACTCCTTCCAAGCTCTTTATTTCCTTCTTCTTTGCTTCCAAAGTAGCTTTTGGTTGTTCAAGCAATAATAAGGTATCTTTCTTACCTCCCCTTTCTCCTATTCCAGCGGTCAAGTTAGAAGATTTATCAGTCCTCTTCCCCTGTCGCCAAGGACAACTTCTTTCAGCCACAAGACCTAGCACAACTTCCCTGTTCATTGCAAACGCAAAGTCATTAAATTCTTTCCCAACCTTTTGATTTTGACAAGCAGAAGAATTAGAAAACTCTGTCTCAAGGTCCTCTGCAGAATCTGTCAAGTCTTTTTTCAGATGGTCTTTGAAGCCTCCCATTAACCTATCACCACACTGGGGAAGTACCCGGGACATTATCCCCTGACAGTTTTGAATGCTTCCCTGGGGAGAATTGGTGCTCCGTTCTTCAGCATCCATATGCAACACTAGCAATGCATTCTCTGGAGAATTTTCTTGAAATTTACCCTCAACAATGTCGTTATCCATGGGATGTGCAAAGTCATTCATTAATTTCTCCCCCAAATCTCCTATGTCCATGTCAGATTTTAGATCATAATGATTTTGATTGCTTTCCGCATTATATTTGATCCATCTTTGTAGTCGATTCTCTTGATCCCCCTTAAACTCACTCCCACAAGCAGCTCTTGAGTCATCCTGAGTCCTTGTCTGTTTAGGCACAAATACTTCAGGCGCAGCTTCAAGTTGGTGCACAGTCAGTTGAGAAACATCCTCTTTCAAAATTCCTCTGTCAACATCCGCATTTTGAAAATTGTCACCTATTTGTTTCACATCCTCCTTCAGTGTCTTGTGATCAATATTCTTTTCCTCCACAGATTCAAGCATTTTGGCACAAGTTTGAGTCATAATACATGGGGCTTTTCTACCACAAAATTTTGGGAAGTCTCTGAGAGCATAAATGCTTCTGCGAGGAGGATATTTACGTTGGAGAATTTCTCCTGCAGGAGAGGTAACTTTATTCAAATCCTTTGACATATGAAGCTTTTCATATTCTGAAACTTTTACGGGTTCAGCAGCTGATACACTGTCCAAGCCTTCCAAAGCCTCTGATCGCTGCATCCCTGCTACATGCACATTCACTAATTCATTTTTGTTCAACTGATGCAACAGGTTTGTTCGTCCTTCTGCCTTAGGTCTTGCAAGATTCAGTTCCATGAGCAGAGGTTTAGAATTCAACCCATGGGACATTCCCACCGATTCATCCTCCTGACTTACTCCAGAAGGCCTATGACAGTTATCCAGTACCCCATTAGAAGTGCTGTATTGACCAAATGAGTTTTTATCTGCACCCTCATGAACATTGTCAATCATCGCTGAAATGGGAGTGGTATTTCGCTTAAACCCCTTGGGAAAATCCCTAATAACAGAAACTTTCCGCCGCTTATACTTCGGCAGCCCAGGATGAGAAGCACAATGACCACTTTCCGTTTGCCTCCCCCAAAACTGTCCATCAGAATGACCACTATTGCTCGAAAATGCTACCCTTGTAGACTCTGGGTGCTGTGAATTGTCAACAAACCCCATTCCAGTTCACGAAACAACGTAATGGAGTACCTGAAACCATCCAAAATCAGGATAGCCATCATTACTACACAGTTGGCTTCAAAAGAGTTCACACAAAACTAATTAAAGACAGGCGTCTGCAACCCAAAAATAAAATTAAAAGAACAATCGATTACCAATTTGTCTTGAGGAAGGAACATAGAGGCATCTCAAAGAATATATTCCGTATTCCCCGCACAAAAAACGTCAAGAAACAAACCAATATATTGGACAGCCATTAAGTGAAAGATGAAAGAAGATCAAAAACACGTTAATATATTAAAAATGTTCAAAAGTTGATAAAGAATAACGAACCACAAAAAGAAAATCAGTACATATTAGGCATATCAGAGAAGAAATTTCGCAAAAAAAAAAAAAAGAAGGTAGTACGAATTATGTTAAAACTCCTGCATTTGCTCAAGAAACAAGCAACTTTACCTGAACCCTTTCGGAGCAACCAAACAGTAAGGGTTCAATCGCTAGGTAAAAAAAATCTCGAAATAAAAGCACATCGAAGAAAAACGAGGCCGAAATGGAAAAGTGGAAAGCCGCTAAAGCTCCATTAAACAAATTGCGAAACAGAAAAAAGCATACGAGTAATTAACCAATAAAAAGGACCTCTAGAACATAATAAGAAGATGATGATGATGAAAGCGCGAAGGGATTACGTACTGATATAGAGGAGACGAGAAGGAGGAGCGTTGATAGGAAATCCATAAAAGTGTTTGTTTGGCAAGTTGTGAAATTATGAGAACACATGTTTACTAGTTTCGGCCTTTCGGGGCTGTGCTTTGGACTTCGTAAGGTTACAGAATAATTTAGATAACTAAGTTTATTTATATTAGAGATTTAGAGTGATTGTATTAGATAATCAAAATCAATATAAATTTTTTTAATTTTGAAAATAAAAAAAAGTTAATAATGACTCACAGCTCACAAGGTGATATAAAAGGGAGAATGATTCTTTGGGTGCTAACATTATTTTTTATTTTTTATTTTTTCCACATAAATGTTAACTTTTTAAAAAATTTAACTAAATTTAAAATATTTATTCTAACCATATTATTAAAATATATTATTATTTTATTTTTCATATCATCTTTTCAGATTAAAATAAATATTTAAACTAATAAGCTACATTTAGAAAATTAAAATTTA
>JANITW010000005.1:21449638-21460224 GCA_027564335.1 Erythroxylum williamsii
CATGACTTGCTTAGATTAAGTGTTAATCTAAGTGGCCAACATAACCGGGAACCTAATGGGTCACACGCATAAGAGTGGCTCGGAGGATCTATAAAATAGTTTTGGATAGTGATCCAATAAATGGAGAGCAATAGGATTAAATGGATCCCGATGAGATTGGGATATGTCCCGATGAGATCGCGACATCAGCATTGCTGAAAAGGGTCTCCGGCGATTTTTCGGTACCGGGGCCCGGCTGGCCGGTAGGACCGACCCCAGTATGACTGGACCGCTTCAGCATTAATATATATATATTTATTGATTAATTAATTAAAGAATTAATTAATTGATTAATATATATATATAGATGGACGTTGATAAGCTTTGGAGGATAAGACTTTGACTTAGTCAAAGTAATGACTCACCATTCATTTAATGCCATTAGTGACTAACGTGTATGGCTCTCATTTCTTGCCCATTTAATGTCTTCAAAAGTTGAAGATATGAATAAAAGGCAAGTAGTGGCCGTGCGTGAGTTGAAGAGAAAAGGCAAAGCTTAAGAGTTAAGTTTTATATAAAAATGTTTTTAAGCCTCTCTCATCTTACACACGTTGGTGAAGCTCACGAACTCACCTCCATGGTCTCCTCAATGTCTTCAACTAGTTTATGAGATAAATAACTTGAAGACTTGAGTGGTAGATGGTCGTGGGAGGCTATAGAGAGTGAAAAAGCTTAAGGGTTAAGTTGCTTGAAAAATTGTTTTTCAAGTTCTCTCACAATCGTGATGCATGGTCTCTTCTCTTCCAAGGCTTCAGAATCGTCTCCTATAGCTCTCCAAGGACAAAGGTAAGGTCTAGCAGCCTTTAATTTGTTCTAGCTATTTCCGGGTCAAAAGAGTTTGTCCCGGTTAGGTTTTCCGACCTCTGCGTGGATACCGTTAGAGACGGTCTCCTTTGGTCGTTATGGTTTGACTGTTTATATATATACACAGGGATCCTGGCTTTCGGGAACTTCCCGGAACAAAAAAGTTTTGTTTTCCGCACTGTATTCATGTGATGGACACCCCGGGATTTTCCTACAGCTGGCACAAGGCCTGTTTTCATTGATTAGAGAGATCCAAAAATGGTCCAGAGAGAGTACCTAAATTTTCTTCAAATTGTTTGACGACCGAGAGTGCTTATGCAGTCATTAGTGCTTTGTAGGTTGATGTTATGATCATATTGATGCCACGATAATTGATTTTTATCAATGATTCAGATTTAATTTTTAACCAAAGAAATGGTTGAATCTGTTTCGTAATCTGATTCTATAGGTTCTAGGTTATATTGTAATGCTAAATTTAGAATATTGATTTTTTAAAATTTATTTTGGTTTCTTTTTGCATAATGACCTTCTTTACATAACCAATATCGACATTGTTTTTTATTTTAGGGACAATAATTCTTTTTTGGTTTGTTTTTCCGATAAGCCTATTTTCTAAAAAACTTTTATAAGGTCTAAATGATTTTATATTTATTTTTAGGATAACTTTTTCATCTATAGTTTTTAAATTTTTGGTGTTTGGAATAAGTCATTTGTTGTTTTTTGTGTATTGTAAACTCACATCCATATTGTTGTGATACTTCTGAATATTTCGAACAACATAATTGAGTTTCTTTATGTGGCAATTTTTTCTATGTAATTTTGCTTCTAAACATTTTTAGGATAATACTTCTTTATTAATAGAAATAGCTCCTCCGAGATTATAAGCAACTAAATTAGCGTTTTGTTTAATTAAAAATGTTTCTTCAATAGTTCTATTTATTGGATAAGGTAATTTTTGAATAAATTTCTTGATCTGATTCATAGCCATAAATAACTTCATCTTGATATGTTATTGGTTTTATGAATTCATTTCTTAATGAATTATTTTCTAAAGTTATTAACAAGGTGTGTAATTTCTTTTAGTTATATTTTGATATCTTTTTCTATATCTTCCATAGTTTGATTAATGTAATTGGCTTAGATGGCTCTGATACCATCTATTCTTCCAATTATTGAGTTTTGTGTACAATTGATAATGTCGCATCAAGTCTTTTATTTATACTATCTATTTTTTGTAAAAGTTATTCATATTTTTGGTCTATTAAATTATAATTTTGAATTAACACTAAAATATCAGTAAGTACTTCTTTTAGCTGATTTTCTATATTTATTTGTTTATCTATTAATTTAGATAATTGTTTAGTAACACTCATACAATATTTTTAATATGTTCAATTAAAAATGTAATTTGATGCTTTATTGTTGTTAATTCACTATTTACAGAATTAAGGTCTTCTTTATTAATGGCTACTTTAGGATTAGTAATTCGAATAGGTTATTCTATTACACGCCTCACTAATAAATTAACTTTAGAAAATAATTCATTACAAATGAATTCATAAAATCAATAACAGATCAAGATGAAGTTATTTATAGCTATGAATCAGATCAAGAAATTTATGTATATCAACAACAGAAACATGATGAACAACCCAAAAGTAGTCAAAGTGGGGACAAACGAAAACGAAATCAACAAACAACATATAATTGGGAGTCAAAACCAATTGAAATAGAAGAAATAACTTGATTTGGTTATTATGAAAAAAACAATTCATAAAACCAATAACAAATCAAGATGAAGTTATTTATGGCTATGAATCAGATCAAGAAATTTATGTAGATCAACAATAGAAACATGACGAACAACCTGGAAGTAGTCAAAGTGGGGAGAAATGAAAACAAAATCAACAAACAACATATAATTGGGGGTCAAAACCAATTGAAATAGAAGAAAGGACAATTGGGAGTCAAAACCAATTGGCTATTATCGGAAGGACAATAAAATAAGAAGATTTTCAACGGAATTGTTCTCTCTTAGAAAAACAACTTTCTTCATAACCTAATGAAGCTATAGCCATTATCACACTTGGTATCCAACCCATTACACCTCAACAACTTACTCAAACCCCCACTCCATTATTAAGCACATTATCCAACACTATTTCCCAGAAAAAAAAAGTCGACCACAAAGTACCTAAAGTATATGTTATTTTTAATGGACCTATGGTTGGAATTTATGATGAATGGCATAAAGCTACCCTTCATATTAATAATAAGCCTGCAATTATTCATCGAAGTTATCCAACCCACACTGAAGCTGAAAAAGCCCTTGCTGAATTTAAAGAACCATCTTTTCGACCACAATATAAACAAGTACTTGAAAAACAACCCTCTCTTTTCAAAATGACTAATTTAGCTAAACCCATCAATTTAGAAAAAATCAATGTCGTTCCCACACGAGCTTTCAAGGAAGAAATGCAAAAAATCATCGTCCAAAGTAAAAAAAGACAAGATAAGATAACTAAAAAGTAAAAGATGCTTAAAGTAAAAGAAAAAAGAAAAGATGGCTGACAAGTGGCCTGAATACTTAAAGCAGTAGGGCCTACATGGAGCCTATAATGAGTCTTCAATAATGATATCTGAACCACTTTCTTCTTTGTCAGTTTTGGATGATAAAGGGCAATGCAGACATTTGTGTTGTGAATAATGTTGTAGTTGCTGGCACAAGGCTTTTTTTCATTAGTTGGAGAGATCCAAAAATGGTCTAGAGAGAGCACCTAAATTTTCTTTTGTTCTTCTTTCCACTCATTTAATGCTTGAAAGCATTCATAAAAACTTTCCGATGTAATTTTTCACATTTCTTTCTTAAAAGCTCTTGTGGGAATGACATTGATTTTTTCTAAATTGATGTGTTTACCTAAATTGGTCATTTTTGGAAAGAGAGGGTTATTTTTTCAAGTACTAGTTTATATTGTGGTCAAAAAGATAGTTCTTTAAATTCAACAAGGGCTTTTTCAACTTCAGTGCGTGTTGGATAACTTCGATGAATAATTGCAGGCTTATTATTAATATGAAGAGTAGTTTTATACCATTCATTATAAATTCTGACTATAGGTCCATTAAAAATGACATATATTTTGGGTTCTTTGTGGTCGAATTTTTTTTATGAAAAATAGTGTTGGATAATGGGCTTAATACTGAAGTGGTGGTTTGAGTAAGTTGTTGAGGTGTAATGGGTTGGATACTAGGTGTGATAATGGCTATAGCTTCAGTAGGTTATAAAGAAAGTTGTTTTTCTAAGACAGTAATTGTGGTTCTTAACTGATTTATTTCTTTGATAATAATGCCAACTTGTTGCTGCATTTCTACTAATTCGGCTTCTTTTTTTTTTAAGGAATCTTTGAGGCTGACTATAACTGCTTCTATTCTCTTGTTAATATATCTGCAAGATTGTTAGTCGAAGATTTTATATAAGTAATTTGAAATGTATATTGATTTAATTCCATCTACCATCTAACCAATCGTCCTTGATTATGATTAGCTTTAATATTATATTTGGTAAATCCACATAAATACTTGGAATTTGTTTGTATTTGGAATTCAATACGTAATAAATTAACTCTCCACTTTTGTAGAGTTTTTATACATGCTAATGTTTCCTTTTCATATGTTGAATATTTACTTTCAGTGGGATTAAAAGTCCTATTAATATATTTGCATAAAATAGGGCCTACATGGAGCCTATAGTGAGTTTTCAATTATGACATCTGAACCACTTTCTTTTTTGTTGGTTTTGGATGATGAAGGGCAATGCGAACATTTGTGTTGTGAATAATGTTGTAGTTGTTGGCACAAGGTTTGTTTCTGTTGGTTGGAGAGATCCAAAAATGGTCCAGAGAGAGTAACTAAATTTTCTTGAAATTGCTTGACGATTTGGAGTGCTTCTGCAGTGATTGGTGCTTTGTAAGTTGATGTTATGATAATATTAGTGCCATAGTAATTGATCTTTATTAACAATTCAAAGTTAATTTTTAAACATGGTTGATATACTCCTTCAAAACAATGAAGATTAAATTGATTGACTAAATCCTGATGAAATTCATAATTAGGAGTGGCATCTATTGGTGGATACATCCCATTGCTTATTTCGATTTAAATATAGGCCAATCTTGTTAAGACTACTTCGATGTCTTTGATATTTTTAACTCCTTTGAAAATGAGATAGCTGCTAAAGATTTTGAGAAATATTTCCATGTCTTTAGCAAATCTTTCCTTGCTAAGATAAATCCAGCAAGAAATTCAAAAAGTGGTTGTAGATTGGATAGGTAAATAGTGTCTATCAGTCCACTTTGGAAAAAGAGGTAAGTAGTAAAGGGATCTACTTTAGGTAAGATAATTGTTCTAGGTCTATGGGTGTGTTTGGTTGTTAGCTGATCAGCTAAAAAATAGCTGGTTGACTTGAAATAGCTGATTGACTTTACAAAAAAGCTGTTTGAATTGTTTGGTTATCAGCTACTTCGATTGACTTATTTAAATCAATCAGCTGATATTGAATAAGCTCTATAGTGCAGCGTTTTGATGAATTAGCCGACATTTTTGTTTTCTTTGCCGCTTATGCCCTCATTTTTCCTGCTCTTTCCTTACGTTCTCCCATTTCTTGTTTTTCACCGTAGATCAGGTAGCGCTAGAGTTCAAAATGTCACATCATTACATTTTATTGACCCACTATAGATGTACGTTTCTCATTGAGCTGAGAAACAATAAGTAAAAGCAACTTGTTAATTTTTTTGTATAGGATGAATTACTGATTAAATTTTCTTGGAGAAACATTTATTTTCTCAGTGACGAAACAGACATAAGCATACGTTTTATTAGAATAAGTTTTGGCATCTTGTGTAAGTTGACAGAATAAGTGCTAATTTTTTCATCAAACTTTTTCTTAGCCCAAATTTGGATAGATTATAATTTAAATAATGTCATTTTGATATTGTTATTGTAAATATATTAGAAGTATTAATCTAACTATTAAACCACTTATTTACTTTAAACTTCTTGTATGTTTTTAAAATATTGGTAAAAATATTTCTTATAAAAATTACCAATATAATAAAACAAATTTTCTTAAAAAAGGAGTGGTTAATTTATAAACATAAAAAAATTTCATCATCATCATCACTATTATTATCATATGTTCTATATTTTTTATTAAAGTTATAAACTTCATTTTTGTAGAATTAAATATCTAAAATATAAATAAATATTCAACAAAATATCAAAATATATAATATTCATACTGTTATAATTTTTTTAAGTCATGTCCTCATAAGTCAATTTACCCATAAACAACTAATACTAAACAGCTAATTTTACCAAATATCTCTAACAAACAGCTAATGCAATCCGCTGGTCAAAATAGCTGATAGAATCAGCTATCAGCTAACAGCTAATACAATCAGCTGATTGCTAAATAAGGCCTATATCTACCTCAATTATGTGGATAATATTCTTTTATTGTTATTCCATATTATGTAAATCTAATAGGTCTTTTTAATCTTAATGATTGAGAATATGAAGGATATTTTTCTTTAAAAGGTCGATTTTCAAATAATGATAATCTAAGAATTATGAGATTATTTAATTTTATCGGGTATTTAATATCTGAAATTTCTCTTAATGCAAATTGATCTTACTTTTGCTACTTCATTAAATAATTGATGAATATATATTTTATCTGCATTTTTAAATACAATACGTGAATTTGTTAAAGTAAAACTAATTTAATAAGTAATAAGAAAAGGGTAACTGTTAAATTGCCCTCAACGTCCAAATTCCAAAAGACCATTGATAATATAATACAATAGGCGTAATATAGGTTTAGGCATCGTTATCCGTTAAATGAGAAAAGCGCGGGAAGTTCAACGAACAAAAATAAATCCCCAAATCCAAACTCTATTAAACCCTAACCAAAATTACAATCTCTTACTAAGAACCTCGGAGAGAGTCCTCAATGGAAGAAGACGATCCTTTCTTTTTTATCACAGACCTTTGCCAGGTGTCTGATTCTCAGGAGAAATTGTTGCGTAGCTGCCCGTTCGCTTTCCAGTCGGAGGAGGCCCATGACGGCTCCGGCGAAAGTTCGCCGGAGCCAACCGGAGTCCTGATGATGTCGCCGCCGGAATCTCACAAGGAGTGCATAAGTGTGGGAACTGCCCCTCCTGATAATAACGACGTTTTCCACACCCCACCGGAAGGTTCCTCAGTCTCTATCTCTCAAGAGATGAAGCGATCGGTGACCGTCGATCTTCGCAGGAATCGGGCGATTGGGGAAGAGGGAAACGAAGAAGGATTGGATACCGTTGATTTGGAGAGGGGCACGAATTTAGGGTTTTCTTTGGAGGCGGAATTGACTGAAAGGACCGGAATCAGTTCGGAGGAGGAATCGTCCCTCAATCGACCTCGTCTAAGCGAAGTAAGTCTCTGTAAGTCCACGGAAATTAGGGTTTCTAAAAGGGGTTTACCTTCAAATGTTGCTTTATGTCAGACTCCTTTGAAGATTTCTAAAGCTTTGGAAACTCCTAGGAGTAGTTTAATCACCGATGCTGGGGAAGTTCTAGACATATTGGTTAAGTCTGCGGAGAAACTGAAATCATTGTCGGAAAAATCTGAAATTTTGGATGAGAACTTGAACCTGGAGGCTCCAAGAGGTTGCTTAGGCACTAAAGATCAAAGCTTTTTAAACAAATTCACAAAATCGATGGAGAGGTTGTATTCCTTATCTAGAGAGTTGGTGAATTTGGATGAGAATACAGTTGTACCAACTTCAGGGAAAAAATTGAGCATCGAAAAAACAAAGAATTTAGGGTATGTTGATAAATACAAGGGAAATCATCCTTGTCAGGAATCAGGTTTGCTGCAAAATCCTGAAACCGAAGAAACATTACTTGAAATGAATGGTGGCAAAATAGAGTGTTGCAAAGAAAGCTCCACAATGAGAAAGATTGAATTTTCTACCAAGTTATTAGATTCATTTAAAATTTGTGAAGCTGATGGAGGGTGTAATGGCAGCAGACAAGATGTAAGTAGGGAAAAACAGAATAGGGAAGCTATATCCAACACGAGTGAGGAAGGTTCAGCGAAAAAGAGGATGGATGATATTGACAAGTTTAGATATGTTCCTTCTACTGGTGCTCTGTGTTGTGAAAGCCAAAAAGATGCTAAACAAAAGCGTGCATTGCCAGCATCAGTATGTGGAAAGGAAAATGCAGGAGAAGATGAAATGGAGAGTGATAGTGTTCGGTGCTCTTCAGGTTCCAATGAACTTACACTCTTTGATGTGCTTAGAATCCTTACACAAGACTGTTATCATGATCCTAGTCTAGAGAAATTAACCATCTTTGAGGCGGCAAAAAGGCGTGGCTTGACTTTTCCTTGAATCTTGTCATGTTCCTCCTCAGGTGGGAATAAAAAGCTTAAGATAATGATCATAATTGGCTATGTGGGTCAGGTTGCTAATCAGCATTTAGAGTAGCCTGTGCGGAGCAAGCTGGAGCTGGCAATAGATCTTTTAGCGGATCAATCATTTGGTTTACATCTTGTACATGTTATATATGAGTAGGATTTTCATGATTTGAGCTGCAAAATTTTCTCCTTTTTGTTTGATACTATTGTTAGCAAGGTTTTCTGTTTTCTGACGGGGTTGCTTGCAGCGGCTTAAAAGAATTGTTAGTGACATGTAAATATAATTGTTTATGGCTTGTAAGACAATGACTATTCTGTTTACAACTAAAGCATGGTTGTTTTCTTGTTCTTATATTGTGGTATTGCAATTATCCAATATCTTATCTTTTGGTTGATATGTTGGAATAGTTCATTTTGGTATTGGCAATTGTACACCATCATGCCTTAGCTTCAGCTCAACCTAGAGCCTTAACCGAAAAGCGGGTGTTTTTTCCTTTCCTTTCCTTTTTTGGTCCCCTAAAATCAGGCAAACGTAGTTAGCTTCAGGTATTCAGTAATATAGTGAAAAAGATGACCAACTAAAACGAACGAGTTACCTTGTTTATGATAACAACAATGTTAGGCCCACCGTGACGCATGTATTATAGCTTCTGCTCTGAGCTGGAATGGACGTTTTCGATTTTTGGACTGTTCTTTCAGTGGTTTAATGGTTGATGTCGGACTTCTTTGTTAGATCTTAAACAGATAATATCTCAACATCCCAAATTCAGTTGCCTATCTTTTTTCTTTTTTGTCTTTTTGATTAAAATTGAAGATTTATATTTAAGGACTAATCTTAATGTTGAAATACTGGATCGATTTACTGATTGCTAGTCTTCGTTTTACAGTTGACTACTAGAGTCACAGATTAATTTACGCCCCAAACTCTAATCTTTGATTATTTGTTTTTCGTGAGAAATAATGAGAGTTCTTTTTTTTTTTTAATTGCAATGAACATCTTTTTCCACTCCTTAAATTCTTGTTTTATATGAGAATAAACACAACCGATGGAGGTTATGCTATGTAGCTGTTCATTTTGTGTCCTTTTATGTTGTTAACTGCCAACAACTCCCACTCGGCCACATAAGCCACGAGTTACGTCCTCTCTCTAAAAATTTCACGTGTCATGCTGAGAATGGGACATGCGACCATTAAAGAACCAGTAGTGTTATATTAAGTCACCATCTAACTAACATAATACTTTCACATAATCCTGATACTCCAAATCATCCAAAAATATAACCAAACGTATACACTGTCTCTTTATGCTTATAGATATATCATATAATTATACACCAAGTATAATCGCCCGGGTTGATATGGTGATAAAGGAAAAGATTTTTCCTTAGACACTCATAATAATTCATCTTAGCTTAACTGCTTTTCTAATGTGCTCCGGTGGACTGTATATAACTTAGCCTTTGGAAAAACACACTAAAGTAGCAACACCAAGTCTTGATTTCATATCATAGTTCTAAGTTAAAGGGTTTCATTCGATTAGACATTAAAGTCTATGGGACATAAAAAGGGATTTAACTTTCACTTCATAAGAGGGTCGTTATATAGCACACACAGTGTGAAATGTATGTCATAGCATAACTCCCACTAAGTTGGGCATATTACTCTTTTATGCTATATAAATCACGAATCTAGTTTTACTTAAAAACTAATCTGAGCCACTAGATTAACATACCTAATGCTAATCTTGACACTTGAGATTTGACTTTAAGGCTTCAATGTGAAATCTGAAACTTTCATATCTGACTCATCAGAGTCTCATCTTAGACTTACTAGGGTGACTATTCAAATATAAAAACTTATCATACATACTACAAAAGTATGAAGATAACACAATATTACATACACTCAATATTAATATTGTGAAGTCTCATCCTACTTGCTACTCAAACGTTAGGGCGATTACCTGTATGATAAGGTCAATCAGAAGCCTAATGTATGGTGACATTACAATGTACCTTATCATGTAATTTACGTAGCAATAAACATTTGAGAAATAAACTTTCATTAAACAAAAAGTCGTTACAATTAAAAACATGTCCATTTTACAACAAGATATAACCAATAGAAAAATTAAACCCTACGTAAACCTAAACTCATCACATGTGACTTAAACGAATCTCGGGGAATAGGTTTCATTAAGGGATCAGCTTGTTAGAGTAGTGCCCTAAAGGCAATCCCCTTTAGCGCTTTTTGTTCATAGTCATGTACAGACTTTATGAATAAAT
>JANITW010000005.1:21483419-21497366 GCA_027564335.1 Erythroxylum williamsii
TATAGTATCATAATTTTCAAATTAAGAGTTACAAAATTTTCAATTTGATTATAAAGATCTTAACTCTTAACAATAGCTCTTTCGTATTGCCAACCGAAGTACCGAATGATCCGAATCAATGTAAGTTCAATTTCTACATTTGTTGATTTAAAAAGGATTTTTCATTATATTCTAATTTTGTGCATTTAAATTACAATTTTTTCTAGTCAACTTTCAAGGTAAACATGTTATAATTTATGCCCTTAATTTATAATTTGCAACTTCATATAATCAAACCAAATTGCAAACTAAACATCCATGAACCAAAACAACACAAATGACATTTATTCCATATTCAAAATTTCAGATCACAAATTCACATTTCCAACTCCAAGTCGGATCAAATAATTTCATACAAAATGCATCATCTAACCAACATCGTGCATCATCCACGATCCAATTCCAACCAAAATTCGAAAACCCAGATCATGCAAGAAGCCAACAACACAAAAAACAACATCCAAGTCTCCAACACCGATCCAACAAAATCCATCAGAAATTCACGTTCCAACACAATAATAAATTTCATTAAGCATGAAATTTTTGAAATTAGAAATAAAATTCATAAAACCAACATCGGGTCTTGGCGGGTCTTTAGGTTTTTTCACGGGTCGGATGTCGATCCATCTCCAGTGACTTCAGTTGCGTCTCTGGTGGCTTCCCTGTGGTGTCACGGTGCTGTGGTGCGGTGACGAGGAGCGAAGAAGGTGATGGTGGCGTTGGGTGACTCGAATCTGTGTGGAGGAATGACGTGGAGAAGGGAGAATGAGGCGAGCGTCTACGGAGGCCAGCGACGGCGACGGTGAGAAGAAGACCAGAGGCAACGGCGGCGGTGAGGACCAGGCCCGATGGAGAGATGAGAGAAGAGAAGGAAAATTTTAGATGAGAGGAGTATAAGATGAAGACCGAAAGAGGAGAGGAGAGCCGGTGGGGATGAGAGGTTAGGATATTTTAGGTTAAAAAATTTTCAAAATTGCTATTAAGTCCCTAGGATGTTTAAATTTTATGGTACCGGACTGGTACGGTTTGGTACTGCCTATACCGGCCGGTACCAACAGGAAACCATCGGTACCGACCAGTATTTTTGGCCGGTATCAATGGTGGCCATTCCGTTCCGATTGTCGGCCGGTATGGTACGTTCCGGCTGGTACCGGTCAGAACGGAACAGTACTCATATCCATGCTCTCATCTCCATACAATTACAAAAATAAAGAAACACTTTTGTTTCTCATATGCTTTTAACCGTTGGTCTCTTTCTTTAAGCATATAAACATGACGAAATGAGAGAACGCTCTTTTCCTTCATTCAACCATTGGTTTCTTTATTTAAGCATATAAACATGACTAAAATGAGAGATAATGATTTCCGTGTCATGCATATTTAATGAACAACTTTCACGTTTCTCTGGTTTTTCAAGCACATGATCTCTTCTTTCATATACTAAGGACATCTGTATCGTGCCAAAAAAAGAACGATATATAGCATCATGCACAAATATAAAAAAACCAAGCCCACTTTAGTTTTTCATTTCATATAATCTCTTCTTTCACGTAATGAAGACAGGATGATATAAGTGCATGAATAACGAAACAGAAAAATAAGAGAACAACGCATAAGATATCAATGTTGTTTTCATTTTTATATGACAGTCATATAAAACAAATACAAGAGACAAATCTATATTTAAAGTATGACGTGAATGAAAAACTCGACTCTGATATCAATAAAGATTTATATTTAAGGACTAACTTTAATGCGGAAGTACTGGATCGATTTGCTGATTGCTAGTCTTCGTTTTACTGTTGACTATTAGAGTCACCGATTAATCCACGTTCCAAACTCTAATCTTTGATGGTTTGTTTTTCGTGAGAAAGAAAGAGATTTTTTTATTGCAATAAACATCTCTTTCCACTCCTTAAATTCTCCTTTTATATGAGAATAAATACAATCGATGGAGGTTATATTACGTGGCTGTTTATTTTGTGTCCTTTCATGTTGCTAACTGCCAACAAAAATTATAGTAATGGTCTCGATTTGCATCCTAGCCTTTTAAACAAATAGTATCCAGTACATAGATAAATTGAAAGAGAGCACAAAGAAAGGAGGGGACTTGCTTCGCTACTTAGCAGCCACGTAGCAGCCACTGCTTTGCCCCATTCTTCTGTCCCTCCCCCCCGTGGAAGTTAGCCTTGTGAAAGCTGGCATGTGATTCTGAGCCCATCTTAAAATTGCTTTTAAGGGCGTCAACATTGTCGTACTGTTCGGATAATAATTCAATCTTACCCTCATTGAGTAAATTTGATGAATCTGATTGGATAGACCAAATATTCACAAGCCGTATAGGATGACCTAATGACATGCACACAGCTTAAACCCCGTTTCTGCACAATGAAATATTTCAAGGGTCTAGAAGTAACATGTACAACTTAGGATATGAAAGACTATAAATGTTTATTTTATCTCCAGCAAAAGATGATGGTACGTGTACCTGAGATGATATTGAAGGCTCAAGCATTTCCACCTTCAGCTAGGTTTATCTCCTTCAAAAACAGTCAACATACATAAATTTAAGTTTGTGAGACTCATGATAAAAACATTTCTCTGATACGTACGATTGATTAACCAATATTTGTTGGATTAATTTAATAATTATAAAGTGTAGTCATTATTTTGTTTGATTCTAATATGAAGTGGGTCCAAAATAAAGATTATTGAACTTCTAAAGGAAATTAAAATTATTAAGCTTAATTAACAAAACCTTTCCCTCTCCCTTTAGTCATGACACTTTGATTTGTATTAGAATTAACCTTAAAATTCATCATAGTGATTAATATTACTTTTCGGTTATAGAAAAAATTATGTTATTGCTTCCGCTATAATCTTTCAACGCAAGTCATCTTATTTCTTGACTTCTGTAGGCTGTCGAATTGATTAAAATTATTGATAAAAATTATACCTTCCATAATAATAATTGGAGATTGCGTGGCGTTCTTATCTTGCACCTTTGTTTGTTTTGAATTGAGTTGGATTTTTGAAACAAATACAAACCGAAAGACTCTGCACCTTAAGGACCTTAGTCGGACCATAATCATATGCGTGGGGTAATTTTGTTTGTTTTTTAAATAATAAATGAATATGCATGTTAAAGAATGTGTGGACATCGTGATTTGATGTTGAAAAATCAAATCGTTACGTACATGCATTAATTCAGGTTTGACTAGTCAAGTTTTTTGAAAACACAAAGTTGAATTACATTTTGTCGTAAAGCTTTGGTTATGTTGTCATAAAACAGATTTTTTTTAGGGTTAAAATGTATGAAAATCGTGATTTCTTTATTGAAAAGTAAAAAAAAAGGTTGAATATGAATGTTAACGTATGGAGTCAGTTACATTTTAGTCTTTGGTATAGTTTTAGACTTTACAACATCATCTTTTAACATTGTAGTTAAATTCCAAAATTTATGCATACTTACGTAATTAAATTTACTGTATAGAAAGCTAGTTAGTCACCAAAGCGACCTTGCTTGAAAAGATATTTAAACATTTAATTATGCATCCTTTTAATTGTCCATGTTGTATGATGCTAATAAATGATATAAAAGATAATTAAACAATTAATATTATTAATTATAATTCTAGGAGATCACCCAAAGGTGAATCATTGCTTATAATTAACAACATTATAGAGACTTATCGAAATACTTGGTGAATATGTTTGTATATCTAATGATAATATGCATACTAATTTGAGTATGATTGATTGTCTATTAAAGTGTATGTATATATTTTGTTGGCAGCATTATGGATTTAGGATATGTATATCACCCAACAGTGAACTTAAATATATATATTGAAGTTTATTATTGTCTGAGTCAAATAATTGTACTCAAAGCATTAATGTGTGAGTTTGTTTTTACATTTACAATTTCTAGTAATTTATTAGCTATAAACAATGATCTGATTAAGTTCAATGGGTTAAACTATGTCGATTAGTATGAGCAAATCCAATTTCAGTTGGGTATTATGGATAAGGACTTAACATTAGTTGCAGAGAAGCCTACAACCATTACTGAGACTAGTACACAAGTCGAAAAGACATATTTTGAGGCTTGAGAAAAGTGTAATAGGTATTCTAAACTTGATGCGATTGATAATGGCTAAAAATGTTAAGCCATCAATGTCTCATATGGATAATGCAAGGGAATTCATGATGAAAATCAAAGAGTACTCACAATCAGACATAGTTGAGAAGTCTATTATAGGAAGCTTGATGAGTGAATTGATGACCAAGAAGTTTGAATGATCACAACCTATCCATGATCATGTGACAGGCATGTCAAATCTGGCTTTAAAGCTAAAATCCAAGGGCATGAATGTGAGCGAATCCTTCATAGTATAGTTCATCATCAACTCACTTCCTCCTAAATTTTGTCAGTTCCAAGTGAATTACAACACTTTGAAGGAAAAATGGAACTTTCAAGAAATCAAGGTCTTGTTAATGCAGGTGTAAGGGAGGTTAAAGAAAATGAAGGAACAATTTGTTCATATTACGTACACAAAGAAGCTAATAGCAGAAAGGGAAAGCTAGGAAGGAAGAACAATAAGAAGGTAAAAGCCCTAATTAAGGTTAATGAGGAACAAATCCAAAATAAGTAGTGTTGTTTCTTTTGCAAGAAAGCTAGTCACCTTAAGAAAGATTGCCCTTAGAGAATGGCTTGGTTTAAAAATAAAGGTAAGCATTATTTTTCATTATGTTTTGAATTAAATCTTATGGAGATGCCTAATAATACCTGGTGCTTAGATTCAGGTATAACTACTCATGTGTTACATATTATGCGGGGATTTCTTTCGATCCAAACTATAAACGAAATTGAAGAGTTCCTGTATAAGGGTAACAAAATGAATGCACGAATAGAAGGAATTGGGACGTGCAGATTGATCTTAGAAACTGATTGTAGTCTAGATCTTGAAAGGTGTCTTTATGTTCTTGAATGTGTTAGAAATTTAGTTTCTGTTAGTAAGTTGGATAAGATAGGTTTCAATTTCAATGTTGGAAACGATGTTTTTCTATGTATAAACTACAATATTATTATGGTTCTAGTACATTTGGTTTATATCATTTAAACCTTGATATTAATTATTCTAAATCCCTGTTTCATGTTGAATATAATGTTCGTAATATATGTAGTGCACATAATGAACATTCTGCTTACTTGTGGCATCAAAAGTTAAGTCATATATCTAGAGAAAGGGTGATGAGGTTAGTGAAAAGTGAAATCTTACCTTAACTAGATTTTACTGATTGGGATATGTCTATGGATTGCATTAAAGGCAAGCAAGCCAAACACATATCTAGGAGTTCAGTCATAAGAAGTACTAAGTTGTTTGAAATAATACACACTGATATATGTGGTCTATTTTATGTTTCATCCTGGGGTGGTGAAAAGTATTTTACCTTATTGATGACTATTCATGTTATTGCTATCTTTATTTACTGCATGAAAAGTCTCAATTAGTGAAAAATCTTGAGGTGTTCGTTAATGAGATAGAAAGGCAACGAGTAAAAAGGTGAAATTCATAAGGTCTAATAAAGGTGGCAATTATTATAGTAAATTTGATGAGAATGGAAAGTCTCTAGACTTACTTGCAAAATTTCTTCAAAGTTGAGGTATTTATGCACATTATACAATGCCTAGTAAACACAACATAATGGTGTAGCTAAAAGGCAGAATTGTACTCTTATAGATATGGTTAAGAGCATGTGAAGTTACACTAATGTACCTTATAGATGTATGCATTAAAGACAGCTACATATTTACTTAATAGGTTTCTTAGTAAAGTAATTCCTATGACATCTGCTGAATTACAAATAGGTAGGAAACCCAGCTTGAGGTACTTATATGCTTGAGGTTGCCCAGCAGAAATAAGGATTTATAATCCTTATGAAAGGAAGCTTGATGCAAGAACCATTAATGGTTACTTTATTGATTATCTAAAAAAGTCCAAAGGGTATATATTTTGTTGTCCTAACCATTGTTAAAGAATAGTTGAGTTTGGTGATGCTAGGTTCATTGAAAATGGGCAAATCAATAGGAGTGGGGAACTGCAAAAATTAGATATTCAAAAGATTTACGTGGAAAATCCGTTACACAATGTCTCTTCTCAAGTTGTTGTTCCTCTTGTTGTATCACAGTCATGCAACATATTAAAATAACAAGTTAATATTCCAAACCCATAAGAGAGGCTTGTCAATAATGAACTAGTAAATAATGTGCAAGTCATAAATGATCAAGTGATACCACAAAAAATAGTATTGCGAAAGTCTACAAGGGACAAAAGACCCGTTATATCAAATGACTATGTGGTGTATTTCACTTGAGCATGTGTGATTTAAGCATTGATAAGGATCTATTCTCATTTAAAGAAGCCGTAAAATTTAACAATTATGAAAAGTGGCTTAATGCTATGAAAGAAGATTTAAAATTTATGGTTGATAATCAAGTATGGGAACTAGTTGAGTTATCCGAAGGCTCAAAGCAGGTGGGTTGTAAATGGATCTTTAAGACCAAAAGGAACTTTAAAGGTAACATTGAAAGGTACAAAGTCAGATTTGTAGCCAAAGGTTATACTCAAAAGGATGACATTGACTTTAAACAGACCTTCTCTTTAGTTTCAAATAAGGACTCCTTAAGAATTGTTATGTCCATAGTAGCTCATTATGATTTAAAGCTTCACTAATGATCGGCTCTTCGTATTGATCTAAAGATCAATCCCTTGGAAACTGAATCAAAAATAATAAAATTCCAAGGATTGCAATATTGGATGCAACCTCAGGTCTTCTCACTTAATTGGAACCAAGTGAAAAAGGTCTAAGCTAGCCTAATTGTTAAAAATTGCAATCAAAGTTGATAAAATGGGGGGTTTTGGTCATTTAAAAAGAACTAAGAAAATTTAACTAAATTGAAGGAAAAAGAATAAAAGTATATTTTTGGATTTTAAGGAAGTAAATGGAATTGAAAATTTGAATAATAAGCAAATGAGAATAAATCCTCTTGAAAATGAGCTTAGGCCATCATGGTTCAAAACAAATTTTCAGGGAGTGAAATTCACTAAGCTTTCGATTAACAAACCTTAAAGATTCTCCTTAAGTCCAGAATTTTGATTAATGAACTCCATTTCTCAAGATTCCATTAAGTGCTCTTAATCCTTAGAACCTGAAGGGACTCTTTAAGTCCAAGGTTTTAATCAACGAACTCCGTTAATTACAAACTTGTTAAATGCATCTTAGTGTGTGAAATAGACAAGTTAATGCAATTGGTCATTTAGCTCAAGCACACGCTCAATATCAAACACAACTAGGCAGATAAAGAGAATTAACACAATCACCAAAAGAAATATATGAAACTTCATATATTGAGCATCAAAGTTCCACACATAACCAATCTCATAACACAAGACATCGTTCGACACTTGATTAAACTATAACCAAGCTAATCTAACTACAACAACAATGCAATTAAACTTGACGATGTAAGATTAACTCCCTTTTTAAGAATCGGTGAACTCAAGCCGATGCTACATTATCAAGAGGAAATGTGGATTTAGCCGAGCATGACTCCTGATTCTCTCACGACTGTTAAAGATCAGATGTCACCCATGGTTGCAGTAGAGACTGACGGTGGAGTAGAGATGATGGCGATGGTCGGAGATGAAGGGGTGATCGTGTTCTGTGAAAAAATTGTCTCTCTGCCTCCCAAGTATATCTCGACATATGAAGCTCGTTTGACCTAAATTTAGCGACCTTTTAAATGATGGGTGTGGGTCGGGTCTACACAATGAGAGAACTTTCCAAATAAAGTCCGGATATTCATCTGCTTGCCGCGGCGAGATACTTCTTTGATGTCGCAGCGTGTCTTCTTGGATTGTTCACCGTGGCTTGTTACTTGATTGGAGTCGCGGCGTGCTCTTCTTGGATCGCTCGCCGTGGCGTGTTACTTGATTGGCATCGTGGCATGCTCTTTTTGGATCGCTTCCCACAACGTGTTGCTTGATAGCACGTCGATACGTGCAAACTTCTTCATGCGCTGCGACGTGTCGACTCTTCTGATCCTTTTGACTCTTCTTTTCCCCTACAATATGAAATATGAACCAACAATTTGTAGTATCAATTGTCCTTGGAAAAATTATGATGGAATTAATGTCAATTTGGAACAATTTCGCTATCAAATTGTATAAAGTATGAGCTCATGCAAGGGACTAATCAAAGAACAAAAATCACAAATTAAGAGTCAAAAAGCACATTAAAAACTATGAAAGTGTAGCCAATTTATATAATAAACTTGGGCTCAATCACATATGTTGGTTGTCTTCGATGCTGGAAAATATTTCTCTAAAAATAGCCTCTTAATCTCAATCCACCTGTTCACACTCCTAGCAAGCAAGTCAAATATCTAGCCTTTTGCTGCATCTGTTAGTGTCTGGAGGATTCATACTCAGACATACCGTATCAAGTTCCTTGAGATGTTGTCCTCTCACCTAAAAATCCATGAAAATTAGGCAACAAATGAATTGATCCAGACTTAGTTCAAGAGTAACATGTTCAGAAAAATTAGGAAAAATAATGCATAATGGTCTTTTAGCTAAGTCTGGCGTAACCAACTCCCTTAATGTTCTTAGATTAGCCATTGTTTCCTCAAATTCAAGCTCTTATTGTACTTTTGGAGTTGTTCTAGTTTCCCTTCACAACCTTCACAGGTTGTTATTGTACAGGTTCATTATGAGGAGATCTGGTTACTACCATGTAATACACTAATAAACGTGAAAAAATTAGATAATAACTACAAAATATTATAAAAAAATAAATATACAAAACACCAATTGAAATTAAAAGCAAAAACTAAAGCACCATACTCTGCAACAACTATTCCAAACTTCTTGATGCATGTTGAATGCACTAGAAAATAAAACTTGACTTTACACACCAAATTTTATAGCAATGGTGAGTAGCGATCGTATCCAAAGGGAATGTACATGTAGCTTTTGTAATGAAAAGAATTGATTTTTTGGAAATAAAGTAATGTGAGCGGGACTATGGACCATCGAGCAAGACTAGGTAGAGAGCTAGCCATGCCAGAAGGGCCCATGACCAAAGCTAGGACTAGGACACTTAAAGAGGCTCTTTATACATATGTGGACTTTTATCTTGAGAGGATGGCGAGCTCCAAGCCTATTGGAGGAGAGTTTAATGTAATTGAGCCCAAACTATTCCATTTAACTCAAATCCTTGGACTGGATTCATTTGGAGCTTAAAGACAAGAAGATTTGGGCTATTTTAATGCTTCATCACTTAAGCCCAAAAACATATGGATCCAGTAGTGGCGCAACACATCATACCTATTTATTTAGTTTTTAGACTTTGTTTTTTTGGGCTTCCATATATTTTAGCCCAACCTTTTAATATTTAACCTAGGTATAAATGTATGTTTTAGGTCAAACTTTTCAGAACTTGTTAGATCATAAATGTTGAAAAGTCGTCGGCTTCAATAGGGAGAAACATTATTCTCTTTTTCTTGTTACCTTTTGAACCATCTTTCACTTATCAATTGCTTTCTCAATTGTGGTGTGTCGATTGTTCATTTCTCTGGGTTTTATTTTGATCATCGAGATTGTTTGGAACAAGTTTTCAAGAGGTGTCGTAGAAATCAAATCTTGCGTATCCATCCTTCTTAATTCCTCAAGGTCGAAAACACACCAAAACAAAATACCCATTGAAAACATCATCAAATCGACGTCAATCTTTCCACGGTGTGCGTTATTTGGTATTAGAGCCTGGTTTGGATGAGAATTCTTATTCAACTTTATCAAAATTCAAGAAACCGCCGCCATCATCGTCCAATTATTTTCGTATTATCAATTCAGGTGTGAATTAACTTTTGACCTAGGATTTCATTCTTTCTTCTTGTTTTTATTTTAGTTATTTCAATTATTTATTGAAAGCTTTTGGCTTATTACAAAAAAAGTTGAAAAAAAGTTTGAAAAAAATTAAAAAATGAAAAAAATGAAAAAAATCCAAAATAAGTCTGTTAAAAAAAAGATTTGGGAAAAAAGAAAGGAACTCGAAAAAAAGATGTCAAAAAATATGAAAAAAATCAGAAAAAATTGAAAAATTTTGAAAAATTTTTTTTGAAAAGTTTTTAGATTTGCTAGCTTGTTATTAGTTATTGGTTTGGGTTGCTTGTTACTTGTTATTTGAGCTACATTTGGGAGTATTGATTTATTGAAGTTGTGATTCTAATTGTAACCTAGATTTCAGAGAATATTGAGTGGTAAAAGGCAAAAGTGTGTGAGCTTATTTGAGGAAGTCATTGCCATGACTTAAACACGAGGGAAGTGAACAATTATTGAGTGAAATACGTGAGGGAGTGTGTGAGGTTGTTTATCACTAACCTTGTTTGGCAGGTATATCATTTTATTTACAATGTCACAGGGAGGTAGTAATGATGACAATCAAGGGGGAGATGCAACTATCGCTTTCACTTTGAGAGCCATGTAGCAACAATTTGAGATGTTCAATCTATCCTTAAATGAGGTTAGGGGACAATTGGATGAGCTCAGACAAGGGAGACGCGAGGAACCTCAAGGCAGGCGAGCACATATACATCAGCGGTAACCACTACCTCGTAGACAACTACCACGGTATGAGCCTGAGGAGGAGGAGTTTGATGAGGAGGAGGAGGACTATGAAGAGCGCATGCTTAGGAGAGCTCAAAGAGGAGAATCCCTCAACAGGCCATCAAGATGCAAATCCCAACATTCAAAAGGAGGAATGATGCTGAGGCATACTTGGAGTGGGAAAGGAAGGTTGGTTTGGTCTTCGAGTGCCATATCTTGTCAGAGGAGAAGAAGGTAAAACTTGTTGTTGTTATTTACAGATTATGCACTAATATGATGGGATCAGCTTGTGACCTCTAGGAGGAGGAATGGAGAGAGATCCATCAATACTTGGGCAGTAATGAAGGCATACATGAGGAAGAGATTTGTGCCTTCTTACCATTATAGGGAGATGCATCAAAAGCTCCAAAGACTCACACAAGAGTCTAAGTCAGTAGAGGACTACCACAAAGAGATGAAGATTGCTATGATCCGTGCTAATATAGTGGAGGACCCCGAGAACACTATAAAAAGGTTCTTGAGTGGATTGAATGGGGAGATAGCAAATGTGGTGGAGTTACAGCATTACATGGAGATTGAGGACATGGTGAACATGGCCATGAAGGTGGAGAAACAACTTAAAGCTAAAGTGACAGTAAGGAATGGAGCAAGTTCTAGTTATTCATAGAACTCAAAATGGCCCAAGAAGGAAGAGAAGTATAAGGTTAAGGGGTAAGACTTCAAGGAAGCACCTAAGAAGCCAATTGGGGGATTTGAGCAAAAAGGTACTTCTAACACCCAAGCTACTTCTAGTAAACATTTATCTATAAAATGTTTTAAATGTTTGGGTACTAGCCATATTGCTTCTCAATGCCCTAATAGAAAAGTGATGTATATGAAGGATAATGGGGTTATTGATTCTGAGAATAGTGATGTTGATGATTTGCCATGTGATAGTACTTGTGATGATGATGAAGAATATGTGGAAAGAGCTGTCACGGGAGAAGCACTTGTAGTTAGGAGAGTATTAAGTGCTAGAGTTAGAGATGAGATTCTGGATCAGAGGGAGAACCTATTCCATTCAAGGTGTTTGGTGGGTGGAAAGGTGTGTAACTTGATCATAGATAGAGGTAGTTGTACCAATGAGGCTAGTTGAGTTATGGTGGAGAAATTGGGCTTGACATGTAGGAAATATCCAGAGCCATATAATTTACAGTGGTTTAATGATGGTGTGGATGTGAAGGTGACTAGACAGGTACTGGTGTCATTTTCTGTAGGGATGTATGAGGATGATGTGTTGTGTGATATGATACCCGTGGAGGCAGTACGTTTGCTATTGGGGAGGCCTTGGCATAGGCGAGTATCACATGATGGGTACACAAACAAGTACTCATTTAAGTTCAAGGGCAAGAACTTCACTTTAGTACCTTTATCGCCTTATGAGATCTACCTAGACCAGGTTAAAGCTTTGCAAAGAGAGGAGGGTTTGGGTAGTGAGATAAAGAAAAATGATGAGGGAAAAGAGGCCTAAAAGAAAAGAGAGATTGGCCCAATGGGGCGTGACTGCACAGGTGAGGAAAAGAAAGTTAGATGTGTAGGAGAGACAAGTTCAGGGAGAGAAAAGAAGAATGAAAAGAAAGAGAAAAGAGTGAGTTTGTATGCTAGAGGAAAAGACATGAGGAGAGCAACTAGAGAGAAAAAAGCACTTGTGATATTTAGGTATACAGAGTGTTTAGTTTCTGATACTAACCCTTTTGATTCTTTGCCTAGTGTATTTTCATCTCTTTTGCAGGATTATTCAGATGTCTTTTTTGAGGAGATGCCCAAGGGACTACCATCTTTGAGAGGTATAGAGCACCAGATAGATTTTATTCCCGGAGCTCATATTCATAATCTCCCAGCTTATAAACGCAACCCTAAGGAGACAAAGGAGTTTTAAAAGCAAGTGGATGAGCTACTGGAGAAAGGACATGTGAGGGAGAGCTTGAGTCCTTGTGCTGTGTTTGTATTGCTGGTGCCAAAGAAAGATAGAACCTGAAGGATGTGTGTGCACTGCAGAGCTGTGAATAAAATCACTGTAAAGTATCATCATCCTATTCCTAGGTTAGATGATATGCTTGATGAATTGCATGGTGCATGTATCTTTACAAAGATCGATTTGAAATGTGGATACCACCAGATTAGAATGAAACCAATAGATGAATGGAAAATTGCTTTTAAAACTAAATATGGGTTGTATGAGTGATTAGTCATGCCATTTGGTTTAACTAATGCACCCATCACTTTTATGAGGTTGATGAATCATGTCTTGCATGCATTTCTTGGTAAATTTGTGGTTGTTTAATTTGATGACATCTTGATATATAGCACTAATCTTGATGAGCATATCATGCATGTGAGGTATGTCTTGGATGTATTGAGATAGGAGAAACTGTATGCGATCCTTAAGAAATGTACATTTTGCATTGATAGACTTGTATTCTTAGGGTTTTTAGTTAGGGCTCAGAGAGTAGAGGTTGATAGTGAGAAGGTGAAGGCTATTCAAGAGTAGCCAACGCCTAAGAGTGGTAGTGAGGTGGAGAGTTTTCATGGACTTGTTAATTTTTACAGGAGGTTTGTGAAGGACTTTTCTACTATTAATGCTACGTTAATTGAAATAGTCAAGAAGAAGAAAGGGTTTACATGGGGTAACGAATAGGAACATGCATTTTTAAAGTTAAAGGATAAGTTGTGTTTTGTTCGTATTCTTTGTTTACCTGATTTTGAGAAAGCTTTTGAGGTTGAGTGTGATGCTTCTGTGATTGGTATAGGAGCTATGTTTTTGCAGGAAAACAAGCTAGTTGCATATTTCAGTGAAAAGCTTAATGGTGCATAACTCAATTATCTGACTTATGATAAGGAACTGTATGCTGTGGTGAGAGCATTGGAGGTATGGTGACATTATCTTCAACCTAGAGAGTTTGTCATTCAGACGGATCATGAATCTTTAAAGCACTTGAAAGGACAAGGCAAGTTAAACAAGAGACATGCTACTTGGGTGGAGTTTTTGGAGACCTTTTCATCTGTGCTTCAGATATTGACTTTGCTACTGTTTATTCTGCTTGTGAGCATGCTGCATTCCAGAAATTCTATAAGCATGATGGCTATTTGTTTCGAGGTAGTCAATTGTGTATGCCTAATTGTTCTATGCGTGCTTTATTTGTGCATGAGGCCCATAGTGGTGGATTAATGGGTCATTTTGGGGTTGCTAAGACTTTGG
>JANITW010000005.1:21501099-21517988 GCA_027564335.1 Erythroxylum williamsii
TCCTCGAATTTGTCATGTAAAGAGAAAGAGTTAGTTTAAAAAATAATTATGGCCTCAGTACTTACCTCCGAGCTAAAAGATATGTCCTTTGTGGCTTCGAGCTCGTTCTCAACTTCTTCACCACAAACAATTTGTTGAGGATGGACCTCAAAATTCTCAAGCTCCTCATCACTTTGCAAATTTTTCGCACAGACTTCAATTGGGTACACCTCAGGTTGATACGACTGCTCCTCTTCGCTTTGCGCTTCTAGGTGATCGAGGCTTGCTGCCATCTGGCCCATTAGGTGTTCCATCCTCTGATAGCTTGCTTTTGTTTCCTGATGAAATTGCAAAGTGTTAGCAACATGTGTGTTAACCAATTCTTCTAAAGATGCACCTGAACCAGGTTGGCTAGTTTTTGTCTCTTGTCGAAATTCTTGCATCTCCTGCTGCATATCCTGTTGAAATTGCAAATTGCTAGCAGCCATAGTATTAACAAGTTCTTCTAAAGATGCAAGTGAATTATGTTGGCTCTCCGGATCTTGGGCGCTAGAATATTTGTCTTTTGGAAATTGCCCTCCATCCTTCTAGAATTGTAAAGTATTCTCCTGCAATTGCAATATCAACTCTTCCAGAGATGGAATGGAGTTATGATAGGAAGCTTCTAGTCTGTACGAGAATTGTTGTGCGTCCTGCAAACTATCATGGAAGTAATTCTGATGATTATTCCATCCATAACATAAGTTAGGTTGATCAGTCCAAACATTGTTATAGGATTGAGAATATGAATTACAAAAGAAATTGCTTCTATCCATATCGAATTTTTTTTAAACACAAAATAGAAAAACGAAAAGATCACCAAATAACATAAAAGAAATTAATCATGAACAAATATATACAGAATATCAATTAAATCACAAACAAAAACAAAAATACCACACTCCCAGGCAACGGCGCCAAAATTTGACCACGTGTCGTTTTACTAGTCAAAATAAAATAACTAGACTACTACTATAGCAGTGGCGAGTCTAGGTCGATCCACTTATGAAGATCATAACTTTTGACTCGACTGTCCAAAAATTTCATACTATATACCGTTGGAAAGCTAGAAAGAGAAGCTACAACTTTCTAGAGACAACTTTGTCTAATTTAGCCTAGATCAATACAATTTTTCTCCTGAAGTTAGAAGACGAAATTTACCTCTAAGGAAGACTTGTGAATTTACATTGTGCAAACTTGGAATGTCCTGAGCATAACAATTCAGCTACCAAATTGACTTCATTAAACTCTCAAATCTTTACTTATTTGACTCATCACTTTCACTACATCTGATCAGTCATAATTCCTATCTTTCTTTTCCATAACATCTCACTTATGTTCCAAAATCATCAACTCAAGTTGATAACTTCTTCACGTATATCTAATTTCAACTCACATCATCCATACACCATTCATATTTCATTAACATAAAAGAACAAAGTTTTACAAATCGTCAATGGCAATTCAAGCCATAATACATCATCGTCTTAAAATCTCAAAATACAAAAGAATTTTGAACAAATAAACTTGAAATGCAACTAAAATATTGAGCTTTCCCAAAACCAACACAAAATACAACATAAGCAAAATTAGAGTAATTCCCTTAGGCTCTTGATCACTTGATCTCTTAGCCATCACCTGAGGATGGGACAAAAGGGGGTGAGCTCGAAAACTCATGGGTAACAAGTTTATAACGGAGAATAAGCAAAATCGTTGAATGTTCATTTGTCTTATAAAAGTCATAATGAATTCATAAAACGCTTCGTTTTCAAATTCTTAGTCAAATTCGGCTCCAAAACTCATAGTTAAAATATCATCACATCAATATAACATATAACAATCAACCATCACTGTAGAACACTCAAATTATGCAACAAACTTGACAATTCAAAGATGCAATGCACAAACAAATGGTTTGAAGGCTCCATGGAAACAAAATGGAGAAACTGAAGTTTACCCCATGAATAAAATGAGTCCATTTTTGAAGCTTATATGCCATAAGTGGGCAGCTGGGAGAAGGCTCTTGTCAACGTACACGCGGCGAACAGAATGGCTCCACTCTCACCCAAACAAAAGCACATAATCATGCTCAAATTATTTCATCATATGCTCTCACTTTCATTTTCTTTTCATTTATACAAAATGCCATGAAATATTTCAAGGCATAATATAATATTTCAAAACCACTTTCCATTTAATCGAAATTCATACACCAACATGTAGCAATTTCTCAAATTACTCAAAATCATTACAAGCAAAATTTATGAAGTAATTGAAATCATTTTATTTTCTTAGTTTGGAAAAGCATTAGTGGCTCATAACTCTATTATAAACAATTAACCCACCTTGATTTCCTTGCTTAAAGACTTGCTTAAAATGTCTTTACTCTTGCTTCTCTTGCCTTTCTTGATCCTCTTATACAATAACAAAAATCTCACTCAATAGGGTTTTCAATTGAAAATTCCACAAAGCACAATCACTAAAATTGGTTCTATGATACTTAAACCCATGCATTTTCTAAACTCCATGAACTAAAATCCTTCCAAAAATCCAAAAAATTTAAAATGATCTTACCTTGATTCTTCACCAAATGAAGAGATCTTTGGCTCAAATGGAAGGTCTTCTCTTCCTCTACCTTTTTCCCTTCTTGATCAACCTAAAAATCTCTCTTGAAGGCTAAGAAAATTGAAACCCGAGCTTGTTTTCTCTTCTTTCTCTCCTCTTCTTCTCTTTGTATTTCTGTCTCTTCTTTATGACACTCTCTCTTTTTCTCTTCAATTCACGTTTTTTCCTTCTTAAAAAGCAAGACTACATTTGTTTCTTCCATTTCTACCCTTAATGAGCCTAAAAAATTCCTTTTACCCTTCCTTATAGGCTTATGTTCTTTTAACCTTAAGTGTCTTGCCAAAAACACCTCTTGAACATTCTTATAACCTTTATGCTTTAATTCAATCAACCCATATCATATAATCTTTCTAACATCAACTCCACAAAATTTCATAAAGACCTTATAATTAATGTAAATCATACTTATTCATCAAGAAAAATTTTGGGGCCAACAGTTTGTGCTCTTTCGTTGCCTAAACGTAAGTATTTTGCGATGAAATATAGTAATGTCAGGAAATATCAAGCAAACCAATGTAATTAGCATCAATTACGACAAAGCGCCAGGAATAGTTTGAATAAGTATCGACTAAAAATATGTGTATCACTAATTCCTTCTCCTTTTTTGTGACGATTGAGCTAATTGTCGCAGAAGGGCCTTCCAAACATAATATTGAGGGACATTAAAATAAGTTGTTGCAGAATACTAGTTATTTGCGATGATGTGTGTCTTTGATCACCAATATTTTGCGATGACTTACTGGAACGTTGCGGATTGTTACACCTAAGGTGATCATTTGTTTTATTCATCGCAATATGGTAAAAATCTTGCAAAGATTATATTTTTATTGTTAAAAAATGAATATTAAATATTTGGGAGATTGATTGTAATGAGTTAAGGATTATTCTAATTGACATTTTTATAATCTATCGTAGTTAACATATCTTTTGTTGTGAAGTTGTTTTCAATGTTTAAAGAATATTGTTAAGAAACATATGGTAGGTTATTTAAAATATGAAAAGTAAATATTTTTCCACATTAAAATAGTTGTGAACCAAAAATTTTAAATTTAACATGATTAAAATATCATAAATTTAAGTTAATAAGTATTATTAATCATTAATATTTAGTAATAGTAAAATAATTATTTATAAAAATTATAGAAATGATATATTGTAAGTACTACAAAGTTTTAATCAGAAGTTTGACAATTTTTACTAACAAAGAACAACAATAATAGTACGCAGCCTTACCCTTAACTAGTGGAGAGGTTGTTTTCTAAATTGTTACAGACATAACAATAAATAAAGTTTGAAGATGATTGCAGCTGATACCATTAATAAATAACAACAATATAATTATTTATTTGGATACCAACTGACATGGGAGTTGGTAAAAGTAAATGAGTTCCCTAGGTATAAATTCCTAAGAAGGGTCCTTACACCTTCGAAAGCACCAATTAAAATAGTGAAAGATCTTCCCTCAGGTTCTAGGTTGTTGACACCCTCTTTCATCAACTTCTTCACTATAGCTAAACTTCTAGAGGATACAGTGAATGAGTCCCTAGATTTAGTATGGAAGACAACTTGATTAGATGAATTGTCAATATGATGTGTTTCACCTAAAACACAGTCAGTATATAACTTAGATAGGTAATTTAGTGAAATCGTATGACGAACCCAGAATGGAACACATGTATACTTTATTGACTAGATATAGTCATTAGAATTGACAAATTTTTCAAAACAACCTATTTCCCTAATCCTTTACTGATCACATTGCCCCTGCCTACATTTCCATCTATGTTCTCTTAAAGATTCAAGAAAGCTTAATAGAGCATATAGTACATATAATCAAATGTTCATATATATAATATCTTCACAACAAGAAATGAGATATAGATAATAAGGAAAGTGAGTAGTTTGGATGATTCTATAAACCTTGAAGAAGAAGATCAGCCATGGAAGGCAAACAATTATTAGTGTATGAAGAGGGGATTTGTTCAGCATTGGTTTTTTATTCAATAGGGACAATTCTGTCACATTCCTCCCAATGAAATGAATTTAAACCATCAGAAACTAGTTACTAAGTCGACATTCGTTGATGAATTATGTTAAGAGTTATATTTTGCAGAAGTGAGTTTAGAATAAAATTTTATGCATCTTCAATCTACTTATTGAGATGAAAGTTATCCTTATTAAAATAAAAGTAATCCATTTACCTTTTATATCATATCTAAATTTTAAGGTAAACAGTAGAGTATTATAGATGACCATGTTCTTGATGTACAGAAACATAGTATTATCTATATAGGATTATATTACTATTATTACAAAAAGAATTAAATACTCTTTCATACATTTGATCAAATAGTTTGTAGGTCATCTTGAAAGAAGCGTTAAAGGTCGTAAAAAGAAGTTAACCCTTATACAACTAATAAAGGAAGACAATAAATCATATTCAAATCACAACCACAAACATAATCCATACAAAATATGCAGAAAAAAGAACTAACAATATACACTTAAAGGTATAATTAAAACTCAGGACAAGATGGAGGGTTTGAGAATAGAAATAAAGAACAATACCAACATAGTTAAGGATGCTTTTTCACCAATAATGACAAAAATACATGAGATGAGCATAAGAGAGGAGACAATGATTATTAGACTATGAATGTTGACATTTCACCTGAAAATGAAGAGAACCATGTTGTGGAAGTGATAAAAACCTAATATAAAATGAGGTTGTTTCTTGTTAAGGTAAACGATGTCGTTTTCGATTTTGTAGGAAGAAATATAGTGCATTTTTGTTATTAACAAAAAAAATTGTCAATTTGATTATGTAAACAAAATTGATAATACATTAAGTTAATTACCATATATGATAATAATAATAATAATAGCATTTTAATAGAAATAATTTGAAAAATATTTGATTAAGTGAACAAATTTGATCTTATATATACTTTTTATTAATAAATTTACAAAAATATAAGAATTGTTTGAAAAATTGCACCAAACTTCTTTACACAATGTACCAATGGATATTTGGCCTAAGAGGTCTGATTAGATTGAGAGAAAGAGTTACTAAGGACTCATGTCATATCTGGTAGTCATAAATATATATTCAAACTTATAAGCAAGATTAAAAAAAATTAGTTAACAATTTTTATTGTAATAAATTATTTTTATTATTCATTTTAACAAAATAATTAATTGTATGAAAAGTTATTGAATTGGCAATGGTTTATTAATTTGGTAACAAATATCTGGACAATTTGCAATGCTATTCTAATTTCATAGCAAATGTTTTACATTTTGTGACGAAACATATGTTTTTTGCCAAACCTATCGGATGAGAAAAAATATCGCTGAGATGATGTCATTAGTTAGATGACAGACGGCATCGTCCTAGCGTCTGTTTAAACATAGTCACGCCAACCTCGTCCTTCCTCCCCCTTTTCGACTTCCTTAGCCCTTCTCCTTTTGTTTTTCGAAACCCAAGCATTCCCCCTTCATTTTTGCCCTAGATTCTACTCTCTCTTCCACGTTATCAACAATACTTCTCCGTGCACTTTTTGTCTTTTTCTGGTGAGTAGTGTTCTTAATTTATTTTGTTATCTCATTGAAGAAGAAAATAGGAAATAGAGTTTGTCAAATGTTTTTAGTTTGTTGATCAATTGTTTACATTAATTGGTGATAATAATGGTCGAATGGTTGAGAAGTTGTGTTATTGTTATTAAATGAAGGGAAACTAGAAGAATTTGATTATGCTCTTTAGTTGAAATGTGGCTGCCCATAACACGTTCAACAAAAGTCCTGAATGGTTTATTTTGCGATTAATTTTATGTTCTTAACATACAAATGTTTTTGTTATCTTAAAAATTACAATTTGTTTTGTTTTAGTTTTTCATTTTAGAGAATAATCATTCCTTTTATTTGAATTCTTGCTTGAAGATGATGATACTTCAATTTCAATGGAATTTTTTATTTCTTTATAAGGATTCATTTATGGTTTTATGTATTTTTTACTATTTTTATTGTTCCTATATATAGAGTCTAATATGTTAAAAAAATAACTTATAACAAAAATGAAGATTGTATCATTAAATCAAATCATATGTAAAAGAATTGATCATTTGATTATAAAGAATTAAGAACTATGTTTAAAATTTTTTTAAGAACCATAAAGAAGAAAATTGTTTAATGGTTTGTGACGTTTAACAAAATACAAAGATAAACATACTAACAACTCTCAATTAAAAGTAAGTTTATATACTTAATCGTAAAGAAGTGGATTGTTAGTTATGGTATGATCTTCCTTTGCATTCAATAAGGATAGAAGACATTCCTTTTAGCTTGAATCTCAATGAAACTTCTTACTTTTAACTTTTCAAATTATTCTCACTTAGAAGTTCTAGCTATAAGGATAAAAGGAACATCTTTTAATAGCTTGAAATAGACCATCCCTTTTGTTGTCATTTATAGTGCCTTCTTAAAAAATCTTTCATTCCTCGTGGGTAGTATATTTTCATATAGTAGCTGATGTTTTATTCTTATCCAACTAAACATCTTATATGCTATCAATATAACCAAAACAATAATTATTTTCATGAAAAAAATATACTTCAAAGTCATCTAGTATTATATTAAATATGAATTTGTTTTTTTCGCAGGCTATAATCTGTGTTTTCGAGTCGACAAGTCACCAACCTTTTCGTTCTACTTTGTACTTTGTGGTTGTCCATCTGTCCAGGTAAGTCGGCCAACTAATGTCCAAATATGTTTTAATTTAATAGCACACTATTTTTCTCAGGTTTTGTGTGATTGCAATTAAGAAATAAAATTTGTGTTGTGGTTTGCAATATTCTTATAAATATACAATGGTATATGGGCTCAAAACCTGTGATGTAATTCTGATGAGGCTTATTGGTAAAAAATTCCATGAACCTTGGAGTCATAGCGAGAGCTTGGTTTCTCGATTCATATGGTGTAATGATGCTATGGTTTCTCGATTCATATGGTGTAATGATGCTATGTACTTTAATTAATAGTGTTAGTGAATATGTAAAATCAATTAAGTTGGACTCACACATCAGCTTAAGCTATTGTGGTGGAACGATCGCTTAACGTGGTATTAGAACCTTTATGATCAACTAGTCGTGAGTTCAAATCCTACCACCTACCTATTATTCAGCACAAGGTAGACTGAGCCTATGCAAGTTTCAAACCCAACGGGCTTTCACACGAGGGGGTGTGTTAGTGAATATATAAAATCAATTAAATTGGTCTCACACAACAGCTTAAGCTATTGTGCTGAAACGGTCACTTAACATGGTATCAAATCCTTTATGATCAAGTAGTCGTGAGTTCAAATCCTACCACCCACCTATTATTTAGTACAAGGTAGAGTGAGTTTGTGCAAGTTTCAAGCCTAAATGGTTTTCACTTGAGGGAATGTGTTAGTGAATATGTAAAATCAATTAAGTTGGCCTCACATAATAACTTAAGCTATTATGGTGAAATGATCATTTAACAAATAGTAACTTTTATTATAACATAAAATTGAACGAGAAATGCATTAAATAAAGTTGCATGTCTCATAAAAAATGATCCATTAAAAATATAGAAGGAGTTAAGAGTTTTATACAATTTTTACAACATCGAATAGGTGAAAAATGTCATATTTGTTGTCCTTCCATCGATTACTTAAATGTCGACTTTCAAAGTCAAGATGTTGTATATAATCACTTGCTAATCTAAGGTATAGATAAATTCTATAGTCCATGGTTTTATCATAGTGAATGTAAGGAAGCAAGTTGTAGTAAAAGTGGTTGTATAAGTTATAATTATAGTAACAATAATGGTGTAGATGATTATGATGTTAACGATGATGGCGATGATGGGATTGACAAGATGTTAGATGATTATGGGAAGTATATGAAGACTATGAATGAAATAGGTATGCCTAACATAATTGGCAGTATTACAAAAGATAAGTTTAGGAAGTTATTGAAAGTTACTCAAGAATAATTATATCCAGGGTGCTCAAATTTTTCACAACTATCTTTTGTTGTCAAGTTGTTGCATTTGAAGGTCTATAATAAATGGAGTAACAAGTCTTTTGACATATTATTTGACTTACTAATCAATGCATTGTTATTGGACACAAATTTTTGAAATCTTACTATGATGCAAAGAAAATGTTAAAGGACCTTGGATTAGGATATATTTCAATTCATGCATGTAAGTATGATCGTGTTCTATTTTGGAAGGAAACTAAAGATGTTCATGAATGTCCAATATATGGTACATTAAGGTGGCAAGTGGATGATGGGAGAAGAATAAAAATCCTTTGATACTTTCCTATTAAACTACGATTACAAAGACTTTTTATGTCAAAAAATAGCCACGGATATGAGGTGGCATAAAGAGAAACACATTGATGATAACATTATGCATCTTCCAGCAAACTCAATGGCATGGAAAGAATTTGATAGAAAGTTTCCATGATTTAAACTTGATTGTCGTAATGTTCGATTTGGATTGGCCTCAAATGAATTTAATCCTTTCGGTAATATGATTACTTCATACAACATATGACCGGTTATTCTTGTTCCATACAATTTACCTCTATGGAAGTGTATGAAGGAGCCTTTTATGTTATTGTCTTTGCTTATTCCAGGACCTACTGCTCTTGGTAAGGATATCGATGTATATATGCAACCATTAATTGATGACTTAAAATATCTATGGGAATTTGGATTACAAACTTTTGATGTTGTTCAAAGTGAAACATTTATAATGCATGCTATTATTTTGTAGATTATAAATGATTTCCTAGCTTATGGGAATTTGTTTGGGTGGAGCACTAAAGGATATATGGCTTGTTCAGTGTGTTACCATTAAACTTATTCAAAGAGGCTATGAAGTTAAATATGTTATACGAGTCATTGTTGTTATTTAGAATATGGGAATAGACAGTGAAGAAGTAAATTGTTTAATGGAAAAGTAGAATTGGGTGAAGCTTTGTTACAATTGTCTGGTGATGATATTGTCTACCAGCTATCACATTTAGGTGACATTATACTTGGCAAACATCCAAGTAATAGAAAGCGAAAGATAAATGATTTTAAACTTAATTGGACTAAAAAATCTTATTTTTCAATTTGGCATATTGGAAGGAATTACTATTGAGGCGTAATTTTGATGTGATGTATATTGAGAAAAATATTTTGACATAATTTTAGGAACCACAATGGGAATGGATGGGAAATCGAAAGACATAATTAAGGCTAGACTTGAATTAGACGACATAAATATTAGAAAAGACTTGCATTTGAAAAGAAGAGATGATGGGTCATACATTATTCCCCCTACTTGTTATAAGTGAAGTTTCGTGATGAGTATGCATCAAATATAGACTGTTGTTTGAATGTTAAAGAGGGAAAAGGATCAGGGTTGAAAAGCCATAATTGTAATGTACTTTTGAAATGATTACTTCTAGTTCGAGTACTTGGGTATTTTCTAAAGGATGTGTCAATAACTTTGAGTCAATTTGGAGAGTTTTTTTAATCAATTATGTTACAAGACACTTAAAGTTGAAGAGCTTGACAAAATGAAAAAAGACATAGTTTTGAATATATGTAAGCTTAAACTAGTATTCCCCCATTATTTTTTGATGTTATAATTCATTTGGTAATTCACTTACCATATAAAGTAAAAATATATGAATCAGTTCAAATTTAATGGATTTTCCTGATTGAAAGATAATTTATATTAACTTTTATTTTTTTCAAAGTTATTTTTTAGTAGCAATTCCTAATATTTTATACTTTGTTCTGATTTTTATGCTCTCTTAAAAGTTATGTATGTAATAGAGCTTGACCAAAAGGGTCTGTTACAGAGGCGTATATATCAAATGAATGCTTGATATTTTGTTCAATATACTTAAGTGATGTGGAGAAAAGATTTAATAGACTAAGTCGTAACTTTGATTTTGATGAAGAGGGTGGGTTGTCAATTTTCTCCTAAAAAGTAAAGCCACTAGGTGTGGGTAAATAAATGGAATTAACTAAAGAAGAATTCCAAATCTCCTATTGGTAAAGTTTGAACAATTGCAAGAAAGTTGATATATATATATGGAGTACGTATATTCCTTTTGATTCAAACAATCATATTAGAATTTTGTTATTAAACCTCATTTCCTTACTATCATTTACTTTTTTAAATAGAGAGCACAAAGAGTTCAATTACAGCAAAGAGATTATTAATGTTGAAGAAAGACATAAGCTAAAGTTTATATCATAGTTTAAAAATCGAGTAAGTTATATATTGACTACATATTACGAACATGTGACAATTTATATGTCAGAATAACTTCTAATTTCATTTTTTATACAAATGATATGGTTACATACAATAATGTGCAAGAAGTGACAACAACATTATATAGTTTGGCATGTGGGCCTCATCTTTGTGGGAAAAAATATACAAGTTGCATTATTAACAGAGTGAGATATCATGTACAAGGTCAAGATAGTTAACTTAGAAGCCAAAATTATGGGATTGTTGTTAAGGGATGTCAAGATGAAAATTTTATTGACTTCTACGGTGTCATCTCTAAAATAATAGAGCTACATTACATCAAGGAAAAGAATGATGTTCTGTTTTAAGTGCAAATGGTTTAATCTTATTGACATTAAAGTGAACGAGAATATTTGTCTCACAACCCGGTACCACATTGAGCCCATGACAACCACCGCATAACCGAGTTAAGGACACTCACGGTATCCTTAATCTGACTATGCAAGGCTAACTGAATATCTATTTTTTTTATCTTTTTTTAAATTCGAGCAGCATAACGGCTATGTTTTAAAAATCCCAAAAAGTTTTAAACAATTTCAAACACACTTCTATATTCACATCCAACCATAACTTTAGGATTTTAAAGTCCACTCAAGGCAATCTCAACAATAGTATCAAAAGATTCATACGTAAAGTCATTTATAAAACATAAGGCTACATAAACACAATTCATGAGCCACTAGACAACAAAAGTAAAAACTAAGAAACTACTCACGTGTAGTAATACCTCGAAAATGTCAAAAGATTGCACGGTCCACTCAGAGCTTCAAACTCACTAAATTAACCTATATGATTGGAAAGTGGAGGGGGTGAGTACACGAGGTACTTAGTGAGCAGGAAATATATATACCACAAATAGAATTCGATTCATACCAAGACGGTGTAGATAACCTATGAAGTGAATATATATCACATAGAAAACACACAGGCTTATCTTATGACTCAACGTATACTAGTTAGGAACCATATAGGCCTAGCCTATTAATCACCCATCTAGTGGATATAGGTTCCAATTCTAGTATACAAATGCATAAAAACATCAGAAGTATAAATCAAATCTCATCAGAAAATGAATATCAAAATAAGCTAAAACAATAATGTGTGACACCCTAGTCGGTCAAACTAATGTGCACACTCATCGATTATCGATGTTGGCTCAACTTTCATCTGTGGTAAGTTCAGACTGCAGTTAACAAAAGCGTCATAACCCTAGGTAATTACCTCGTCGGTGTCCAGACCTTAGGTATGGAATGACCTGCGAGTCCCGTAGAAAGGCGTCGATACGGCGACTTAAATTTCATGTACCAACGTCAAGGGTACGGGGGTCGCTTAATCAGTTGTGCCTAGCACGCGATTGGCCAATCGTCTCCTCACCAATCACCAAAATCATATAAAAAAATTTAAGTACAAAAATCAAGTCAAGCATTATGTTTTTATCTATCGGTCCAACTAATACAATGAAATCGTACTATGGCTTTAAGCCAAAGAGAACAAATACATGCAGAATACATGACTCGGTTATGCTTATGTAAATTCCAAAACATTATTTCATGCAATAAAAGTTATCTTTTGCAATCCAAGTGCAAAGTTATTAAAAAATGTAGTTTCATAAAATAAAGCATTATTCTTTGCACTTTAAACTCAAATTTGTTAAAAACAATAATATTTCTCAAAATATGTAATAAAAATATCAGCTTCAAAAACCATGTTGAAATATTATTTCATACAATGAAAGTTGTCTTTTGTACTTCAAATGCATAATTGTTTAAAACGATGAGGTTTATTAAATACCTAAACATATTAGCATCCATTTGAAATTCAATTCTACCATATGTTGCCTAGGTTCAAAATTTACATACCAGTCATCATACTTGTCTTAGGATATTCTAATCCTATTTAAGAAATATGATTTCCCTAACTCACCTAAAAAGAAGGTATTTACTCTCTTAGCTTCAACAATCCTCGATACGAGCTTCTTGATTCACAGCTCCGAGCCTTTATACATAAAAAGGCATACGATGAAATTACTACTTAAACATAAATTTCATATTTATATACCATCACATTAGCTTCTCTTTTGCATTTTCTAAGGCATTTAATGCCTTTAATCCAATACTTACTCATTTAATAACATAATTAAGCACATCTTTATCTAAGCATATTAGGCCATTATTCATCAATCTAGGCAACATTTCAAGTTTACTCTAAGTAAACATGGAAGTGTTTTCCAATGTATAGCATTATAAAGCCTTAAATCCTAAGCCAAATTAACTTAGGCATTTTATCAAACACCTAAGGTATATGATTTTCAAGTCACATTTCCAAGACTTTATTATAATAATTCATGCTCCTATCATGTCATATAATAAACACTTCCAATCAATGACACATTTCACCACTCCATTTCAACCAAGTTCCTTCATTTACGCTACATTTTATCAATTGTGAAACTCATTACATTAATCCACATCTTCTCCATCATTTCAACCTAAACTTAACCAACACACATCTTCTTCATTATTCATCATCAATTCACTTCATACATGTATAATTAACACCATAGAATTCATTTAGACCATCAATTTCAAAAGATATTCAATAATTCACAAACTTTCACCTAAAGGGGACAATTTCAGTTTTGAATTGAAGAACTCTCTCCATGAAACATTTCATTCATCTAAACCATGTTTCATGCATAATCAATCATGGAGAACAACATATCTTAACATCAAACTCAAAATCATAATGTAGAGAGAGATGAGACAAAATTAATCTAGATATTCCTCTAGTGATATCTTCAAATTCTTTGAGAATTTCTCAAATATAATGATAGATTTGAGTTCCTTGACCCCAAATTAGCTTAGAGCACCTTGGTTTTGGAAAATTAGAAAGAAGGGTGAAATTTGGTGATGGCCAAAACTTCCTCGTCTTCCTCTCTTTTATCCTTTCTTCTCCTCTCTTTTAATTAAAACAAGATGGTTTAAGTCTTAAATGGGGGGTGCACGTCCATACATAAGAAGAGTCTAGAATTTTGACTCTTCTTTGATCAAAACATGGTGAATTTGTCATTTTGTCTTTAGCTTATGTGAAATTACCATTTTACCCTCCAAACTTTCCTAAATTTGCAATTAAGCCCAAAGTTCAGGAATCTCCAAAACCTTTATTTTTATTTTGATCCTTGGACTCTTGGAAATAATAATTAAGCCCCTTAACTCTATAAAATTACATATTGGTCCTCCAAGAATTGAAAAATTACAATTAAGTCTTTTAATTTTTAACAATTTGCAAATAAGCCCTTATGCATATCAAATTTTCCAATTAAGCTTTCTAAGTGTCCAATAAGTCTATAAATCATGTCTAATCACTTCTAAGGCATTAGAACACATTTAATTTAACCACCATGCTCATATCCATCCAGTGGATTCGGTTTTTCACACTTAAAAGCTTATATGTCAGAAATCTCCATGATTTCGCATATCAATGAACTCTAAGTTGATGTAAGGGCATATAACATTGTAAATCATTGGAATACATACCAAAAGGATTCAAATACATCTTTGAACTAATGTACAACCATGTATATATCACAATATAGTATATCTCCAAATACAAAACAATCACGAAAGGGCCCAGAAAGTCCGACGTTACAAGTCCTCCCCTCCTCAAAAGAGTTTCGTCCTTGAAACTCCTAAGTCAATAACACAAATAAATGGGGTACTGATGTCTCATAGTATCCTCAACTTCCCCTGTCATCTCCTCAACCATCAAGTTAACCTAGCCTTATATGCAATGTTTACATCCTTTTCTTCCTAATGTTCCTTTATGAATAAGTTGTCTTCTTTTAATCATAACTCTCTCTAAAAAAAATCCAATTACCATAATTCTTATGCTCCCTGAAAGTAGACTTCCATTATTCTTAATATATCCAAAAATCACACAAACAACATCTCCCTTTAAAATATATTCTCCATCTAATTTATGTCCTATTTTTGGTAAGAAACAGATTGGCAATCGATACTCAACCCTCAATAAATCATTATCAATACATCTTTTAACAAAACTGTTTCACTGAAGCATTAATAAGACATCAATAACCACTTTTTTATGTTTTACACTTTCACTAATTCGGACTTTAAGGTCCTAAAAAATCAGGAAATAATACAAGGTTCCTGCACAGGGATCTATCACAAACAATATTAGGGAAACAAGTATAACTCGAGCTCTAGTTACTATTTTATCAATCCACTTTCATAGAGATCAAGTTAAGACATATATCTACAATTTTCATTCTTTGAGTTTCTTCAAATTGGTGCTCTAAGGATATGAAAAACAGATTGAAAGAGAAAGATGAAATTGAAACTAGAATTTCAACTTACCTTGATAACTTCTTTCCTTCTCCTCTCATTTTTGTTTTTCTCTCTCATCTAACCTTATGGCAGACCTTCACTCTTACTTCTATTATCTTTTCATCCATTTTCTCAAGAAAATTTAAGAGGTTCAAACTAATCCATGTGTTGTTCCATGTGTCACTATTTCATTAGTCCATGTGTCACTTACTTTAGGCTCCACATGTCACTTATTTTAAGGCTCCACATTTTACCAATTGTAAGACTACACATGTCACCAATTGTAAGGCTACACATTTCACCATTTATAAAGCTACACATGTCACAATTTTAAAATGCCATTTATTGCAAACTTAAAGTGCCACTTGTCACAATTATACTCAAGACACTTTTCATCCATTTAACTGATTCATTTGTCACTTATTCCCAATTCACTAATTAAAATTCATCAAAACAATTCAGGACAAAATCAACAAACAATTACATCATGATCAGTAAAAATCTTTCCTACTCCGAAACATATCAAATGAGTGTATACACTATCTTGTAATGTTTTTTAAAATAACTCATCTGACTCAATCTAACATTTTAATCTTTTAACAATTTTAGGAGGGAGGATATTACAACTCTCCCCTTAAAAAAATTTCATCCTCAAAATTCTTACTTGACTGATCAAATAGATAGGGAATGCTATCGCTATAGAATCAAAGAAAAAGACATTGTTTAATAAAATAGATCGAACTAAGCCTAACTTATCTGATATCCCAAACATCCTAAGGAATGTTGGCAAGTACTCTGATCAAGGTCAAAATCATCTGATCGTTAAGGACATCAACTTAACAATCCGAAACTCAACTTCTCGATCAAAGACTTTTGACACCGAGTGTTGGATCCTGTTTCCGGAACCCAACCGCATATACTTAACACTCGCACTCTTGCTGTGATACTATAAATGTTGGATCCGAGACCCAACTACTTAAATGTAACACTCATAACCCCACTGCTTAAACTGAACATGATCACTCTTAAAACGAATCCGAAACGGAATGAAAAACAATGAATCGGATCATAATGGCGAAGCAAACACATGAGTCGAAAATGAAATCAAATAAACGGTCGAAATCAAAGTATCGAACAACAGAAATATGAAACAAATACGGATCGAATTGAAACAAATAAAACTGAAATCGGATATCAAATAAGTCGAATCGAATACAAATCGGATACTAATGGAATCGAATACGAATGCCAAACAAATAGATCAATTCGATAGGATCGAATACAAATGAAAAGAAATCGAATAGCATTACAAGTATCCGACATCTGGGAATAATTATCTTAAGGAAGCGTTTCGTTGGATACCTTATACTTGACCTATAAGAACCGGTATAAATTTTGTTTTTTTCCTTTTTATTCATTTCTTTCATCATTTAATCCATCTTATTTAAAATCAAACAAATAATTTCCCTCTTTGGGAAACTTATCCTTCAACTCATACTAATCTCAAATTACTTGATTCTTCTTATTCATCATATTCTTATTCTTTACCAT
>JANITW010000005.1:21518088-21541621 GCA_027564335.1 Erythroxylum williamsii
TTTAGATAATTCTAGAGGATTCAATACTTAAAATAAAAAATAATTTATTTTAGGTCTTATTTCTATCTCTTTAAGTAGAATAGAGTGTTCTTATAGAGGAATTAGTATAATTTGGAGTAAATTTAGAAAAAATTGAAAAAGAACCTTAGAACATGACATGTACATGCCTCTATGTTAGGGCTGTGTTCTAAGGTAGTTGGTTCTACTTCTCATTTGCCAGCCTACACACTCCTATATTAGTATTTGGGTCAAGAAACACATACCTTGCGTTGACCCATCTAGGTTTGTATTATCTATATAAATTTTTGAACAAGTTATAGAATATACAAAAGATAACATGGTTGCCAATATAAATACCATATGGGGCCATGATACTCATTAAAATATTAAGGTATTGTTGGGCCCCATTTCTAGAGCCCAACTCTTGTGGAATAACATAAGACTTGAGCATGCGTACTATCATGTAGGGTTGTTTCAATGAACCTTCCTTAGCCAACATCGGTTCATCTTCATGCTCTGATACCATAACATGTTGGACCTCATTTTCAGAGCCCAATTCTTGTGGAATAACATAAGACTTGAGCGTGTGTATTATCATATAGGGTTGTTTCAATGCTCCTTAGCCAACATCAGTTCGTCTTCATTCTCTGATACCATGAGTGTTGGGCCCCAATTTTGAACTATTCTTATACTGAAGTAGTATTCTGCTGCTCAGTAAGTGTTGGGACTCGCTTTGGACCCCATTTCCGGAGCTCAACTCTTGTGGAATAACATAATACTTAAGCATGTGTATTATCTTGTAGGGTTGTTTCAATAAACCCTCCTTAACCAACATTGGCTCGTCTTCAGGGTCTAATACCATAACATGTTGGACCTCATTTATGGAGCCCAACTCTTGTGGAATAACATAAAACTTGAGCGTGGGTATTATCTTGTAGGGTTGTTTCAATAAACCCTCCTTAGCCAACATCTATTCGTCTTCATTCTCTGATACCATGAGTGTTAGGCCCCAATTCCAAACTATTCTTATACTGAAGTAGTATTCTACTACTCATTAAGTGTTGGGACTCAGCTCTCGTGATTCATGAGCCTAGCGTCCTAAGTGACATTCGAATGCGCATCCCCAAGCGTGGCGAGCCCACACCAGTCAAATATAAAAAACAAACTCATTTCTCCTATTTCAGAATAGATTTGGGAAACCTCAAACTAGAATTACAATTTGGCTTCTTCAAAATATTTGTTTCCCATTGTCTTAAGTTTCTAATGACACAAAAATTATTCAATTTAGTTTAGAAATCTAAAAGTTATAGGCCAAACAGTTTTGGGCTATTATTAAACTAAAATAGTACACTATACTCAACTTCCATCTAGAAATTGAAAGCTTTAGAGACTGAATTAAAATTCAATTTCTTCCCAAGATTTGTATCTATATGTCTTTATTTTATTTAGAAATAGGAATCATCTCATTTGGAACTCTATAGATCAAGAAATCATCCAAATACCGAAGTATGTTTAGTAAAATGTCCAGTTCATGCTCTTCCAACTAATACCCTCATTTTGATTCTATCAATATTTTTATAATAAATACCAAAATATATAAATTTTCATTAAGAGATATAGAAATGTGTTAGGAATCCATTGGTTCAAAAATCAGGTCATTTGGAGGTCGGATGACAAAATTATGGTCAAAAGAGTGGAATATGTTCAAGCTTTTCCACTCTTTTGACCATAACTTTGTCATCCCACCTCCAAAGGACTTGATTTTTAAACCAATGGATTCCTAACACATTTTTATATCTATCCATAAAAATTTATGGCTTTTGGCATTGATTTGAAAAAGATTGATCGAATCAGAGTGAGGCTATCAGTTGGAAGAGCATGAATTGGACATTTTACTGAACATACTTCGGTATTTGGATGATATCTTCATCTGTAGAGTTCCAAATGAGATGATTCTTGTTTCTAAATAAACTAAAGACATAGAGATACAAATCCTATGAAGAAATTGAATTTTAATTCAGTATCTAATGCTTTCAATTTCTAGATAGAAGTTGAGTATAGTGTACTATTTTAGTTTAATAATAACTTGAAAATGTTTGGGCTATAACTTTCTGATTTCTAAACCCAATTGAATGATTTTGGTGTCATTAGAAACTTAAGAAAATGGGAAACAAATGTTCCGAAGAAGCCAACTGTAATTCAAGTTTGAGTTTTCCCAAAATCTGTTCTGAAATAGGAGAAATGAGTTTGTTTTTGATGTTTGATTGGTGTTGGCACGCCACCCTTGGGGATGTGCGTTCGGATGTCACTTAGGACGTCGGGCACGTGACTCGCGAGGGCAGAGTCCCAACACTTAATGAGTGGTACAATACTACTTTAGTATAAGAATAGTTTAGAATTGGGGCCCAACACTTATGGTATCACAGAATGAAGATGAACCGATGTTGGCCAAGGAGGGTTCATTGAAATAACTCTACAAGATAATATGCACACTCAAGTCTTATGTTATTCCACAAGAGTTGGGCTCTGGAAATGGGGTCCAACATGTTAGCCCATATGACACATTTTGGAAATTTGTTTTTCATGAACATGAGATATTTTGAAAATCATTTCCGAAAACATGATTTCATAAACATGTTATCTTTAAAAAAATTCATTTTCAAAGTCTTTTCATAAATCATCAGCACAATACATATATCAACATATAGCAAATTCTCAATTCATTCAAGAAGCAATAAATGCAACATTTATGATGCAATTGAAATCATTAAACTTCTTTGATTTAAAGAAAACATTAGTGGCTTATTTACTTTATTATAAACATGTACCCACTTTGAAGTCCTTACTCATAAACTTGCTCAAAGAGACATCTGTCCTTGCTCCTCTTGTCTTCTTTGATTTCCTTTATCAATGGAAAAAATCCCAATTTAATATGGTTTCCTATTGGAGAACCCACAAAGCACATTCACTAAAATTGATCCTAAAAAACTTAAACTCGTGCATTTCCTAAGCTTCATGAACCAAAACCCTTCCAAAATTCAAAGGATTTAAAATCAAACTTACCTTGAATCTTCACCAAATGAAAAGTTTCTTAGCTCAAATGGAAGCTTTTCTCTTTCTCTTTCTTTTCCCTTTTTGCACAACCCTAAAATCTCTCGAAGGCTTAGAAAAGATGAACCCTAGCTTGTCTTCTCTTCTTTTCTCTCTTTCACCGAAACCTCTCTTCTTTCTCTCTTCTTTTTGTTTTTCACTCTTCTCTCCCTTCAATTCACGTTTTTCTCTTCTTAATAAGCAAGACAACATATTCTTCTTCCCCTTTTACCCTTAATGAGCTCAAAAAGTCCATTTTATCCTTCCTTACAAGCCTATGTTCTTTTGACCTTAAGTGATCTTCCAAAAATACCTTTGAACATTCTTACTCTTACTACTTTAATTCAACTAAACCATATAATAAAATCCTACTAACATTGCATAATAAATAACTCCAAAAATTTAATCTACCAAAACCTAAAAAATTATTTAAATAATGCTTAATTCAATAAGACAAATTTTTAGGGGCCAACAAAGGTTTTGAATTTTTTTAAATGGAAAAAAAGAATAGGGATTTTTCTAACAAGAACAGAGTTAGATAGCAGTGAAAGTCACTTATAAGAATTTTTCATCAGTTATTGGTGAACAATAAGTCAATGTTGGAAGAATAATGAGAATTCATCAAGATTCAACAAAGATTTAAAATAAGATTTAATATATATGACTTATGAAAATGATTTCTTATTTTTTTTTCTTGTTATTACATTGTCATTCTTATTTGATTATGAACTAATGGAAACAAATTTAGGTATAAAGGGTGTAACACCCCTTATACGAAACCTTAAACCATCCACACGGATAGCAACCAAATTCTTATACATGCATTCAAGGCATATAATTCTATTAAATGCTACACATATACATATTACAGAATTTCATATCATTTAACATTATCATTGAGAAGTAGTATTACAATGCTCATTAATAGAAATTATCAATATAATTGCACAGTAGTATTTATGACTTTTAAGTTTCCTTTCTGAGTTAAGCCTGCACATTTTTGGGTGTTTTTGTGGATATCTGAAGATATCAAACTATGGATACTCGAAGGTAACGAACTGTGGATTCTTGAAGGCATCAAACTGTGGATACCTAAAGGTATTGAAATGTGGACCCTCGAAGGTATTGAACTGTGGACATCGATGGTGTCAAACTATAAAGCAGGCACTATAACATTTCCTTTAATCATTTGTCAATTTCATAATTCATATATTAACAAGTCATATAATATACATTTCAAGCCATAAAATTCATATTTGCATTCTTGCATGCAATTCATGGCTTACCACCATTAGAAAGGTATCAAAATCACACTTCATAATCATACTATACACATATGAGTAATGAATATGCATACAAATTATTTATATACATGTAAATTTTCTTTAAAATGCATTACACTCAATCTTATATTCCAATGTTCAATCACCCAGTTCACAAACAGTAAGTATTATTTCATTTATTTCTAGGTGTTCGAAAAGTTTCATACATATTCAAAAAGGTTCAGATAAGATTTGGTAAAAATTGGAAAAAAAAAACAATGCCATAGCTGTTATAAACACTTTCTCTCTTCATAACACTATTTGTTCCTTAATATTCGTATACAAAATGTAAGAATTGGGTTTCTAGGTCTTCTAGACATTTCTCTCTCTATTCCTCTCATTTCTATAGCACTAACAATCAGGTCATTTGGACTCCTAACTCATGAGATATAGATCAAATATCACAAGCTACTCCAAAATAGGGGCAGCATTAGGTCACCGTTCGATATAAATTTCCAAGGTCATAAAGCTAGAACTAAGTTAAAGTCCTTTCTATAGATGTTTATATCTATGCCTTAGTTTTATATGAAGCTAAAATCACACAATTTGGAGGTTTATAGGTTGAGTTATGACTTAAACAATGTGATTAGTTGAACAAACCCTAGATAGAATTCCATTACACGATAATCTCTTGTCATATTCAACCAATTCTATACAAGATAATACTAAAATAGCACCAAAGTATCATCCCAAAATCCATTTCACATCCAAATGAATCTTTTTACACATTGAAATGTACACAAATCCAGAAATTAACTAAGTGAAGTCCTAAATCTTAAAATTGGCAAAGTAGTTCTTCTAATGCTTTTCCTTCCCTTCCTCTTTGGCTTTGGTTGAATCACCAAGTGAAAAATGATGGGATGAAGAAGGTGAAATGGAGAGGAGAGTAAGCCATTAAAGTTTCATTCATCTCCCCTCTCCATATGCCTTTCATGAATTTTCTAGTCCTAGACACATATTTCAATCCATTGGACCATATGTCACAATCATATTGGACCATATGTTACAATCGCATTGGACCACATGTTACAATTCTATTAGACCATGTGTTAAAATTATATTGGACCATGTGTTACAATTTTATTTGACCATATGTTACAATTCCATTAGACACGCATGATTTAATCTTATTGGTTCATGAGTTGACTTTAGGAATTGCATATTGGTCCTTCTTCTTCCTTTAATTCCCAAATTGATTTATAATCTTATCAATTTATTTCATTCCCCTATGTATTAAGTTTCTAATTGCAGAAATTTCATGCAATTTGGTTAATTATATCGGGAGTTATACCCTAAACACTATAGGCCGTTCAAAAACAAGGACAATAGCCAGAACTCAAGTTCAAAATTCAAAACTCTTAAAGACATAATCAGATTTGGTTCCTTTATGAAATTTTTAGACTTACGTCTCTAGTTTAATGTCCAAATGAAATTATCCAATTTGGAGGTTTATAGTCCAAGATATGGATAAATTATAGAAGTCTTTTTAATGGAGCCTATCCATTTAGCAAGGTACACATCCCAAATCGACTAACTTCACTCTTATCATACAGAACAATATAAAAATACATCCAATTTAACTAAAAACATCCCACTTACTTATGGAATACTTCTTTTATCAATTCACCTCACATCACATTCACAAATATGAGTAAATATATTAAAAATTTCTTTACATATTTCATGTCTAAGTATATATGTCCATGCCAAAGCGAACAAATTATCTATTTACCCTTGTCTTGTACAATAAGTGCCATTATGTCTCTTATTAAGATGCACTTACTTTATTATGTTCACATCTTAATACACCCTAGATATTCTATAATACTTCTAAGGAATATGTTGGGACATTACAAAGTGCCCTAGGATGTAATTATTTGAATTGATCTTTTAATTTAATTAATTTCCAGTTTTATTAAAATTTATCCATGTTGTTATAATTGATTAAACTGAAGGGAAAACGGAGGACTCAATTATTTGATTTATGCATTAAGATTCAAAAGTTAAAATGTATGATTAGATCATAATAGAGATTAAGATGGTTAAGTGTGTCATGACCCGGTATCACATTGGACCCATGACAACCGCCGCATAACCGGGCTAAGGACACTCACAGTATCCTTAATCCGACTATGAAAGGCTAACTGAATATCTATTCTTTTCTCTTTTTTTAAAATTCGGGCAGCACAATGACTGTATTTTAAAAATTCCAAAAAGATGAAAACAATTTCAAATGCAGTGCTATATTCACAACCAACCACAACTTCAGGACTTTAAAGTCCACTCAAGGCAATCTCAACAACAGTATCAAAAGATTCATACATAAAACCATTTATAAAACACAAGGCAATCAAAAGTTAACTTACAAAATCATAAAGCGTATCTATATAAACACAGTTCATGAGCCATTAGACAACAAAAGTAAAAACTAAGAAACTACCCACGTGTGGTAATACCCCGAAAATGCCAAAAGACCACACGATCCACTTAAAGCTTCAAACTCACTAAATTAACCTGCATGATTGGAAAGTGGAAAGGGTGAGTACATTAGGTACTCAGTGAGCAGGAAAAACATATGTCACAAATAGAATTCGATTCATACTAAGATGGTGTAGATAACCTATGAAATGAATATATATCATATAGAAAACACATAGTCCCAGCCTATGACTCAACGTATACTGGTTAGGAACCATATAGGTCTAGTCTATTAACTCACTCATATGGTGAACATAGGTTCCAGTTCCAGTACACAAAAGCATAAAAACATCATATGTGTAAACCAAATATTGATTGGAAAACCAATATCAGGATAAGCCAAAATAATCATGTGTGACATCACTAGTTAGCCAAACTAATATGCACACTCACCGATACTCGGTGTTGACTTGACTTTCATCCATGGTGAGTCCGGACTACGGTCGACAAGAGCGTTATGACCCTAGGTGATGACTTCGTCGGTGTCCAAACCCTAGGTGTGGAATCAACGGTGAGCCTATAGAAAGATGTCGATACTACAACTTGACTTTCATATCCTAATGTCAAGGGTACAACAGTGGCTTAATCAATTGTGTCCAACACACGATTGGCCAATCGTTTTCTCACCAATCACAAAATAAATCATGTCCAATTATTAAGTATAAAATCAAGTAAGGCACCATGTCTTTATTTATCGGTCCAACCGATAAAATAAAACCGTGCTATGGTTCTAAGCCAAAAGAGAACAAAAACATGCAGCATACATAACTCGATTATGCATATGTAAATTCCAAAACATTATCTCACAAAATAAAAGCCATATTTTGTACTCCCAATGCAAAGTTGTTTAAAAATGTAATTTTAGAAAATAAAACGTTGTCCTTTACATTTCAAGTTCAGATTGATGGAAAACAATATCATTTCTCAAAATACATAATAAAAACATTACCTGAACTCTAAGTGCAAAGAGTTATTAATAACAATGTCATTTATTAAATACCTAAGCATATTAGCATCCATTTGAAATTCAAGTCCATCATACGTTGCCTAGGTTCAAAGTTCACATACCAGTCATCATGCTTGTCTTAGGATGTTCTAATCCTATTTGATACATATGGTTTCCTAAACTCATCTCAAAGAAGATATACTCTCTCTTAACTTCAACAATCCTCAGTACAAGCTCCCTAATTCACGGTTCCCTAGCCTTTATACATAAAAAGACATATAACGAAATTACTACTTAAACGTAAATTTCATATTTATACACCATCACCTCTTTTGCATTGTCAAAGGCATTTAATGCCTTTAATCCAAACTTACTCATTTTATAACATAATTAAGCACATCTTTATCTAAGCATATTAGGCCATTATTCATCAATCTAGCAACAATATAATTTCACTCTAAGTTGACATAAAAGTTTTTTTTCAATGCACACCATTATAAAGCCTTAAATCCTAAGCCAAGTTCATTTAAGCATTTCATAAAACACCTAAGGTGCATGATTTTCAAGTCACAATTTCAAGACTTTATCATAATAAGTCATGCTCCTATCATGTCATATAGTAAACACGTCCAATCAATGACACATTTCACCACTCCAATCTAACCAATTTCCTTCGTTTAAGCTACATTTTATCAATTGTACAACTCATTACATTAATCCACCTCTTCTCCATCATTTTGAATTAAACTTAACTAACACACATCTTCTCCATTCTTCATCATTAGTTTACATCATACATGTATGATTAACACCATAGAATTCATTTAGACAATTAATTTCAAAAGATATTCAACAATTCACAAACTTTCATCTAAAGGGGACAATTTTGGTTTTGACTTAGAGAACTCTCTCCATAACACATTTCATTAATATAAACTATGTTTCATGCATATTCAAGCATGGAGAACAACATATCTTAACACCAAACTCAAAATCATATTGTAGAGAGAGATGAGACAAAATTTACCAAAACCTTCCTTTGATGATATCTTCAAATCCTTTGAGATTTTCTCAAATCTAATGATAGATTTGAGTTCCTTGACCCCAAATTAGCTTAGAACATCTTGATTGAGGTTGAAAAATCAAAAACTTGGTGGAAAATAGGTGACGGTAGAAACTTGCTTCTTTCTCTCCTCTCTTCTCCTTTCTTCTCCATTCTTTTAATTAAAACAAAATGTCTTAAGTCCTTAGAAATGTGATATATGGCCATAAGTGAAATAAGGGTCTAGAATATTGACTCTCCTTTGACCAAATGGGGTGAAATTATCATTTTTCCCTTAATTTATGTGAAATTACCATTTTACCCTCCACAGTTTCCTAAATTTACAATTAAGCCCAAAATTTGGGAATTACCAAAACTTTTATTTTTATTTTGGTCCTTGAACTTTTGGAAATTATGATTAAGCCCCTTAACTTTATAAAATTACAATTTGGTCCTCCAAGAATTAAAAAATTACGTTTAAGTCATTTGACTTCTAACAATTTGCAATTAAGCCCTTACGTACATTAACTTTTCCAATTAAGCTTTCTAAGAGTCCAACAAGTCTATAAATCTTGTCTAATCACCTCTAAGATATTAGAACACATTTAACTTAACCAGGATAGTCACACCCATCCAATGGACTTGATTTTTCACACTTAAAAACTTATTTGTCAGAAATCTCCAAGATTTTGCACATCGATGAACTCCAAGCTCATGTAAGGACAAATAACATTATAAATAATTGGCATACGTACCAAAAGGATTCAAATTCATCTTTGAACTCATATACAACCATATATATATATATGTCCTTACGTGAGCTTATATATATATATATATATATGTATATATATGTATATATATCAATATACAGTAATATCTTCAAATATAGAACAATCATCAAAGGACTCAGAAAGGCTGGCGTTACAATATTATTAGCATATGTTAGTAAAACATGGTATGATAATGGTCCTTTTGTCCTTGCAATTCAATTGAAGCAAGTTTTCCACCTTAATAATACTATATTGGATAGCAATTGGAAGGTTGTTCAAAAGTTTCAACACCAAAATGTCTTTGATTTTTTTAAAGGGATACTGATCAATTCAATGACGATGCATATGAATTTTATTAAGAGATTAGATTGGAATTTAATAATAAAGCCATTCAAATAGATGTAGATATATCATCGTTACATAGGAGGGATGTTGATCCCAACATAGTACAACTGGATGAAGTCCAAGCTAATTTTATTATGCAAACAGATGAAGACTATGCTCAGGATGAATGAAATGACAACGGTGATACTTTGGAAGAATATATTAATGATGAAGAATCCAATGATAATGTAATTAATGATGATTATTTTCAAATTTTTGAACATGATTATTAAATGTAAATAAATTATTTATATTGTTTGAAACGTTATGTTCATATTTGACTTATGTTGTTGATGCTTTACTTATGTTTATTCAAGATGAATCAATGTGTGCTATTGATGTTTTACCTATGTTTATGGAATGTTAGTGTTTGATTTATTTTTATTCCAAATGTTTAGTTTTGACTTGTGTTTCATTTATATTCATCTGTAATGTTGTTGTTTGAGTAAAGATTATACGTTATGTTGATATTTCTTTTATAGATATTCAATATAATGGGACCTGGTAGAAAGATGGAAAAAGGGGTGGCAACTACTGACAATATTCCTCCCCCACAACAAACAAATCAATTCAAATCTATCAATTAACAACCACCAATTTCATCCTCCAATGAAGGTAATCAGCAATAAGTTATACCTACCTGAACTAGTGTTGAGGGATCTTTAGGTCTGTTATTGTTAACCATCTATATTTACAGTTATGCTCAAATATATATTTACATACTCAATGTCTTTTTTCTTATCATTATTCTTTTATTGTCAGGTTCTAATACTGACATAAGAAAAAGAGGTAAATGTATCACTAAAGGATCTGAGTTGCAATGCATGAATGTTATAATGAACAACAAGTTGTTTGTGCATATTGACCCCACGCAATGTTGTCCTATTGATAAGATCTAATTAGTAAAATCATCTAGTGAGTTAAGAGTCGTTGTCAGGAATGAATTGCCTTATCTTCAGTATGTCAGGCAGTTGAAGGAAGACAACTTACTACAGAATGCTTTGGGCAAAGTTTTTGTAATTTTTAATTCATTTTATTATATGCATTACATTTTTACCTATTTAAGGAATAAGTTAACTTATACGTGATGTTTATAAATGAAGCTCAATATCGTCGATATCAAGAACCTTGAAGTTTCAAGTTGTGTTAGTTCACTGTTGAAACAAAGGGTAAAGGATCATCATTATTGATTTCATATATACTACAAGTCTTTTACGTCATATGAGGAGGCAAGGAGACATGTTCTAGAATGGATGACTCAAGAAAATTGAAGTGAAATGTGAGATTATTGGGCCTTTAAGAATGTCCAGGTTTTTCTTCTTTCTCTTCTTATTTCCTTCCGTTAATTTTGTTTTTGCATTTAATGACTATTTCTTCTCTTTATTTAAGAAAAGCATTGGAAAACTAAGGTTAACAGAAAAAAAAATGAAAACTACTCATAGCACCAGCTCCAAATAATTTATTTTCGTACCACAAGAATTTATAATTGTAATGCTTATAAGTTATTGTTCTATTAGTTAATACAATATAATCTATTGTGTTCTAATTTTTTTAATTCATATAACAGAGTCATACTCAACTCCATCGACAAGAGTGTGATAGGATCATACTCTACAAGTTAACGCACTATAAGGAAAGTGAAGGATGGACGTCCGAAGAGGCACAAAATAATTATGTAAGTATAAAAATTTTAATTTTAGAATTTATTTATTTTTGTAATGCTAAGTAATAATATTTTAATTACATCTTGATTTTGTGTTTTAAATTGTAGAACAAGATGCAGGAGTTATTGTAGAGATCATTGTCTAACAGGAATGAGCCTGATGTGGATGACATTTGCAACAATGTTCTTGGTACAAAATTAGGGTATATCAAAAGTCTTGGACATGACTCTAAGTCAATTGGTTCATCATCATCACCATCAACATATATAACGACGCTTCAAGAGGAGAACTAGTCGCTTAAGGCTCAGTTACAATGTAATGAAGAAAAGTTAGATCGTACTTAAGAAAAAGTACAATTTAATAAGCAAAAACTAGACCATAATGAAAGAGAGTTGACTAAGTTAAAAAAGATGGTCAAACAAATACTTGGGTCACAGTATGCCAGTAGTAATGACGATGAGGAGTCTTAGTTTGTCGATAAATTCTTTTCTTAAGTTTTGTAATTAACATTTACTTACATTTTTTTTGTATAAAATGCATTTCATTTTTAATTATGAAATATTTTTATTTTATTTTATTATTATTTAAACAATATGTTGCCAATAATAATTACAAAATGTGAATAAATTACAATTCAAACCATGTTGAAAACAATAACATGAACTAAAAATGTTGTTCATAATTATAATTAAATATTGAATTGACAATAGGGAAGTTAAATTAAAAATAAATATTTGTCAGGAAAAGTTTTTAGCTACAAATATAAAATCGGCACCAAATCTTTTTACCTACACTTTCCATAATATCTCTAATAACATTTAGCTACGCTTTAATTTTTGAACCAAAACATATTCTCCTACGAAATAAATCATCAGTAAGCATTATTATTTATGCCTACAAGCTTATTACATTTATCAACCAAAATTAAATGTAGAAATAAGTGATCTATAACTATTTCTCCTCGTCGCCGATTCTTATTAGAGATGAAATAATGATCGTAGCAAAATCTTATCGGCGATGATTCCTTTAAAATGTCACAAATAATTTTTTGCTACTGAAATTTTATTACCATTTGTTTGACGCGTTTTTTCATCCCCAATTACTTTTTGCAATAATTTTGTTTCTTTCAGCTTCTCTGTTGTAGGGACAAGCCTACACCGTGGCCAAAAAACTAAAAGTAATAGCATCAGCTTCTCAAGTTATAAGGGAACTTCAAAAACTACCACACAGAACCATAATCCTATTAGTAGCATCGTTCCTTTTTCATTAACAAAGGCCAATCACCAAGAACGTCTCACACCTATGCCAAGAATGCCTCCCAAGAAGGTCTCACACGTAATAATAATAATAATAAGAATATTAAGTTCAAAATTTATAATAATAATAAATAATAATAATAAGTTCAAAATTTATAATAATAAATTTAATTATATAATTAAAAATAAAAAATTGTTTATGTGAGAAGAATGATATTTATGAAAGTTACTTATGTGTTTTGTTTCTATCCCTAAGACAAGAAATCTTGTACTACAATTTTAGAAGGAACATACAACTTTTGTATCCCTGTCATATACCTCCGCTAGAAACATCAACTAATCGCTACGTTAATGTACACAAGGTAGAATGAAGCAACCATCCGCAGATGACTCGTTTGTTTATGTTCAGAAACTAAGATGCCCCCGGGACTTGCATTCCTTTTGATGGCAAAGACAATTAAATGAACCAGGCAGATGAAGGGTTTTGTCCAATACAAGGACTATACTCCATACATCAAATGTTGAATTTATCTTTTATGCACTTTTGAGCTATATATTACAATCTTTTGTCAACCCTATACAAAAATAAAACCCACCCAAAATTTATCCCTTGGCATGTTAAGTTTGGAAGGGTAAAGGTAGCAACCATCATACCTCATTCACTTCAATATTTGGCATCCAAAACATGATTAGAGTAGTTATGGGAATTGGCAAAAAGTAGCCTACATCCCTAAGTTATCAAAACAAACCATTCTGATGGTGTTAGGGACCGACCAGACGTGGGTATACTGAGCTACTACTAATGCTAGCCTGCAGTCCAAAATTTACAGTAGGGTGACGAAGTTCAGCTTGTGGAAATGAGCCATTAGATGGCACATCCAACAGAAGATCTTGATCAGAATTGGCATCCACAAAAGGAAGAGAATCCAGCATAAGGGAGCCACCATCTGGGGGCATGGTAAATAGGCTTCTTGGACTGAAGCAAGATCCATCATTATCCACAAGGTCTTTGTTTTCATATGTAGCCTTCGTGACAAACCTTTTGGGACTCTTTATCGCTATTCCTTCTGCGGAAAAATTTCTTTGAGAACGTTCCTAATGTAAATTATGAGCAAATTCTACAACAACACAATACAATATGTATGAATCTCCAGACAATTGACCTCCTACGTACCAAAACTATAAAAGAAGGGGTGTATAACTGCAAGATTCCAGGGACTTGTCATATTTTTTCGGTCGAGGATTATTAAAAATTAGGATATGGCCTCTTACTCCTCTCAATATTAACATAAATTAAGAAAATAAGAAGAAAAGCTGTCACTCAACAATATATGGTGACCAGCAAATATTGGCTAACCTGGAAGTTTTAGAATTAACTTTTCACATTCCTTCTTGGCAGCAGTATAACTATTTCTTGCAATGCCGTTTGGTTCCTTTGCAACCAGCAACTTCACACTACCAACTGTACACTTCTGCATCCAAAGAGAGGCTTAATAGGACAAGTAGATAGAACATCACAAGGAACTAAATCACAGACAATATCATATGCAACACACTTTCAAAAACAGATCAATCATACCTTTAGTTCACGATATGATTCCACCCATTTGGATTTTGACAAATTGGATAATGCCAGCATTTTTAAAGCCATACAATCTTCTGGTTTTGCTCCTGATAAGGAAAGATCAAAAACACCTTCTGCAAGCATTTGTTGATACAAATCCATGTCCCCCTTAAATTGAGGACTATCAAACATATTTTTGAGGCTGCAAATGCAAAGGAAATGATTTTAATCTTCAATCACCACTGAACTTCTATAAACTGGATTTATTCAAGTGATATAAAGTGTATCTATATGATGCCCACTTACTTCATCTAACGTGCTCAAGTACTATAAATGAATTGCACAAATACAGAGAACAAAAGGCATGAATATTGCGCAATAAATTTTTGCGCAACAAATATTACTAGAATAAGTGAGATGGTTAGCATATTTCCACAAATCAATTGAATATGCCACTTGCCAAAGGTGGAACTTTTAGCAATATTGCATAAAAGTTAGCAGTTGCTTGTGCCCCCATTGCCCACCCCCAAAATATAATAATGATGATCGTTGTCCTATCAAACTGACAGCTACTACCCACAGCGGCAGAGTACAAACCTGTCAGGAAGTTTGGCAGTATCAACAGGAGGTAGATATTTTAGCAACTGCTGCTGCTCTTCAGTAGTCAAGTTTCTACCGAACTCCTCGAAAGTAAGAATATCCTGAAACATAAATGCACTGAATCGTGTCAAACACCAATGAAGTCTATATTAAACATTAAAAGTGCAGAGTTTTGATATATCTTAACATTTAAGAATCATGTGATTGAGGTTCATAAGACAAGAAAGAAAAATAGAAGATACATTTCATAATACTGAAGTATCAAAATGCAGAATCTTGAGATGGTATAGAAAATAAGTTGCAATTTCCAGAAGTAATTGACAAAAATCAGAATTCTTGTTCTCCACAAACAAGGATAATGATTACAGACAAGAATAGGATGACAATAATATCAGTTATGAAAAGAATGGCTCTGAAAGACCATCAACAAATAAGGAAACATAACTTACATTTAAATCAACGTTACATAGTATTGAAACAAGATTTCCCCGGATTTGAAATTTCTCTGGCAGAGGCTTGTCCCTGAAATTCCAAACGACAAAGATTAAACATAGCGAAAGTAAAATTTATGGATTCTTTTAATGCCAGTGGGTAATAGTTCCACAATTGTCTTTCTGCTCTTCACAATAGAACTGCACACATACTCAGTTAAAACAGTCATTCACCCAATTTGCTGGCTGATTTTATGTATACCCAGACCCAAGATCCATTGATCTATGCAGGTAGCAAAACCAATTTTATATTTGCTTTCCCTTTTATTCATCTAAGAGACCAAAACAAGTATATATGTGTTGGTACATTAAGCTGTTAGGAGATATGGTTAGCTGCTAAGAACTATTGACAAAAATATTCAGGTACTTCAACGACATAAGGAACACATAGTTCTTGCAAGACATTCAGATATTTTAATGAATTCAGGAAATCATAGCTCTTGCAAGTTAAAACCAATTGGAAGTATACCTCTTTAGTTCCTCTAGCTGCATTCCAAGTTCAAAAGGACTTGTATATTTTCCAACAACAGAATAGGCTCTGCTTATGCTCTTGCTCTCACTATATATAGGACGGCTCATAAAATGTGAATAAGCCTCACTTGTTGAGTATTGTTTGTTTTCAACAGAAAGGGAGCTAGCTTCAGATTCCTCATCTCGAGCTACTGAACTTGGATTTCTAATCAGAACACTCCCATGTCCAATCTCAACAGAAAACATTGGTGTTTCACTCTCCAAAAGCAAATCTTCTACACAGGAGCCAGAGACACATGAAGATTGCTGTTCATATAATATAGTATGAAGATCTTTGGCAAGTTTTTCAACAGGAGATTGCTTCGGGCGATTGACACATGTTCTCTTCTTAGAAGGTACCATTGCATCCCACACAATTGATTGCGCTTGACCTAAGAAAAGTGCAACACACAATGCTTAAGTGAAGGCATTCACGAGGACAGGAACACAATAAAAACTATCAGTATCTGTCGTGAAGTATTTAGTCATCTAGTGCTTTGATTTGACAAAAATCACACAAGGAAGCCACTTCTGCTCCCTGAAACTCAAAGTTTTCGGTTCTCTGAGAGATAATTAGCTGCAGCAATAATAATGCCATTATCTATCTCCTTTCTTGCTTTTTTTTTCCCTCCCCTCCACCACCATTTTAGAATTGTTTTCAGGGATTTATGATACCTTATGCCAATGACCATGATTCAGATTTGTGAATATAAACCAAAAACTCTAACTAATTATAGAACAGAATAGTTGATTACGATCCTTTCTAAGTTTGCCCCTAATTTTTGATAATGAAGAGAGGGGGGAAATAAGATTAACTTTGGTCAGTATTCAACCTGTCAAATCACTTGCATCGCCGCTGCCACACTGAGCACAGCTCTCAGAGTTAGATATGGCTGATCCAGAACTTGATCTATTACTAGTATCTTCATATAAAGCCTTTTGGTAACCCTGGTTGTAGTCAGGATTAACCACTCCAACCACCCCACTATCATGGTTTGGCTTTCTTTTCAGCTGTTTAGCTTCTTTGCTCTTATTTATGGACATGTTTTTCATTCTAATAGCCCTGTTGTCCTCGTAATCATCAACATCTGCTCGAGCATGAAGAGGAGTATAATTGGTAAGTGTTCCTTTTGTTCTCCATCTAGATCCACAAGCATTGCATAATACTGGCTTCTCAGGAGGCCCATTGCGCCAAAGAGGTGTGTCTAAACCAGATAATTGTTCAAAAACATGTTAGATATTGACATCAAATAGAACAACAGATAAAGTCATCTAGATTCAGTAGGTAGAGGGAAAAAAGTTGGTGCTTTTTTATGGAAGACGAATTTTAACAATAGAAGAAACAAAAGAGTACTGATTTCAACTAATTTAGCCATGAAGCAATATATTATGCACAAGCAATTTGTCTAGTAAGTAGAGCTATAATTAACACAATTAAGTAAATCAAACCAGAACAAGGCCTCATTAAATAAGGATCACTTTCTCAAAAAGCAGAACTAATACAAAATCTCCTGGGCACAAGCATAAACCATTGAAGGTCACTCTGAGCTCAAAGGGGAAAAAAGTGACATTAGCATATCATTCACAGGAATCAAAAATGAATAACAAAAATGAGATCCTTGAGCGTACACTCATTAAACGAGAGGAGAACAGGACAGCTATGTGTAGAATTTAGAAACTTCTGAACAAGCAAAATAATATTTCAGGAAGGATGGGAATATATCTAACATGACAAAGATCATTAAGGAAACTTATTCTGGTTTGTGCATTCATTTTGTACAATTTCCAATTAAAACCACAAGTTCAAGCTGACACTACCATGAAAAAGAAATGGAAAAGAAAAGAGCTGATGCTTTTCTAAACAATGGAGGATGAAAGGTGAAGGCGTGCTACTGTCGCTCACTTCACTACAAAAAAGAACACCTGAAGAGTACAGAACACTCTTTTGAACTAGTTCGTCATTGGTCAGACAAGAAGCTTTAGTTGAAAGTTGATAGTTGAAACTAAATTAGCATAAAATGTGGGGCAGTAGTAACGTAAAACTCAATTTAGAAAAATGGATTACCCTAACCAGCTAAATCATACACCGTGCAACGTCCAAACTACTGGTACTTATTCACATAAAAAATAGATGTCAAGAAATGACGACACCCTCAATAAAATTAAAGCCAATGGCATTGTAAGGTTCAGATTTGAATCAAGAATTTATACAACGTTGCTTATCATCTGCAGAGATTCAACTGAACAAGTTCAAGGCTTTAGCAACGACCATGAGCTTTACAATGTACTTTTAGAGTTCCAGACTCAATGCTTGACCTTAACATAGTTCGTAACAGAGAATACAGGCAGCTCTACAATGAAACTAACAGCATATCAAAGTCCCTTATTTGATTTGATCAATTTCATAGGAACGCGAACAGAAAAATTACAATTTTTACTTGGTATCCAAGCTCGTTACATTGTTTGGACGAAACATGAAGGAGGCCGCTAGTCCTATACGGTCTATCCAATGAAAAGAGACTCCAAACTTAATTCCTATAAACGGAGGATATTTCAAACTATATTAGAAGGTTAAAGCAACAACGTCAGAAACCAGAAGTCTATGAACTAACAAATGAACTCACGAGAGCTCGAATCCATATACTCGTACACAACTGCAGACATATAAAAAGAAAGAAAATGAAAGCTTTCAATGTAATATCCTTGTCCAGGTAATACCTTGTGTATTACAAAAGGTCGTACTGTTCATTGGTACGATGAAACCATTAACAAGAATACTTGATTGCAAATGGTGAAGTCGGTGAAAACCTTTCCCATATCATTAAAGAAAACAAAATGGAGAAACAAGAACTCACTTGTAACTCCACAGTGATAGCAAGGTCCTTGCTTACCCATGTCTTTCTTTTCTTTTCTTTTTCCCCCCTTAAGTGAAGGAAATGGAAATCCAAGGACAAGTTTTACAAACAAGACAACTGATTATACCAACACAAAAAGTTTACAAAATTTTATAAAATTGTTGTTCGTTATCTTCAACCCTTTATACGTCTATACAAAAACCACTTGATACATGAGGTTTTTTTTTTAAAAATTCAACAAAGCAAAAGCAGAAAAGGAGTTTGCCAAAAGAAGAGACCAGAACTCAGAAATCCAGAAGAGCTTGCATGTCTTAACAGCTCAGAAAATCACAGAAAACCAGTAAAAAGAAGAAGAGACTCAACAAGAAACAGATAGGATATTGATGGGTAATTTCAGCTGGGAATATGTCCAATCCAATGGAGAGGAGAAAAGACCATCTCAAGGAATCTAATAAATGGGTGTGAAAAGGAAGAAAGTGAAATGTGAGAGAAGGCAAATGTATGTACGAGACCTCCCCACTAGTTGTATTATACTTGAAGTAAATGCTGGAGCTTTCTTTGCTGTGCAATCTTTTTCTTGTTGAGGATGTTATTGAATTCTTAATTTCTGTTATTCTTATATCTTCCCAACAGATAGGGAAGAGATAGAGAATATTATTGCATATATCCGAAAACGTTTCTGTTTCTATTATGTATAACGACTCTGCTATTCTTCCCTTGGAAAAGAGGAAATAATTCAACCTTTTCCGATTTTTCTTATCAAATTTTTATTCTTTTTCTTATATAAATAAAATATTGTTGCATATTGTTCGCTATGTGACGTTTTCTGAGAATAAGTGGGTTCCTTTCCGGCTAAGTTCAAGGATCGCATGAGTCGCTTTCTCATTGGCTAGAGATTTTTCAAATTGGTCCCACGTACCTTGATTTGCCTTTGATTCTGGTTTAGATCCTAAGCCTGCGGTGATTAAGGTGGTCGTCAGGAGATGTGACTCAATAATCCTGCCACTGTATCGCTGCTCTTTTTTGTAAAAGCTAAACTATATTTCAATGACTTTCCACAATTTTAGCCTCATCTTTTGAAATTAGGACCAACACTGTGCATGATAAATACACTAGTGGGCATCACATGAATTCGACCCACCTTGCCTTGGTGCCATTGGTGTTAACTTTGAGCTTGTGAATAAGTTTCTGTTCTATTCACCTACATAAACTATTCACAACAAATTTTGATCCAAGGGTTGAGATTCGTCCACCTTTTGGACTTGACCTAGTGATAGGTAAAAAGAAAGAAATCCCAAAGGTCTACTGCAAACCCAAGACCTTTTCTCATGGGGTTTTACTTATTAATTACATTACTTATTGTGATAGGTAAACACAAAGTATGCCCTTACTCGTGTACTTCAATACATTAATTACATTATTTTTATTCATGTTTTAACCCAGGTAATTTTAATATGAATAAGAACAAAATGCATTTTTTTCCATTTTAAACAAAAATATCTTTAAACAAAAAAATATATAATATAAAAAATGAGATAGTAATAATTTTATGTCCCTAATGATGATTTAATTAGTGGAGCAAGTCTCACAAAAAAAATTAATGATAGAAGTTTTAAATTAAAATTGGGAAGACTTTAAACAGAATAAATATTATCATCTTTAATACTTAATTAAAGTCTCGCTAAGCTAAAGCGCAAAGTTTAGAAGGATTCGATAATACGCAGTCTTATCTATACTTAATAGAAGTAAAGAAATTAAACAATGAAAAATAAAAATATCAAAAATTATAAATAACGATTAATTGGAATTTGTTAAATAATTGATTTTATTAAATAATACATTTAAATAAATAATTAAAGAAGAACAATAATTTTTTGATAGGGAACGTGTAGGCTTCATAATTTTTAAGGTCATGGATCACCACTAACGGTTGAAATTTACTTACTTTATAGAAAGGTATTCAATATGATAAAATTGTTGTCTAATTGGTGGATCCCAAAGCATAGCTACCAATTCCCTTACCTTCCAGCCTTCTCTTATTTAATTATTGTGGCCTTTGAAATATAATCTAATGTGTGAGCACTCGCATTGACATGGAAACAAAACCTCATACTTGAAGTGCTCCAGCCATCGTAACCAAAATCCAAGTCCTAGACATGGGCTCACCATGTGGTTCCATCGCAATCCAAGTGCCTCGTGTAAATCTAGGATGATAAGGTGTACAATTGGAGCCATGTGCTACACCATAGTAAATTACCCTGGCAATCTTGATGGAATAAACAAAGAAAATGAAGTCGTAGGTAGGGTTTGATTAGGGGAGAGAAAGTGAAAACGCAGCCTAACCTTACCTCCGCTTCGATACAATCAATGTTCACACTCTCTCGGTCTTTTGTTTGCAGAGCAATAAGTATTTTCCAACATCCTTACCAATTTCACTTTTTTTCTCTAATGATTATGCATTAATTCTTTCAACAAACTAGAAAATAACTATCATTAGCAAACAAATGTTGAGTGCCTAAGTATGAATTTCCATATTTTTCAAGTTTTCGTAGTGTCGTCTTTAGTGTTGTAGGGTCCAAAAATTAGGCAAATACTTTTAATGGATTTGTTTGATTGAAATATCATATGCCATCAACTTCGTATAATTTCTTTTAGTTACGTTCCTCACCATATTGTTCATCAAAGTTAGTATAATTTGAAGGAGTAAATCCTATCAAGGGTAATTAAAGAAGCAGACTAGGAAACAATGTATAACCCTCCGAAGTCCAAAATTTCAATTAACCCTCATTTGATCACTTGCTCCCTCTTAAGTTTTGTAAGCTAAAATAACATGATCATCATCAAGAGGATTCAGATTACATGAAGGCAAATTATTAGTAATGCTAGTTGATCCCCTAAAACAGCAATTCCAATTTCCATATAAAAATAATTCATTGACTTTGGCATTTTATTGAATTCTTAATGTAAGAGAAGACAACTCATTTCTCATATGCAAAGGCCCCAAATTGCATTAGTTATCACACTAGAGCCTGGTATTCATTTCATTCCTTATAAAGCCCTTAAATGATGAGAAAAGTCAGTCTTCTAGTCTAAGTATTTAGACTAAGCTTTAGGAGTGCTCTATATTGATCCTTAGTTGCTAAAAGTTAGTTCTAGCTAACTAATACTCATGCATTGTTTAGAATATGTTGCCTCTTTGTCAATAAATAGCCTCTATATCCTTTTGACTAATAGAGCATATTACATTACCTGGATAGGAACTATCCCAAGCCCCCTCCTCCTTAGGTAACCAAAGTTCCTACCATTTTATTTTTACACCCTTAGAATTCTTAGCTTTCCCTAACCATAAGAAATTCTTGATGCATTTTTTAATTTCCTTGATAAGCTTTCTAGGTAGGAAGAGATGGCACTCCAATAGATATGGATATTCCTCATGATTGAATAAATTAATTGTAATATACATGTATTAGATAAGAATCTATTTTGCCAATAATTGATTATGTTTGTAATAGCTTCCATTAAGGGAATAAGATCAACAAACCTAGGCTTGTTAGTAGGTATAGGCATTTTTAGATATTTAAAGGGAGTATGATGAATTATCAAGTCATAAATGGAACTAACTTGGTGAATATCTAACACATTTGTAGAAATATAGATGTTATTGTTATCCATATTAACCTTTGAACCAGACAACTAAGAGAAATAATTTAGACAATTCATCAATATCTAAAGAGAATATCTGTACCACAAAAAAGTATATGATCATCCACACAAAGATTGTTTTTAATTCTCCTCATTTAAAGTGATACACAAAACAACTATTAGCTTTAATGTTGAAATTAATTATCCTTGTGAGAGTGTCAATGGCTAGGGTGAGTAGATAATGGGATGAGGGGTCCCTTTGTCTAATTCCCTTAACTCCGCTAAAAGTCTTTGAAGGAGTTACATTAACTAGAACAAAAAAGGATGTAAAGGAGATACATGCATAAATCCATTCCATAAAAAGCACAAGAAATCCAAATACCTGATGATAATTGAAGATAAAGTTCCATTCTAAGGAGTTAAAGGGCCTTAATGCAAACATTTAATCATATATCCCAACAAACGCCTAGGAGTGAAACCTAGGCTCTAATACCAAACAATGTTGGACCCCGTCTCCGAGGCCCAACATTCGGACCTATACAAGCATAGCAGACCCAAAACTGAACACAACCCGACCACAATTAGAGAGACTTTAATGGTAAATTTAGGATTAGCTTTTTAAGAAAAATATGTTCCTTACACTCTCACGTTTCCAACGCCACTAAAAACGCTCAATTTAGATTAGAAATAAGAAGTTATGGCAAAATACTATTTCAAAGAAAACAGCCAAAATTGTGCACTACCAATTTCCAGTCAGAATTTGAAGATCTTAAAGGCTTAATTACCGGTCGGTTCCTTCATAAAACTTGTAGGTTTATGTCTCTAGTTTAATTTAAAACAAGAATCGCCTCGATCGGAGCTCTGTAGCTCAAGATATTTCAAAATTTGTAAAGTATGTTCAGCCTTGATCAGTCGA
>JANITW010000005.1:21607187-21619227 GCA_027564335.1 Erythroxylum williamsii
GTTGACCTTGCAAGGCATCGGAAACTTCAAGCTAGTTAGGAGCCTTGTATTAAGTTAGTATTTTGGTTAGCCCGCCAAGCATATTATCATGGAGCATACTCATGTATTTTGGATTTACACTTTATTTTGTATTATGCTATTTGAAAATATTTGTTGAATTTCCATTGGATTGTAATGGTATGAAGCCCCTTGGTTTATGGGGTGTTTTCTTCATTGATGGAATGACTGCGTGAATGTCGTAATGTGTGCGAAAATGTATGAGTTTGCGTTTGTATCGAATTATGTATGGATATTGGGATCGGGTCCGACGCTTTGAGGCGCTCATCGCGAGCGCAGCCCGAGGGGTCGCCTCGGGAATGGAGATCCGAAACCCGGGCCCAACATTTCAACACTCCATTCAATTCAATTCCCTTCATTTAAGTCATATTCATCATAATTATATAACGCATTATATTAATCCATTCCTTCTCCCATCATTCGACCAAGCCTTATCTAATATACGTCTTTTTCATTTTTCATCATCAATTCACATTATACGAATACAATTAACACCATATAATTCATTTAAATCATTAATTTCAAAAGATATTCAAAAATTCATAAACTTTCACCAAAAAGAGAACATTTTGGTTTTGGCTTGAGTTAATTTCTCCATGACTCATTTCATTCATCTAAACCATATTTCATGCATATTAAAGCATGGAGAACATCCTATCTTAACACCAAGCTCAAAATCATAATATAGAGAGAGATGAGACAAAATTTACCTAAACCTTCCTTTAGTGATATCTTAAAATCCTTTGAGAATTTCTCAAAAAGTTCCTTTATCCAAAATTAAGTTAGAACACCTTGATTTGGGTTGGAGAATAAAAAAGATAGAATTTTAGTGATAACCGAAAATGGGTTCTTCTCCTCCTTTCTTCTCCTTTCTTTTTTTAATTAAAACAAAATGTTTCAAGTCTTTAATGGTGGGGTGCATGACCGTACGTGAAGAAGGGTCTAGAATATTAAATCATCTTTGACCAAAATATGGTGAAATTATCTTTTTACCTTTAGCTTATGTGAAATTACCATTATACCCTCCAAACTTTTCCTAAATTTGCAATTAAGCCCAAAATTAAGGAATGAACAAAACATTTATTTTTATTTTGGTCAACCAAGACTTTGAAAATAATAATTAAGCCCTTTAACTTTATAAAATTACATATTAATCCTCCAGGAATTGAAAAATTACAATTAAGTCCTTTACCTTTTAACAATTGATAAATAAGCCCTTATGTACATCAACTTTTCCAATTAAGCTTTCTAAGTGTTCAATAAGTCTATAAATCATGTCCAATTACCTCTAAGGCATTAGGACACATTTAACTCTGTCATCATGGTTATATCCATCCAATGGACTCGCTTTTACATACTTAGAAGCTTATATGTCAAAAATGTCCAAGATTTCGTATACGAAGGAACTCTAAATTCATGTAAGAGCATATAACATTATAAATCAGTAACATATATACCCAAAAGGATTTAAATATATCTTTGAACTCATATACAATCATGTATATATCAATATACAGTATTATCCCTAGGTACAGAACAATAGAAAAGTGCTCAGAGACAATAGAAAAGTGCTCAGAGAGTCTGGCGTTACAGTGTATACTTCTACAACCATCTTTTCCCCCTCATCTTGTATTCTCCTTTGAAGTCTTGCAAATTTCTTTTAACTTTAACATTTGGCTTTACAAGATTTTCAAAATTACATATACAAAGGTGATCTATAAAAGAGAAAGAATGAAGTATAGTTTTGTAAATAAATAATTAAACTAAAAAGAAAACAAAAATACGAAAAAGATATAGTCTAGTCAATTTCCATGTTTACAAATATTGACACCAAATTTTTAGCAACGACACTGAAAATCTGATATATGTTTTATCATAAGACTATGGTGTAGTTATAGCTAATATTAGCGAGTGCAAGTTAATCTTACGAGAATTATCGGTTAATTACCTATTACCTATAAAATTAGTAAACTAGACCAAATCTTTACTAGTGTATGAATATAGAAAATAAAATAAAAAATATAAATACTAATGCAAAAAAATAAATAAAAATGTACCAAACTTTAAATTGAATAGATTTAAGCCAGGTTTCCCTAAGACTTTACTATAATTAATTTAACCTTTGATTAAAGAATTATTCTAGCTACTTTGTGAACTCTTTTGATATGTTTTACCTTAATTCACTCTGTATACTCTTTTGATATGTTTTACCCTAATCTAGGATGATATTATGGCTTTCTCTCAAATAGGTCACGCTCAACCCTCTTTATTCACATTGTCACCTGAACATAAATATCATCTTTCAACATTCGATGCATGAATCATAGATTGAATCTTTCACTTTAGATTTTTCGATTTAATGAATATAAAAGCATGAATAAACCTTAAGAAAACTAGAATTTCATTAATGGAAAAAAAGCTAATATATATCACATCGTAGGTTTTACATACCCTATATCCCAATTAGTTCATAATAACATCAATAACATCAACTTCAAAGCAAAGAAAACAAGATAAAGAAATTGTGTTCTTAAATCTTGAAATTTCTTAAAGAATCATTGAAGTTCTCCTTTATTTCTAAAGAATGGTGAATTCTTCATCTAGATCAGTACAAAACAACTCCAAGATAACTCTTATATTATTCCCTGGCCAAAAAAATTCTTTTCTGGCTCCTTTTTCATTCTCTAATTATTCCCACAAGCAGGTTCGCGTAGTTGGCTATGTATTCTATAAATTTCTCTAAAAATTAACAATGCTAACTCGACTATACACATAGGGCTATGTATGATACCATGTTCTTCATACAAGAGATAACACAAGGCATGTAAGGTGCAGTGAACAAACATAAATTACCAATTTTATACCTAACCCTTTATACAGGATTGTATACACTCTCGTGCTACGTGGGTTTTCTCTTAAGTCTTCCAAAATTTCTCCATTTTGATCGCTCTTTTACAACTTTGCTTCTTTTCCCTGTATGGGCAAAAATATGAGCTGAAATGATTAACTTTCTAAATTAAGTATCAAATCCTTCAAATTCATCCAAATATAAGCGATATGTCATATATTGCTAAAAATAATATATGTGTAACATACATTAGACACCAAATAATATAGGTTGAATTTAGAGTATGCATACTAGGTTAGTCTCAAGTTTAAAAGCCTACAAAAATAATTACTCAAAGGTTAGGAGTTTTTTGATAAAAACACTTTGATGCTCATGTTAGTGAAAGTTGAGGGTGCTATGTATATAGATATATCTCCAATTTTTTTTAGACAATTTCTAAAGAAGTAATATTGAACTTCAGTAAACTTTAGAGCCAACTTCTAATAAAGAGCTTATAATTTAATTAATAGTCTAAGCACTTGTACGAATGAATCATATTTTAATTGAAATGATTTTTTTCTAATAATTAGGATTTTTACGTAAACTTTTACTTCACAAACCTCAAACCTAAAGAAGAATGTTGGACGATACTGAATAACTTCAATCCATACACTCATTAGATATATACATATAATAATAATAATAATAATAGTGCAACAAATAGGCCTAAGCAATCGGTTACTTTCCTCTTTAATCTTCGCAGTCTTTTCATTTCACTTGGACTTATTTGGCATGAATTTCGACTATACGGAAAGAGGTTCTGTAAAAGAACAAGAAAATGATTTAGATGTCATTTTAAGTGCCACAGATTATATAATAACTAAACAATATTGCCTTATTTATACTGATATATCTTCAAACCAACGTTTTGAAATAAACTTAAATATAGTTGAGATGGCACAGATACTGCTATCGCAGCGGCCCCTTAAAGGTGAAGACCGTTCTGAATCGATTTGCACTCAAACATACACTATGCTTGGCCTTTATATGTATATACCTATAACAGTTGTCAAGGACTAGCTCCACAGAAACAGCCAAAAGAAGTGCATGGTGGGGTTCCTCTAGAAGCAACAATTTGCATTCTCTAACCAACTGCCACTTAAAACTAACATTAGTTCTTGGATATAGATGATCTTTTAACTTCCGAACCTGAAGTCAGTTTCAATCACCCAAAGCACTTGAATCTTCATAAGAGTGCCAAAATTACGCAATTTGTTGTTCTCATTATTTGGACTACCCAAGGTGGATTACATCATTGTTTCTCATCTTAACAAGCACAAATACTAGTCTACTCATTTAGCCAACGAAGGAAAAAGAGCCTTCTGCAGAAGTAGGCCTGTTAAAGCCAGCACACGCCACACAGCACATGGAATCATCTCACCTCAGCATGTTTCTTATCCGGGTTATGTCCGCTTGTGTCTGCAGCAAGTGCAGTTGTGTTTTTTTCAACCTCAGCTTTCTCAATTAAAGCCTGGGCTTGCATCGCCTTAACCATCTCTCTCATAGTCTTCTCTTCACCTTCAAGCTGCATCTTCATTAAAGCCTCTGCTTCCTTGTCTATTGGCTTGAAGTACTGTTCAATGCCAGCTTCCTGCAGTATCCCATTTCAGAATAGATGGAAATCAGACCTGTACTTGAAAAATAAAACATTAAAAACAGTAGACAAAATAAGTAGGAGCATCTTCATTCCAAGATACATACGTATAACCAACCATGTCTTGGCGTAAAGCAATTGCAGAGAGAAACTGTTTTCATTACATGTTTGATAGGATATACATATTCCTATAGGCTGAAAGTTAATTTTAGTCTTAAAAGTGCACCAAAATTGTGTTTAAGAACAATCCTAACATTTTACAAAATTATGTTCATTTTAGTCCTCATTGACAGAACTCTAAATTTCCAATAAGATTCCACGTCTTGCTTTTATGACCTTTCTTCTTAAGTTAGGCCTACATTAATCACATAAGTAGCTAACATACACATAGGCAGCTAACACACACCCTAAAATCGTCTGAACCCCAGATTTGGGGATTTAAGGTTTCAAACCAATGAAACCCTAAATTCCCAAAATTTATCTTCTTATGGATGCTGTCTGCATTTGAGGCTCTGTCGTGGTTCAGATGAATACTTGTCCCCAGGGGCGATCAATGAAATCAAACCTACATTGGAAAATGCTGGCAGTTATGCTGTTAATGTGTCCGAAGCTATGAATGCACATGATGAACCAATATTGGAAGATGAAGCTTTGGCACCATCAGCTGGCTTATTGAAATTGAAACTACCCTAGAGAGTGTTGAGAGCAAAGAAAATCTCCATGACATTTCTGGAATTCCGTACAATGTTGACAAACCAGAAATGAAAATCTGCCTCAAGTAGAGACCTTGCCACTGCTATTGTAATGAGTGCTGCTAGAAATTGCAAAAGCTACTTAACAAGTCTTGTCACTCGAGTGTTCTTAAATGGAAACAGATATGGGCTCAAAACAAAAACGACATTTATGGAAATAAACCTTGTGGAACTACACCTTCAACAAGAAACCAAACACTAATATCATCTCCAACTATCAGGGAAAAGACATTTAATGACACTGTTGCAATCCTGATTTGGGTTCTGGTTCTATATTCTTGTCATTCTTCACTATATTCTTCCAGAACCAATGTTTTTTAAAGAGTTCATGTATCCCATTCATTGGAACTTGCTTTGTTTCTGGTAGGAGGAAATATACGAAAGCACTCATAATAAGAATCAAACCCTCAAACAGCAAAAAATTCATCATCTCAGGTGGCATAATGCTGCAAAGAAACATTATGCTATCAAAGCTGTGAAGATCATGTTAAAGGAGATGCAAATGGAGAAAGCCCCAAATAGAGAGAAGCCACTATGGAGATAGGGAGACAACACAAATGCAAATGGAGAGAAGCAGCCCCAAGTGCAGAGAGAATCCAAAAGCAAATAAGTTTTGGTTTGAAACCCTAATTTGGGGTTTTAGACAATATTAGGATCTACATTAGTTGCCTTTGTGGCTAACGTGGGCCCTTAGCTTTGAAAAAAGGCCACATAAGCAAGATTGAATGAACCCTAATGAAAATTTTTGATTATGCAATCTGAGAGCTAAATAACTTAGTTTGTAAAAAGTCAGGGTCTTTTTTGAACACTGACAAACATTGGAGTCTAACCTAAATTTTGGTGAAAACCTTAATGGGGTAATCGTAACTTCAGCCTATTCACTGACAGACAAAAATATTGACGTACAAAACAAACTTCAAATAAAGTGCACAACATGAAACAAGATGGTAGCCCACTAGTTAAATCTAGTTGTTTTTGTTTTTCCAGGACTCTAGCAATCACTCGTCAATTCCACTTCAAAAAACTCCATGAAATTTATCATTAAAAGTTCACAGAAAAATATATTCATAAATCCTAATGAAGCTGTGACGCATGATATAACAATAGAAAATGCACTAGCAGCTTTAATACGACAGCTCAAAGTATAAACTGAACAGGCAAAAGTATAAGGACATTCTCTAAAACTATAAGAATCAATGAAAGATATGGAAAATAGAACGGTCTTTGCAGGAAGGAAAAGAATGTACATCAGATAGAACATGCAAAAGGAAAAGTAAATATACAGATTAACCATTCAGTTAGACTCACAATTTCTTCTAGTTTCTGGTTTAAACTTTGCATCTCCTCAACCATACGGCGAACCTCTGCCAAAATAGTCTGCTCTGGGATCTTTCTTAATGCTGCCTTCCTTTCTTGTGCCTGCATGCACCAGAGGGACTATCATGGTGACAACTAATTTGGAGGGAAAAGAAGGCCATTATAATGTCAGAACTGAATATTCCCACATAAAGTGATTTATCTTGAACAGAGACTCCGATATCAAGAAAAGATGAAAAATAGCTAAAAGGGCTAGGATGAAGGAAAATATAATAAGCAGCTAAGAAATATGATATTTGACTCAATTTGCAAGAACAATGATTATATATTTACATATTGGTTAAAGTTTAGGCTTAGTTAAACAAAGTCAGCTGTAGCTATTTCTCATATTCAACAGTTTAACTTCCTTCTCTTTTGTAGAGTCTAATACCACCTTCACCATGTGAACAGTGTGTACTAGTCCAGAGCTGACCCTCCTCAGTAGTTCTTTGTTGATTCATGCGTGTCTGTGCAAACCCTAGCGTTAGATAAAGCCAGTCAAAAGCATACAGCTTGCGATGAAACTTTAACAAGACACAAAACTAAACGATGAAGAAGGTGGGGAACTACGGTTTATGGAAAGATGATGCACATCTACTCATTTAAAAAAGGGCAAAGTTTTAAGAAATTATAAATGAAAGGAAGACTCACATCCAAACCTAAATAGGTTTAGTTATCAGAAACAATTAACACATAAGTGCATAACTCAAAAGTCCATCTGTAGCCTCACCCTTTGTTGAGAACGGGAAAATGAACAGTAGCATTCAAACCTGACGAAAATGACGAACCAACGTCTAGGAATTCTACCATTTAATTCAATTAAAATGCAAACATCAAATGAGTGGATCAGCGTCCTTTATGTCTAAAGAAAAACCATAATCGCCACCATAAGATCCAAAGTTATTCAAAATGCTGGCACAAGGAGAAAGTGAAGACCTCTAGCAGACGTTTCTCTAGCTGCAATCTATAATTTCGAATGCTACGTTCTTCGTACCCGGAAAGAACCCTGGCGTAGAAAATGACTTTCCTTCCAAATTCCAACAACTTACTCATCTTCGGATTCTGCTACCAACATGAAATCTCACCTAAATTGACAACAGAAACGACAACATCAAGAGCTCAAGAAAATATCAACAACAAAACATTCCATCTTTGAAAAAACTAGAGGGAAAAAATATATAGATATATTCTCTTTCCCCAAATAGAGGGAAATTATAAGTGAAGTTGCTAATCGAAACTCAATTTTCGATCTGGAAAAGTTAAGAAAAGCAAGAGGGTGAGAAATTGTAATTCAAAGTACTGACCTTTGTTTACGGTGGTCGCCCTGGCTGAGAGCTTAAGAAAGCAATGAACGGTTGTTGCCGTTTCCCCTGTTCAGCTTTGCGTGTAGTTACACCGGCCACCGCCTGGGATATCCCCTTTACTCCATATTGGGCCCTGTAGGCCCAAGTCTCAACTCAAATTTATATACCGTAGGAACTGAATCAAAAGATTTGAACCGATTATTAAAAAAAAATTAAAATTTTACTTAATTTTATAATACTAATTTAAAGTTTAAAAATTAACATTAAAATTTTTAATTTTTAACGAAAATAGTCTAATATTTAATTTTTTGTTAACGTCGATGAAGTCTATTAAATTTTTTGTTAACGTGGATGAAGTGAAAAGTTATATTATATTAATATTTATATCGATTGTCATATATTATACCCGTGTGATATATGTATTTATTATTTAATAAATTAAAAGTATCAGATATATTATGAATTAAAAATATAAAAAAGTTTATAATTATTTTAGATTTTTAGATTTATAATTTATCAAATAATAAAACTTGTACGTGACACAAATACATGTGACATAAAACAATTTATATTATTCTTTATAATTAAAAAAACTTAACGTGGTTATTTTTGTTAAGAATTAAAAATTGAATTATTTTAAAGCCGATTAATATTGCAATTTTAAGTAAAGTTTGAGATTGTTTTTATAATTAATTATTTCTTTAGTACTATTTTGTGCTACATATACATTTATAGCGAGAAATTAAATCCAAGATACATTAATTTTGGTAAGACTATGAACTAGTAGGGTATTATTGAATTTTTAAGGTAATAATATCGATATGTTTAGAAAACTGTTATTATAATTTAATATATGCTCAAGAGGATGCATCATACATTATTGAGAAGATATACACAATGCAATTTGCATTTAATTTAATAATTTAGAATTAACTCTTTTACGCCTGGAAGTCTAAAAATCTTAACCGAGAATTTAAATTTGAACTTGAATAAAATGATTCTTTTACTATCTTACATTTTAAAAAAATTATGCTAGGAATCGCAAAATTTGATCAATCTAGCCCGATATGTCCGAACCTAATGGTAGCTTAAGCTCGAGCCTAACTTAAAATTTGAAATTAAGAAAAAAAATTTTGAGTCCGACTCAAAGCCTAGCCAATTTAGTCCAATTCGAAGTCAACAGATCTGACTTGAGTTGTCTAGCTTTCAAGTAGGAATCGAAATTTTTTTTTCTAAATTTCAAACTTTGAACTAGGCTTGTGCTTAGGTTGGCCTGTCGAGCTCGCTTTAAAGTCCAAAATTTTTCAAATAAAATAACGTCAATTTTAATTTCTAAAAATTAAAATATACATTTAATTAGGCTTAGCCCAGATCCAATTGAGCTAGCACAAACTTGAGCACATAATTTTGAGTCATAGGAGACTCAAGATAACTAGTAAAAGATCTTTAATAAAACATATTTTGATTAGAGAAATCTTATTATAGTTAGAATGAAATATTAATCAAGCTCTATTCAAACATCATGCTTCATCAATTAGGTCAGGGCTCCTATACAGAAGTTTATGTAAATTAAGATTTTTGGTGAATGTGAAACAAAATGGGATTAATATGGACTCATATTATTCCTATTTATCGAAATATTTAGGTTTTGAGATAAAAAGATGAAAAGAAATAAGATAGGAAGTGAGCCTTATAAGAGGGCTAGAAACCAACTAGAATTGGATCTAAGAAAGGCTAGAGGATGAGAGGACAACCAAAGGAGATTTAGGAACACATCAAGGAGGAAGAAATCTTGGAGAAAAGCAAAAAGTCTGTCAAGAATCAATTAAGATTATTAAGATTCAAGATCTACAAGAATTCATTCTTTTATGTTGTTTTCTTGATTATTTATCGTTAGATTTCTTTTTTTATCAACTAAATTGAGATATAGATTTAGGTGGGATGAACCCTAAAACTATTACTTTAAATTGATTTCTTTCATTTAATAAGAGAATCTTTTTTAATAGAATTGTTCATGTTATTTATTTTATTATGAATTCATATATAGGATTGAAGTAAATGCAGAAGATCTTGTTATATATAGCATGAGTGGTAAAGATTGAATGGTATAAGAGTAATAAGGATTGAATGGCAAGAGTAAGATCTATTATATAAATTCATAGGAGGAACTAATGCATTCTTAAGGGCTTTGAGTTAAGAGATCTTTTAGTCAAAAGACTTAAGGATGGGGAGTGCATGTCTTGACAAAGAAAACAATTGTGACTATAGCACCCCACTCTTGCAAGACACGTACCCGACATCCTCAGTGATGTCCGAGTATGTATTTTACAAGGGTGGCATGCTAGAACAGTCAAACTTATTACAAATTTTTTTAAACAAGGCAACACACACATATGCAAAAAATCAATGAAAAATTGACTAATGCATTTTTTTCATAAACATCGCAATCACAAGTGTTACCACACTTATTATACATATCATCAAAATTTCTTTTCAAAACAACGCACACATATGGGCCCATTCTTTTCTTTCGTAACATCAAAATCACATTTATTATTATTATACTCAAGATCAACCTCATTTACAAACATTTCCAATTTGGAAAGTTATTACAAAACAGAAATATTTAAATACATAAGATACAATCATTGCAGAAAACACAATTTGATACAGAAATAAGAAATAAAAATGCAGACGCGAACTGATCCTGACATTTATCTCTTATTTGAACGCAGTGGGTAAACTCCCGTTTGCCTAACGGGGTACTCTTTTGAGCTTGAAAAATATTACAAATTTTGGGCGAGTTTTGCAAACTCAATGAGTGATCATCCTCGATGACTCACTCGATCACATAATACATATAATTTATATAATCATATAATTCACAACATTTCATTGATAATCGTGAATCATCACATATCACTTGAGCATTCATTTCACATTTCACATTCAACACATATCACATTCATAAACCAGTCAGCTATTTAAATCATAACCGAGTGCCTATAACTGTCCTGTATCTATTGTGGATACAAGGCTCATTGATAATTGTCCCGTATCTGTTAGGGATACCGAGCTCATTTTACATAGTGAGCCTTTAGCTCTTAATCACTTTTTGAGCTTTAAGTTCTTTTTCACATTTTGAGTTTAAAACTCTTTCTTGGTGGCTACTCTGGTTACAACAACCTTTATGTTTCATACATTCATGTAATGCAATGTATCACTTATATTCAGTCAATTAAAAGTGCTCAATATCACTCAATCATATTTACTTTCACGTATCATCGGACCTTAGTCCGACATTCAACATTTACGTTGCGAATATACATATTCCATTCATATACACATTCACACTTTTCTTTAGAACTTGGTCCGGCATTCAACATTTAAGTTGAGAAAACACATATTTCAACAAATTCACATACAAGGAGCACTTCCAATATTTTATCACGTGCATCATATGCCTCGGGCTTTCAATGTTATGAATCAGTACAATCACATTCACATTCATTAGTAATTCGATACAAAGTTTAAAAAGAATAAACACTTAAAGTAAAAGCATCTAAGTTGACTCACAGTACCCTCCAGAGTAGCATTAGCTTCCATGATTTGGAAACGTACGGATGCAGACATTCTATCCTGTGTATCAACATCATATAATACACATTTACACACATTATTAATTGCACAATAATATGAACACTCAATCACACACTTACGTATATGTGTTGTGTATAATGCATGCTCAATGACAATCCCGGGTATATTGTCTAACTTCACATCTTATACTTATTCTCATTTCATAATTTATATATGTCTAATTGAACTTAGGTTTACACTTCATTTGTCTATGATCATTCTAAGTTCACCATTCAATCTTTACCCTATATATATGTCTAGCTTATTCTTAAACTTAGTCCTTAAGAACACTTAGTTCTTCTAATGTCATAATCCAATTTCTCGTCATTTCTTTCCTAACATTATATGCTCTCATAATACTCAATTATCATTCACATTTACTTAATACATATTACTCAACTCCTTTGGATCATAACTATAATCATATGCACATCTTCATTCTCATTACACT
>JANITW010000005.1:21680894-21691687 GCA_027564335.1 Erythroxylum williamsii
TGTTTGTTCAGGTTGATTAATTCGTTCGCTTTGTATTTGATTCGATTCGCATTCGATTCTGAATTCTGTTTGTTTTCAGTTTCCGCTTTCCGGTTGGGATCCGGTTCCCAAATCGGGTCCCAACACCAAACTCATGATCTAAACTTTGAGGATGTTTGAAAATGTAATTTCAATCAACTTAGGATTCTATTATGTAACCTTAACTATAAATACTCTTATTAGGGTAAACTTAGGGGATTTTTGTTGGATCCTGATTTTTTTCTTTTCTAAATTCTTATTAATTGTGTAGTTATTCATTTTGTTTCGTTTGATTGTTTATTTTTTATTTTTAGAATTGAGTCATTAATTAGAAATTGAGGGAAGGAATAGAAATTTGAAAATTGGAAGGAAGTGTTAGAAATTAGTAGGCTTGTGTTAGTTAAGTGGATTAAAGGATTAGAGCCATAAAAGACAAAGGAGGGGCAAAATTGGAAAGGGCAAGTAGGTGAGGGGCAATTTTGGAAGAAAGAGCTAAGGATGAGTCTTAAAATTTGAAGAAGAGTGGGAGATGTCGTGAACAACCAAAGAGGTGGAGAAAAGAGAGAAAACATGAGAGAGAGAGAAGAAGGAGAAGAAAAGAAAAAAAGCTAGAGAAGGAGGAGGAAAATCGTTGAAAGAAGAGAAGGATCAAGCTTTTAAGGTAAGTTCATCATCTTCTTCTTGCTTTAGTAAAGAAATGGGTTGTTGTGTTGTGAATGTTGAACTTGTATTGCTAAATTAAGAAACAACATGGTTGCATATATGAATATTCACATATATGTTGAGTGTGTGGCTTGTTACCTATAGCTATAAATATCTTAGCCACTGAGCTGTGTAGCTCAACCCAATATTTTTCCCATTCCTCAGGTGTAGATCGAGAAGATCAATGATCCTTGCAAGGCAATTGGATAAATTCCAAGATAGTTAGTTTTTGTACTAAGTTAGTGGCTAGACTTCCGAATAGCTTTATAAGCATATTGAACATTAAGCATCCAATGTTTTTTTTGTAACTTGTGTTAAGATTTTGATGTAATGTTGATATGTAATTAAAGCTATGTATGGAAGCTATATGTGAACTTCATTTTGATTTGGAAAAAAATTGAGTATTGACGAAGTTCTGTTGTGGATGTGCTTATTATATGGTAGTGTACATTTCATTCTTTAAGTTTTCCATAGGGATAGAATTGTGTAATGAATTCGGAGGAATATTTGGAATGATCTAGGTAGAACTAGTAAAAATAGTCTTCTTGGAAGTTGTAGAAGATCTTTCCAGCTTTCTAACGATACGAAGTTTGTAAGTTTTGAATACCGTAGTGGGAAGTTATGATCTTTACAATTTGTGATATTGCGTGAGATATGTGAATGTGCCAGCCATGGAAATTCGTGTACTGACTTCAAGGATATTTCTAGGTTGATATGAGCATTACAAGTTGTACTATTCATCGTCTTAGTTACTGTTCATTCTAAGATGATGTAGTTACTGTTCATTCTAAGACGATGTACTGTTCATTCTAAGATGAAGTTATTGTCTTAGTTACTGTACATTCTAAGACGAAGTTACTGTACATTCTAAGACGAAGTTACTGTACATTTTAAGACGAAGTTTCTAAAATGAAGTTACTGTACATTCTAAGACGAAGTTACTGTACATTCTAAGAAGAAGTTACTGTTCATCTTCTTAGTTTGTATCATCTTCTTCTGTCCTATTTCTGATCCTTTTAGAAGCAAAATTCCATTTTGTAATCTTCATAAAAGTTATATATCTAAAAGTTTTCTTTCAAATGGTCTAAGAACAAACTCAATCTGACATCCGTAGAAAAAGTTATGGCAATTGCGCCAAGAGAGGTACAAATTGATTAAGGACATAAACATGTTGGCTTCTTTTAGCCATAACTTCATCATCCGACCTCCAAATGAGGTGGTTCTTTAAGCAATAGACTCCTATTGAATTTTTCTACCTCTCCAAGAAAATTTATAGCTTTTGGGGTTGAATTGAAAAAGATGGATGGAAATAAAATGAGAGTTCATTGGAATAACCCTCCAAGGAAACTCGCTCACGCTTTATGACTCCGGATAGATTGTAGGGCTTCGAAAATGGGGCCCAACATAATCGAATTAATTTATACCCAAAAAATGTCAAATGAGTGCATGAACAATTCATTTTAATGGGCAAAAATCAATATTCACATGTGTGTATGCTAACATTATGCATGAGCATGAAATATAATTTTCTAAACTCTCCTTGTTGTTTTTTCAATTACAGAAATCTAAGGTTTTAACCCTTAGTTTGAAAACGGGATGTTACAATACCTTTAGAATTCCTATCAGTTTTAGAAACTAGGATTAAATATTAAATCAAGATAAATTGAAGTATAAGAAAGTTCTAGGGGTATTATCATCTAGATTTTATTTATCAACTAGTATTTTTCATTCTTACCTATTTCCTTGACTGGTTTTTTCTTTTTTTTGTTTAGTTTATTTAATTTTTCTTTTTAAAATTAATCACTCTTTTAGTTAGATTAGAAAATAAGAAGATGGTTAGTACAAGAAGTTATAGTCCTCATGGAATTAATACTTAACTTACTTTAGTTATACTATAAGAACCATATGTTACTTGCCTAGTGATTCTTTACTATTTTTTTTGTTTATATTTATCACATTAAGTTTTTGGTGTTGTTATTAGGAGACTATAATATTAAGAAATCCTAATCTAATCATTTTAATTTTCCCTTTTTTATCAATCTAGGTCAATTTTGTTTCTTTTATTTTTGTATTTATTTATTTTTTAAAAAGCTCTCTTTCTTGATCTTATAGTTGTGGCTAAGTTTTAGAATTTGGGTTTTTATTGCTACAACTACCAAATATAAGGTTTAGTTTTACTAGGAATGTAAAGGAGTTTGTCCCCTTCAAAAATATAAATATTCATTATTGGTGACCAAACATTACAATTTGATTTAGTAAAAATGTTTCCTATAAAGAAAACACCTTTGGATTGAAGAATAATTGAGATTGATTGATCTAAAAGATTTAATAATTTTTCACTCATATTTTTCAAAGGTTTTACTAAGGATTATTTATTAGTTATGATATCAACTTGGGACATATAAGGAAATGCTCCTTATTATTAAGCATCTAATTAGATGTAATTAAGAATATATGAATATATGAAAATTTTACTATTCCAAAATTCATGAAAAATGTATTTCAACACCAAACATTTGATTGCCTAACCTCTCAAATTCCTTGTGATAATCTTATGAGAAGCACACGTGTCTAGGTCTCTAAAAATCTCATGTTATACTTGTCCCTCATTCTTATAAGTTTATTGAAGTCATTATCACCATTAGTTTAGCTTCTCCCTTAATATGGCATGATGTTAAAGAAATATTTATTTATATGATGTTTTGGTATTCAAAAAATTGATTAATTAACTTGGACCAGTCGATTTGATAAAGTATTTTATTGCCTCATTCGATTCCCCATCATGTATCGACTTTATTATTATGATAATGACCATTACTATCATCGACATTATTGTTCGATCCTATTTTGTTTGACAAGAAAGTATCATACAATATGATGATAATTTCCTCTAATTAGTGTAACGTACTAGCCATTTTAAATTTCATTCACTTCATATAATCTAAACGTCATTTGAACCTAACTTTTAAGTTTATAACTCTCTCTTTGCTAGATTCCCTTATCTCTAAGTCCTAATAATATTGTTATTGATATGAGGGAGAATCAAAAACAAGATTTTAGATTAAAAATTGGAGTCCCTTCTTTAGTTGCAAATGCAAATTTTAAATACACATTGATTGGCTATTTTTCTTAAATTTACAATAAAATTATTAAAATAATGATTCAAATAACTAATAACACAATAATTGTTGCAGTATTCTAGCTGGTGGGGGGAGTCCACTCAAGTGCCTTTAATATCTAAAGATTATATGTTGGATGGATAGGAGTTTATATATGTTAGGCGCAATAATACCAACCATCACTTGTCTCTAAATCAACACTAAGTAAGTCTATTAACATTTATATCTCTCTCTTTGTACTTTACTTTTGGTTTATAAAAATAAAAATTACAACAATTAAAATATTAAAACTTGTAACATATATGAGGACATGGATACTCATAATAAAGAATAAAAAGGTTATCAAATATGAATGCTCAAATTAATGGATTGACTTAATCTTTTTTAATTTTATGTTTGAATTTTAATTATAAAATTTTATGAAATTATAGACCCAAACTACCTAATAAATTTATTTTAAAATTTAAATCAGTAATTTTTACATTTTCCTCAACAAACTTAACAAACTAAATCACTTTATATATAATAGCTACCATTTTTCTATTCTTTCTCTTTTAGTTGTCATTCATTGTGGGTTAAAGTAGCTTAAGCATAAAAAAGAAGATTGTATAGGTATTTATATGATATAAAAGCTAAATTTATTTACAAGAACAATATCGTGTATATATAACTGCATAGGTAATTATTATATTGATCACGCATCGTTATGCTAGTCCAAAATAAAATAACTAAACTACTATTATAGCAGTGGTGAGTCTAGGTCGATCCCACAGTGAGTGTGTGTAAAGTTTATGGAATGAAATTAAACAATATTTAGAAAAAAGGGGGGTTTGGATTTTTAGAAGAAGAAAATAATATGAAACTAACTAATAAAAAATTAAAGAAAATATGTAAAAAATGATAAAAGTGGAAAATTTGGTACGGACCCGGTTCTTTGATTCAATCTCAGCCTACACCCTAGTTAAACATATTTCATTAATTTGTTGTTTTTTAACTTGTCCTGGCAACTATTAATAATGGGCTAACAATTAACCTGAGTTTCCCCTTGGGTTTTGTTTAATCAAGATACGATCGATAATTAAACCTAACCACCGAACAACCTAGGATACAATCTCTAGATTTAATTAGACAGTAGCATTACGAATTAGAAAAACCAATTAATCAAGGCAACAACCACATATGATGCATCATTTAAGCTAGGTCATGTTATCCCTAATAATTACGAATCATTAGTCACTACGTATGAATTTCAACATAACAATTACGGATTATATCGAAATTCTAGCAATGGGTTTGCAATTAACGATTTAATGAATGCATTAAAATCATCATCTCACAATACCCAATGGGTTCATATAGAAATAACTGAATAATAATAAAAATCTGATTATCTACACTCAAAATTCAAATAAATTATCATAGGATAACACAATCAATTCCTAGTGAGAGAAAGAAATAACAAAATAATTAAAAAATACTTAACACAGGTCATCAACATTGGGACGTCTAACCTTTCATAGGTCTTTTCTGAAAAAAGTTTCAGCTCCCATTCCAATCCCTAGTGGAAAATTGCCTTTCGGACCTCACTGCCTCACGCAGCTCTCAATGCTGCAGCTCTCCACTGTTGCTCCTGTAGTGTCTCCACTCCACGCCTCTCTGCTACCTACTATTTTCTTCACTGTAGCGTGATTAGACAAATAAACATTGCTCCCTCTTAAATCCTTCTCCGCAGGCCTCTTATTCTCTCCTTGTGCATTCAATGAAAACGCGCAGTGTTTAACACAGTGCTGCTGCATTTCATGCACTGCGTTGCTGTGTGAAACGCAGTGCCCGTGGCGTAATGCTGTGCGTTTTCTTCATCTGGAACTGTTGTTTTGGGCTGTATTTTTTCTACTGCTTGCTTTTAAAATTTTCTTCTTCTTGCTTTATGAAAACAATTAAAATTGATCTTCAAAAAATAACCTAAATGCAGGACTTTTGACTCTCTTTAATTTATTTTCTTCCAAATTGTACCTAAAATCACATATGAATTAAATTGAGTATCTTTAGCATTTTCGTATCATTATTCACTAAGTGTAAATAATTAAATATCTCAACAATTAAACACATATCAACTTCCTCCACACTTAGCTTTTGTCCATCCTCGAGCAAAACATCTAAGTTAAGCTCAAAGACCTGAAACATTTACTCAATTCTCATATTTTTATAAGAATATAAATCATAAGCAAAGATGAGTGACTTTCAAAAATTATAGCAAGATGTCAACATTCCAAGCTTTTACTCATGATCAATCAACATTCATCATCTTCAAAAACTGAGCAATCTAATGGTAGACTCAAAAAATGTGTTTAACTAAAATATATCTATAGGTACACTCAACACCAATCATGATCATGACAATCTACAACTTTGCATATCATTTTATTTCTTTACCGCTAATATTCACATGCAAAATCACTAATCAAAGGACTTTTTAAGGTTGTAATGTGGGCAAATGTAAGGTGAGATATATTTAGGTCAAGTAGCATGAAAGTCATCAAATCTAGTGAAACAAAGCAACACTCATCACAAATTGGGTATCGTCAGCTATGAAGAATGTAACATTTATATTTCACATCCCCATTTAGCTCTCACAGACAAACCACATGAACCATATACTGATCCAAAGGAATCACTCATTCAATTTATGTGAATAATACATTAAAATTAGAAGAGTAAACCTTCCAAGCCAATATCTACCTCATACTCAACATACTCAAATAACACCTCCATTACAACTATAGAAAGATGCATAAACCATAAATAATTTTTCAACACATATGCAATTCCTCCTTGATACATTTATTTTAAACAATTTTTGTATTCTTTTTCCTTTCTTTTTCATTTTCTTTTGTTTTCCTTTTTTTCCTTTTCTTTCTTTCTTTTCCTTATAAAAATTAAAATAAACTACATCAACATGAGAATTTCAAGGATAAGACATAAAATAATATCCCAACATTATAACCAACTCTCATATATGTACACCCCTACACTTAGACTTTTGTACATCCACAAACTCACCAATCACAAATGTTCTACTAACTTTATGACTTGAGTAGGATATTTGGTTAAGTATAAAGCATGTAATATGGTTGATACAAAAAGAAAGGCTAAAGCTCAATAGGTTTATCAAGAAAATCACGTCAATAGGATAGGATATTAAGCTAATGTAGGTTATGAAAAACAAAGAATGCCTAATCATGTCAATGTCAATGCATGCGATAAAAATGTGGTCTCGAATAGAAATTCAATGCAAAATCGGGATATACATGTCATAAAGGTCACACATTATCAAAAGACAATGAGATTGATATGGATGTGTCAATCAAATAAGACTCAAAATCTCATCGGCTTTGTCTATCATTAGTCACTGCTCTTCTAAAGATAATGTATATCGACCAATCACAAGAGCAAAAGTGCATACTAAAGTTGTTATGAAATTCTGTAGTCAATTCACACTATAATCATGATTATATAATCCTTGAAGCAATATAAAACAAGAAAATGTTTGCTTCATTTGTTTTATTCTTTCTCTCATTTTGATTGAAAACTTAAAAACCAGTAAAACAAACAAATTCAAAAATATACATGCATATAAAAAGTAATGTGGAAATGTAAAGGAAAAGAAATTTACTTCCCTTGGGTTGTCTCCCAAGAAGTGTCTTTATTTAGGGTCACTGGCTCGACTACTTCTTCTCCTCACGTGACGAAATTGTGATCTTCAGGTATCACAGTTAGTGCCACTTCCACGCAAGGTAGTTCCGGATAGGGCCTTAGTTGATCATCATCCTCATTTAATGTATTCCTATTCTCAAATTCTCAATCCTGACTAAGTCTATATACTTTGAAAATATTTCGAATATCTCTTCACCTTTTTCTTTATCATTTAATTCCTCCAATCTGTTATGTAAAGGTAAAGAGTTAGTCTAAAAAATAATCATGGACTCAATATTTACCTCTGAGCTTAATGATGTGTCTCTTTTGGCTTCGAGCTCCTTCTCAACTTCTTTGACATAAGCAATTCATTGAGGGTAGACCTTAAAATTTTCAAACTTCTCATCACTTTATAAAGTTTCTGCACAAATGTCTATTGGGTGCACCTCGGGTTGATACGACTGCTCCTCTTTGCTTTGCAATTCTAGGAGACTGAGCCTTATTGCCATCTGACCTATTAGGTGTTCCATGCTTTGCTTGCTTTTGTCTCTTGTCAAAATTCTTGCAACTACTACTGTATATTCTATTGAAATTGCAAATTATTAGCAGCTAGATTCTTAACAAGTTCTTCTAAAAATGCACCTGAATCGTGTTGGCTCTCTGAATCTTGGGCACTAGATCGTGTGTCTTTTGGAAGTTTCCCTCCATCCTTTTGGAATTGTAGAGTATTCTCCTCCAATTGCAAAGTATTAGCTTTCACAATATTAATAAAATTTTTCAGAGATGGACCGGAGTTATGATAGGAAGCTTCTGGTCTGTACGAGAATTGTTGTGCATTCTACAAACTATCATGGAAGTAATTATGATAATTATCCCATCCATAACAAAAGTTAGGTTGATCAATCTAAATATTATTATAGGATTGAAAATATGAGTTGTAACAAAAATTACTTCCGTCCATATCGCATTTTTTTCTCAACACGAAACAAAAAAGAAAAAAATCACAAAATAACATAAAATAATTTAATTACTAACAGATATATACAAAATACCAATTAAATTACAAACAAAAACTAAAATACTGCTCTCCTTAGCAACAGTGCCAAAATTGACAACGCGTTATTACACTAATCAAGATAAAATAACTAGACTTACTATTATAGCAGCAGTGAGTCTAGGTTGATCCCACAGAGATTGTGTGTAAAATTTATGAAATGAAATTAATTGGTGTTTAGGTTTAACAAGGAGTTTTGGATTTTTTAAAGAGAAAATAAAATGAAATTAACTAATAAAAATAAATTAAAGAAAACATGAAAAGAAATGATAAAAGTGGAGAATTCGGAAGGGACTCGGTTCTCTGATTCAATCTCGGCCTACACCCTAATTAAACACATTTTATTAATTTTTTTGTTCTCAAATCTCTCATAGCAACTATTAATCATGAGTTAATAATTAACTTGAGTTTTTCCTTAGGTTTTGTTTAATCAAGATACGATAGTTAAATAAATTTAACAATCGAATAACCTAGAATATGATCTTTAGATTTAATTAGGTAGTAGCATTACGAATTAGGAAAGTTAATGAAACAATCATATACAATATGTCATTTAACCTAGGTCATGTTATCTCTAATGATTACAAATCCTTAATCGCTACACACGAAATTCAGCATAATAATTACAAATTATGTCGAAATTCTAGCAATGGGTTTGTAATTAATGATTTAATGAACGCATTAAAATCATCTTTTCGCAATACCCAATTGGTTTATACATAAATAACTAAACAATAATGAAAATATGATTATCCATACATAATACCCAATTTAATTAACGTAAGATAACACAATCAATTTTTAATGAGAGAAAGAAACAACAAAGTAGTAAAAAATAATTAACTTGGGTCATCTGCGTTGATGTCATCTTCGAATCGATGTTGGGACGTCTTGCTCTTCATGGGTCTTTACCAAAAAATGCTTCAGCCCCATGTTGTAGCCCCCACCAAAAACTCTTTGGTTCTCCTTCACTGCCGCAACATATCACACCTCTCAGTGTGCCTCTCTTCACTATTCCCTGACGTGACAAATAAGGTTTAAGAGTTTATTGTCCATGCCTACTGTTCCTCTCATTTATGCCTGCCGCAACTCTTCTCCAATGTCTCCAACCAAGCCACGAACGCAGCTTCACGCCCACAATGCTGCAGCTCCACGCCTGCCTTCCACACTTCACTTTTCATTGATGGGACGAATGAGGTTGGGGGCCTTTTAGGTCCAGATCTTTAGTCACGCCCCCTATTTTGTTCTGCCTTCCGCGTTTTTATAAAGAAATGCCTGCGTTAAATGCAGACACATTGTGCGTCTAACGCACAACATCTACGCTGTGCACAGGCGCTGCCTGCATTTTGCACACAACGCAGCGCATAACGCATAATGTCTAAGTTGTGCACAGGCGTTGCCTGCGTTTTGCCTGCTACTTGTTTCTGCGTTTTCTTCATTTGCATTGTCGTTTTGTCTCTTTTTTTTTCAACTGCTTACTTTCAAAATTTTCTTCTTCTTTACGTTTCATTTTTCTTGTCTTTTAATTTTCTTCTTCTGGCTCTATAAGAACATGTAAAAATTGATATTTAGAAAATAACCAAAATGTAGTACTTTCAACTCACTTTAATTTATTTGCTTCCAAATTGTACCTAAAATCATATATGAATTAAAGTTAGTATCTTAAGCATTTTCATGTCAATAATCGTTAAGTGTAAATAATTAAATATATCAACAATTAAATACATATCACTAGCTAAGATATATCAATGTAATCTATATTATGGTGTCAATTCAATCCTTCAGTTCGAGATACTATAACATGTTTGTATTTATTAGGAAGAAATAAATAATATTTGGATAAATTATTTATTGAATTACAAAAATATTACATACGTTTATTTTATTTTATATCATTTTAAATTTTTTAAGTAAAAGATTTATTAAAACCCCAAAAAGGATTCAGTGCCTGTTTGGATGGACTTATGTCAGTAGAGCTTTTCTGAAAAGAGCTTTTCTGATAAACCAGTTGACTGTTTGGCTATCAATTAAAAAAATTGCTTTTTAAAAAGAGCTTCATACAATAGACTGTTTGGTAACATAAAAATATAAATCACTTTTATTAATTTTATCTATATTTTATTTTCTAATAAATTATTTATGCTAAATAATATTTAAAGTATACTAAACAATATGCAAAGTACAATATATTATATTTACAGTTACCT
>JANITW010000005.1:21736823-21751218 GCA_027564335.1 Erythroxylum williamsii
TTGCTTCTTGCTTCTTTAATCTTGTTTCTTGAAAGAAGCGGTTATTCAGTTGAGTTCTGTAACTAACTCAAACTGATACTTGAAGCAGATGTGATTCGCTTCTGTCTTCTTTTTCACCGTCTGCTTTTTCTTCTGTCTGCTTTTGCTTCCGTCTACTTTTGCTTTCATCTGTTTTTTTATTTCGTCTACTTTTGCTTTCGTCTGCTTTTGCTTTCGTTTGCTTTTGCTTCAATCTATTCTTGCTTCCGTCTGTTTTTACTTTTGTTTGTTTTGCTTCCGTCTGTTTTTGCTTTCATTTGTTTTTGCTTCCGTCTGCTTTTGGTTTCCGTCTGCATTTGCTTTCGTCTGTTTTTGCTTCCATATGTTTTTCTCCTTTTATCTGCTTTTCAGCTTCCGTCTATTTTTGCTTTCATCTGTTTTTCTCCTTTCGACTGTTTTTCATTCTTTCATTATTTGTACTTCATCAAAATCATTTATGTAAAGTCATTTTGACTTAACAAAAATGATCAAGTGACATCTTTGAGTTGTAAACTCTTTTATGAGTATGTTACTCTTTACTATAAAGAAATATTATAAAAAGAGTTGCCTTTTAGTCATGGAAAACAAAAGTGATTTAAGAAGGTTTCTCTGGACAACAATTTTCGATACCAAAATTCAACCGGTTCGCCACTTGGCGATTTTTTTCGGTTCGAGAATTTTCCCCGAAAAATTTCAGAAAAATTCCTATAATTCCCGTAAAATGTAAAACACACAAAAACGCAGTCCAATAAATCTTTTAAATACAATTTCCACATTAATCATAATAAAATTCCATTTAGGCCCAATACCGGGAAATAATCATGAATGCATGTACAGTTATTGCATGTGCACAATTTCATTGTTTGACCAATACCAGTATGCATAACATTATCCAATTAGTCCTAATCATTCTCGACCTTTGCCAAATTACTATTTTACCCTTCTTGTCGGGAGTGGGATGTTACATGAGGTGCACATCTGCTATCAACTAAACATTGCTCTTTCATCTACTTGTGCAAATCAACACCTTCATACTTGCACTTGTTTCTTCTTAATTTGGTAATTCTAAAACTTTGTCAGATAATGTACTAATTCTTTGTATCTTAATTCTACATGTTACAATTATACGAGTTTTATATGTTCAAATTTTAAAAAATAAATAATCAATTTTCCATGCACCCATTATACACACTATTGATAATTCTCCTATATTTGTTAACCAAATTGGTAATGTGTCTATATTTAACCTCATATTACCAAATAGATTCTTAGTTCCGAAGTTGTCATTTAATTTGATCTCTATTGGTCAACTATGTGATTTTGGTCTTGATGTTCATTTTTCAAGTCATGATTTTCATGTTTAGTATCTAGAGATGGGATAAATCTTTATAATATTACATAGGAAGAGATAATTTTTTGAGCTTACATCACTTCATTTAACCTCGAGTCAATCCAATTTTGGTCTGTTTTTTCATTTGAAATTTGAAACTCTTATCTTGGTCTTGTTTCTTTTAAGCATTTGAATCATTTAATTTTCAATGGTTTGTTAGGATTTTTAGAATAAGAAAATGTTAATTATTTTTCTTATTACTTAGCCAATGATCATGCTTTACCTTTTAATAATATCAATTCTAAGTCGTATACTATTAATTTTAAATTGTTCTAATTTTTTAGGACCTTTTTGTATTCCTAATATAAAAGGTTTAACATATTTTGTTATCTTTGTCGATGAATTTTTTTGATATGCCTAAATTTATTTTATGCATATAACACCTGACTTCCATGTCATATATGATTAGGAATAGCAAAATGGCCTGAGCCTAGCCCAAGCATTAATTGTGTAGACTTATATAACTCATTACTTGTGTTTACTTAATACAAACAACTTAGTATTAAATGGTTTTTATTGTATTATGAAGTGATGGTTTTTGCACAATGTAGTATTTAAGCATTTTTTTAATGTAGTTATACTTTTTTTTAATAATGTAGTTATATTTTTTGGCTGCATTTGTGATACTTTTTTTTACAATGTCTGAGGTATTAATAACTTTGTGTTTTTTTATTAATTTGGTATGTGTTTGGCGTCAACTACATTAATGAAACCTTTTACTCTTTTTATACATTTCTCAAATTTAATATATTACTTTGTTTGTGGATCATTTTTTTAAGTTAGAGTTATATTTTTTGGTTGCATGTGTGATACTTTTTGTATAATTTCTAAGGAATTATTCGTCTGAAGTTACGTAGATAACTTTATGTTTTTTTTATTAATTTGGTATGTGTTTTGTGTCAACTACATTTATGAAACCTCTTACTCTTTTTATACATTTCTTAAATTTAATATATTACTTTGTTTGTGGGTCATTTTTTTAAAGTTAGAGTCTCCCTAAAGGTAAACAATACAATAGGTTTTGGTAGGTACTATTGCTCATGCTTCCACTTCAAAAGCTTTCGCCATTATCATCTTTGGCTTTTGGTTTTGTTGTTTCTTTCTGGAGTTTCGAGTGTTTGTTAGTTAGGTTTGGAGTGGGCAAGTGAAAGTTGGGTAGTTGTGTTTTCGAGAAAAAAATATTCTTTTCTTTGGATAAACAAATGGAAATCATAAAGTCGACGCAAAGAATTATGTGATTTGATTTCCAACAAAGTTAGTTCATTAGTGTCTTATATCAGAGGTGCGAAGTAGGATTCATTTTCAGAATGCCATGACATGATGGAAATATCTTTTATTTATTTTGCTTTTCATTTAAATGATTTGAAATGTGTGAACTTCGTGTAACATCTCATGAAGGATGATAATTCTCTTTCGTTTGTGTATCTATTTTAAGAATTTTCAAGATTCTTGAGTTAAATAGGTCTTATATGAAAAGGAATAGGGAAAGAATGTTCAAACTACAATGGGTCGCTAGCTTATGAACTTGCAAAAGCTACACAAGCATATGGTTTATGCATGTGCAGTAGGTGCACTTATGCATTGAGAATCGTGAGCTAGTATATATATTGTTGGGAACACTTGGTTGCTTCGTACTTAGCAAGGTATGCAAATTTACCGACAAACAATTTTGTGATGGCCAGTCAAGAAAACGTCTGTTAGATTTGATTTTCTTGAGAGCTTGCGCTAATTTCCTAATTGTATAGATATTAAATGCACCATTAATTAATCTTATTACCAATAGATGCTAATGTATATGATTAAGTGAATGTTCATAAAGTTGGAATCTTGAAAATTATTTCAGAAGTGGTACTGCATAAACATAGTTAAGAAATCTAGATATGTTGCATCAGCCACTTCAACATTAGCAATCGTCAAAATGTATTCCATTATTTTTATGTCACAAAATGTTTTTATATCATTGGAACCATTTAAAATGTGTATTTGATAAACCATCAAATACACGTAATATGTTGATGTAAAAAACCAATAATGAAACAGACGTGTCCATGAACAATGTAAAAAATAAGAGAATTAATGTGTAGTTACCTGTATCTGTAGTTAATTAATGTGTCTCCTCTACATTGTATGTTAAGGAATTTTCTATACAAAGAAATTTTTTTTTCATGAATCCACAAGATATTAAGGAATTGTCCATTTTGAATCACTTTGTTCATTGTTATAATGGATTTGATCCATAGATCTCCTTCTTCTTCCTTAAAGCAAATTTAAATCTACCTAAGTTTGGATTTAAGAGTAATCATGTTGTTTTTTATTCGAAATAAAGTTTTTAGCATATTTTCAATAGCTTTATTTTGAGTGTGGACTGTTGAGGCAAAGAGGAGTACCAATAAACACTAATCTAATTAGGATCAAATTTATCACCCTCCTTATGTTAAGCATATGTGGTTCTAATATGTTATTCTTTTGAAAACATATTTATATAGTGGCTAATATTCACCATGGAATAACTTGGTTGTAGAGATAGAATCACAACTCTTATTATAGTGATCTAGCTTATGTTCTAGCATATCTTGATCTAGAATGCTTCTTTTTTATTCTTTTTATGATGAATGTATCCTTTATCAATAGCATATCAGAAATATTGAAGAAGTAAACTAATCGGTATACATATATATATATATATTAACTTGCATATTAACTTACCGCTATATTATGTAGACTTTTTGAGTGAAGACAAGCATAATTGATGTCTTTCATTATAACACTCATTCATCTATCCTTCTCGTGACTTTCAATGATAAAGATATCCTCTATGTTTCAACCTAGTAGTCAATTCTTTAATATCTATCACCTTTAAATCAATATTGCTCATCGTTGATCCTAACATATTCGTTTTATATGATTGTTCTAAACTGTGAACAGTTTTCTTTTTGGTTGTGAGAACTCATTTGTTAGCAGTATTTCTATTTTGAAGGAGATTGAAGAGAAGCTTTAGAAATTATTGAAATGACATTCATTTCCTTTTATTTTTGACAATTTTAACAATGATTTTTCACACATTTTAATCGAATTTGTATTAGTTTCTATATTTTTCATTGTAGTTCCGTCATCATCTTCCTTCACGTACTTCAGGAAGATCCTTCTGCGAGTCAGGTGAGGTAAGTGATTTTGTTATTTAATACATTTTTTTGAACTTGGTTTAATTTAGGTATTTGTTTACAATTTAAACTTTCCATTTGAACTTCCTGCATTTTTAATATAAATGACTTGCACCAACTGAAACTTGTTTGTGGTATGAACATCAGTTTATCAATAAATTAATATAGGATGAGTTTGACTTATATTATAGTTCCAATTATCTTAATTATGCCAATCCATTATTTCATTGATGCTCTCTGAAATGATTATCTTCTCTTTACTTTTCATGTGCGAATAATTACAAGCATCTTTCTGAATTTGTATATGTTAACATAATTTATTAAAATAAGCATTCATATTTTTATGAATACTTATTATATGTGGCACTAGTACATATTTAATATAGGCTAAATATCAAACTTCTAACATTAATTCTCTTCTAACATAAACGATTACAAACAAAAAAAATCGATCTTCAGTTTAAAAATAATTATGATCTCAACCCATAAATCTTAACCCATGTGATGGAGCTCTTGTGAGGCTTATTAGTGAAAAATATCAGGAGCCTAGGAGTCACAACGAGAACTTGTTTTCTTAATTCACAAGTCTTATCTTAGATGTTTTGTAATCTTTGGCAAACATGAATGATACTAACTATGCAATCAATGTTTTAAATTAGCAGTTTTGCGTAAATGAGTAATATTGATAGATCTTGGATGTATAGACGATTAACACCTGATGTTTTCATTAATCCTGAGTTTATTGAGGGAGTTGAAGCTTTTATTCATTACGCATGTTCTCAACCTACATATATAGGATGGGCCAAAGATCAGATGCCTATGTAAAAAGTGTAAACCCATATGTTTCCTTCCTATTGATGAAGTTAATGGGCATTTGCTAAGAAAAGGGTTTGTCCTTAATTATTTTGAGTGGACACGACATGAGGAATCATTCATTTGTAGTTCCTCAAGGGGACATCAAGCACAATCATCTGTGAACTTAAATGAGTTTGAAGTGGGGATTGAATTTAGAATAAATAATGTGGATGCAAATGAAAATCCTTACATGCAAATGATTTATGATGCAACTGGTTATACCATTAAGGAAAATATGGAAAATCTTGAAGATGAACCAAACTCACATGCAAAACAATTTTCTGACTTACTATAGTCAATTGACCAAGAATTATGACCAAGTTGTGAGACAATGACCCAATTGTCTTCAATTGATCGAATATTAAACATAAAGTCTGAAGGGCATATTTCAAACCGTAGTTTTGATAAAATTTTTAAATGGTATAATGAATCATAGCCTCCTGATCATACAATGGTTGATAGTTTTTACAATATGAAGAAACTTATTAGGGGTCTTGGTTTGCCAGTTGAAAAGATTGATCGTTGCAAATTGGGATATATGTTGTACTAGGGAGATGATGTGAAATTACAAGGGTGTAAATTTTGTGGTCAATCTAGGTTCAAGCCTAGAAAGTGTTCTATGAAACTAAATTAGTTCCCTAGAAGCGGATATATTATTTCCCGCTAACTCCGAGACTTCCAAGACTATGTGCTTCTGATGTTACTGCATCTCACATAAGATGGCATAATGAACACGAACAGGAAGATGGAATAATGAGTCATCCATCAGATGCAGTGGCATGGAAACATTTCAATGACACCCATCTTGAGTTTGTAGCTGAAAGTCGAAATGTGAGGTTGGGATTGTCGATGGATGGATTCCAACCTTTTGGTCAATCCGGCTAACAATATTCATCATGGCCAATCATAATTACTCCTTATAGTTTACCTCTATGGATGTGTATGAAAGATGCATATATGTTCTTGATAGTGATTGTGCCAAGTACAAATCCGAAGCATAAAATTGATGTATTCTTACAACCATTGATATTTGAATTGTAGCATCTTTGGGAATATGGTGTTCAGACATATGATGTGTCTCTGAAACAAAATTTTGTATAGAGAGCAGCTTTGATGTGGACCATTAGTGATTTTCCAGCATATGCTATGTTGTCTGGATGGAGCATAGCAGAAAAATTGGCTTATCCTTATTGTGACAATGATTCTGATGCGTTTTATCTTCCAAACGGAGGCAAAATGTGTTAGTTTGACAATCATAGGAAATTTCTTCCTCCAGATCATCCATTTAGACGTAATAAACAAAAGTTCATTAACAATAGGATGGTAAAAACACCTCCTCCCCCTCACAAAGCTAGTGAAGAGATTTTGCGGGAGGTTGAGGATTAGGGTTGATGAAAATTACAGAATTTGAAGTTAATGAAGACAATGCAAGCATTAGTAAAAACTTTGGTTGGAGAAAACGAAGCATCTTTTAGGATTTGCCATATTGGAAAACTAATTTGATACGTCATAATTTAGATATGATGTATATTGAAAAAAATATTTTTGATAATTTGTTCAATACTATAATGAACATTGAAGGGAGGATAAATCACATCACAAAATCATGAGCTAATTTGCAACTCTTTTGTAGAAGGAATGAGTTACATAAAGATCTTCGCACCGGTAAATATTTGAAAGCATGTTACACTTTAGACAAAAAATAGAAGGAAATATTGTATGAGTGATTGAAAAGTCTAAAGTTTCCCGATGGTTATATTTCAAATTTGGCAAGGTACATGGACATGAAGAAGTATAAATTATTTGGCATGATTGTCATGTGTTTATACAAAGGCTAATTCCAATTGCATTTCGGGAGTTACTACCGAATAAGGTTTGGGAAGTAATAACAGAAATAAGTTTGTTTTTCAAAAGTTTAACATCATCTGAAATCAAGTTGGCTACAATGGAAAAACTAGAAAGGGAAAATTCAGTAATTTTGTGCAACTTAGAAGGGATTTTTCTTCAAGCTTCTTTGACTGTATGGAGCATCTACCTGTGCATTTATCACACGAGACAAAACTAGCCGGTCTAGTTCAATATCGATGGATGTATCTATTTGAGAGGTAATTCAAATTCAAATTATTGTAATTGAAGTAATAACATGTTTTGACTACTAAATTGTAATAACCATATTCTTTAATATAGGTATTTACATCACGTGAAGAAAATGTCAAAAACAAGGCTAGAGTTAAAGGTTCGATATATAATGCTTATTTAGTGGAGGAAGCTAGGACATTTTGTTCACATTATTTTGAGTCGCATGTTCACACATGAGAAAGAAAAATTTCTTGTAATGACGATGGGGGAGGAACGAGTGATGTTGATGGTAACTTATCCATTTTCACATATCTTAGACGAACACATAGACGTTTAACAAGAAGAATGTTAACAACAAAAGAAATTGAGGCTACCCATAGTTACATTTTATTAAACTGTCAAGAGCTTCAACCTTTCGTGCAGTAAGTTCAAAATGATTATTTCGGTGTTCAAATTTTTTGTTGTTCATAACTGAAATCATACTAATGTATTTAGATTATACGAGGAATTGTTACGTAATATAATGCCGTAAAAAACACAGGATAATATATGTCATGACCCGGTACCACATCGGGCTCATGAAAACTACTGTATAATCGGGCTAAGGACACTATCAGTATCCTAATTTGACTATGCAAGGTTAACTGAATATCTTGTTTCTTTTTTATTATTTTCTTTTTTAAAAAATTTGGGTAGCACAACGACTGTATTTTAAAAATCTCAAAACCTGCAAACAATTTGAAACACACTTCTATATTGACAACCAACCACAACTTTAGGACTTTAAAGTCCACTCAAGGCAATCTCAACAATAGTATTGAAAATTTATACATTAAGTCTTTTACAATAACAAACAGTCAAAAGTTAAGTTTATATAATCATAAATTATATCAACACAACCAAACTATAAAAACAGTAAAACAGTTCATGAGTCACTATAAAACAAAAATAAAAACTAAGAAACTACCCACGTGTGGTAAAACCTTGAATATGTCAAAAGACCGTACAATCCAATCAGAGCTTCAAACTCACTAAATTAACCTGAATGGTTAGAAAGTGAAGGGGGTGAGTACATTAGGTACTCAGTGAGCAAGAAAAACATATAACACAAATAGAATTTGATCATACCAAGATGGTCTAGATAACCTATGAAGTAAATATAAATGACATAAAAACACATAGGCCTAGTCTATGCCTCATCATATACTGGTTAGGAACCACATAGCCTAGCCTATTAATCACCCATCCGGTGAACATAAGTTCCAGTTCCAGTAGACAAATGCATAAAAATATCAGATGTATAAATCAAATCTACATAAAATAAATATCATAATAAGCCAAAACAATCATGTTTGACACTACTAGTCGGCCAAATAAATGTGCACACCCACCGATTATCAATGTTGGCTCGACTTTCATCCATGGTGAGTTCGGACTACTGTCGACAAGAGCATCATGACCCTAGGTGATGACCTCGTCAGTGTCCAGACCCTAGGTGTGGAATCATCAGCGAGTCCCGTAGAAAATTGTCGATACGACGACTTGACTTTTATGTACCAGTGTCAAGGGTACGGGGGTCGCTTAATCAGTTGTGCCCAGCACACGATTGGCCAATCGTTTTCTTACCAATCACAAAACAAATCATGTCCAATTATTAAGAATAAAATCAAGAAAGGCATCATGCCTTTCTTTATCGGTCTAACCTATAAAATGAAATTGTGCCATGGCTTTAAGCCAAAAGAGAACAAAAACATGTAGCATACATAACTCGATTATGCATATATAAATTCTAAAACATTATCTCATGAAATAAAAGCCATCTTTTGTACTCCAAATGCAAAATTGTTCAAAAATGTAGTTTCAAAAAATAAAACATTGTCCCTTACATTTAAACTTCAGATTGGTGGAAAGCAATATCATTTCTCAAAATATATATTAAAAACATCAGCTGCACTCCAACTGCAAAGAGTTATTAAAAACAATGTCATTTATTAAATACCTAAGCATATTAGCAACTATTTGAAATTCAAGTCTACCATACCTTGCCTAGGTTCAAAATTCACATACAAGTCATCATGCTTGTCTTAGAATGTTCTAATCCTATTTGAGAAATATGGTTTCCCCAACTCACCTCAAAGAAGATATACTCTCTCTTAACTTCAAAAATTCTCGGTACGAATTCCCTAATTCACGACTCCCGAGCCTTTATACATAAAAAGACATAAAATGAAATTACTACTTAAACATAAATTTCATATTTATACACCATCACATTAGCTTCTCTTTTGCATTTTCTAAGGCATTTAATGACTTTAATCCAAGCTTACTCATTTTATAACATAATTAAACACATCTTTATCCAAGCATATTAGGCCATTATTCATCAATCTAGGCAGCATTTCAAGTTTACTCTAAGTAAACATGGAAGTGTTTTCCAATGTATACTATTATAAAGCCTTAAATCCTAACCCAAGTTCACTTTAGGCATTTTATCAAACACCTAATGTGCATGATTTTCAAGTCACATTTCCAAGACTTTGTCATAATAATTCATGCTCCTATCATGTTATATAGTAAACGCTTCCAATCAATGACACATTCCACCACTCCATTCCAACCAATTTCCATCATTTAAGCTACATTTTATCAATTGTACAACTCATTTCATTAATTCGCCTCTTCTCCATCATTTTGACATTACCTTAACCAACAAACATATTCTCCATTCTTCATCATCAATTCACATCATACATGTATAAGTAACACCACAGAATTCATTTAGACCATCATTTCAAAACATATTCAACAATTCACAAACTTTCACCAAAAGGGGACAATTTTGGTTTTGAATTGAATAACCCTCTCCATGACACATTTCATTCATCTAAACCATGTTCAACAATGGAGAACAACATATCTTAACACCAAACTCAAAATCATAATGTAGAAAGAGATGAGACAAAATTTTACCTAAACCTTCCTTTGATGATATCTTCAAATCCTTTTAGATTTTCTCAAATCTAAAGATAGATTTGAGTTCCTTGACCCCAATTTAGCTTAGAACACCTTAGTTGAGGTTGAAAAACCAAAAAGAAGGTTGAATTTTGATGATGGCCACAACTTCCTCTCTTCCTCTCTTCTCCTTTCTTTTCCTTTCTTTCAATTAAAACAAAATGTCTTAAGTCCTTAGAAATGTGATGCACGGCCATAAGTGAAAGAACGGTTTAGAATATTGACTCTTCTTTGACCAAATGGGATGAAATTACCATTTTTCCCTTAGCTGATGTGAAATTACCATTTTATCCTCCAAACTTTCCTAAGTTTACAATTAAGCCCAAAGTTTAGGAATCTCCAAAACTTTTATTTTTATTTTGGTCCTTGGACTCTTGGAAATAATAAATAAGCCCCTTAACTTTATAAAATCACATATTGGTCCTCCAAAAATTGAAACATTATGTTTAAGTCCTTTGAATTTTAACAATTTGCAAATAAGCCCTTATGTACATCAACTTTTCCAATTAAACTTTCTAAGTGCCCAATAAGTCTATAAATCATGTCTAATCACCTCCAAGGTATTAGAACACATTTAATTCAACCACCATGATCATATCTATACAATGGACTCGATTTTTCACACTTAAAAGCTAATATGTCAGAAATCTCTAAGATTTCGCTTACCGATGATCTCTCAGTTCATGTAAGGGCATATAACATTATATATCATTGGCATATGTACCAAAAGGATTCAAATTCGTCTTTGAACTCATATACAACCCTCTATATATCAATATACAATAGTATCTCCAAATACAAAACAATCACCAAAAGGCTTAGAAAGTCTAGCGTTACAAGTCCTCCCCTCCTTAAAAGAGTTTTGTCCTTGAAACTCCTAAGTGGAGAACAAAAATAAATTTGGGTATTGACGTCTCATAGTATCCTTAAGTTCCCTTATCATCTCCCTAACCATCAAGCTAGCCTAACCTTATGTGCAATGTTTACATCCTTTTCTTCCTAATGTTCCTTTATAAATATTTACATCCTTTTCTTCCTAATGTTCCTTTATAAATAAACTATCTTCTTTTAACCATAACTCTCTCTAAAAAAAATCTAATTACCATGATTCTTATTACCCCTAAAAGTAGACTTCCATTAGTATTACTATATCCAAAAATTACACAAACAGCATCTCCCTTTAAAATATAATCTCCATCTAATTATGTTTTGTTTTTGGTAAGAAACAGACTAGGAATCAATACTCAACCCTCAATAAATCATTATCAATACATCTTCTAAAAAACCGTTTCATAGAAGCATTAATAAGACATCAATATGGTTTATACTTTCACTAATTTGGCCTCTAAAGTCCTCAAAAATCAAGAAATAATTCAAGGTTCCTGCACAGGGGTCTATCATAGGCAGTATTAGGGAAACAAGTATAACTTGAGCTCTAGTCATTATTTTGTCAATCCACTTTCACATAGGTCAAGTTAAGACATATACCTACTACTTTCATTCTTTAAGTTTCTTCAACTTCGTGCTCTAAGGATATGAAAAACATATCAAAAGAGAAAGATGAAATTGAAACCAAAATTTCAACTTACCTTGATAACTTCTTTCCTTCTTCTTTTTTCCCATTCTCTTCTCATTTTCATTTTCTCTCTCTCTTCTAACCTTATGGCAGACCTTCACTCTTACTTCTATTGCCTTTTCATCCATTTTCTCTAGAAAATTTAAGAAGGTCTAACTAATCCATGTGTCACCATTTCATTAGTCCATGTGTCACTTACTTTATGCTCCACATGTCACTCATTTTAAGGCTACACATTTCACCATTTGTAAACTTACACATGTCACAATTCTAAAGTGCCATTTGTTGCAAACTTAAAGGGCCACTTTTCACAATTATACTCAAGCCACTTGTCATCCATTTAATTGAGCCATTTTTCACTTATTCCCAATTTACTAATTAAAATCCATCAAAACAAAATTTAGGACAAAATCAACAAACAATTACATCATGTTTAGTAAAAACCTTTCCTACCTCAAAACATGTCAAATGAGTGTATAAACTATCTTGCAATGTTTTTTAAAATAACTCATCTGAATCAATCTAACATTTTAATCTCTTAACAATTTTATGAGGCTAGATATTACAACTCTCCCCTTTAAAAAAATTTCATCCTCGAAATTCTTACTTGACTGATCAAATAGATGGGGGAATGCTATCTCTATAGAATCAAAGAAAAATACATTGTTTAATAAAATAGATCTAACTAAGCCTAGCTTCTTTGATATCCCAAACATCTTAAGGAATGTTGACAATTACTCTGATCGAGGTCAAAATCATCCGACCATTAAGGACGTCAACTTAATGATCTGAAACTCAACTTCTCGACCAAAGACTTTCGATACCCAGACTCGACTCCTAAGGCTCATGAACTTTTTCCAAACAGGGATAACACTTTTGAAAATGTAATAACTATGGCTCTAATACTAATTTAATTGTCATGAATCGGTACCACATCAGGCCCATGACAACTGTCGCATAACCAGGCTAAGGACAGTCACGGTATCCTTAATCTGACTATGCAAGGCTAACTGATTTTTTTAATCATAAATTGGGTAGTACAACGATTGTGTCTCAAAAATTCCAAAACCTGTAACATTTTAAAGCACACTTCTATACTCACATCTAACCATAACTTCAGGACTTTAAAGCCCACTCAAGGCAATCAAAAGTTATCTTACAAAATCATAAAGCATATCTACATAAACACAGTTCATGAGCCACTAGACAATAAAAGTACAAAATAAGAAATTACCCACGTATGGTAATACCCTGAAAATGTCAAAGACCACACGATCCACTCAGAGCTTCAAACTCACTAAATTAACCTGCATGGTTGGAGGGTGAGTACACTAGGTATTCAGTGAGCATGAAAGACATATATCACAAATAGAATTCGATTCATACCAAGACGGTGTAGATAACCTATGAAGTGAATATATATTACATAGAAAACACATAGGACAAGCAAACGTTTAGCATAGGGGAGTTTGATATATTGTTATTTTTTGTTATTTTCCAGTTCCATTTTTTCATTGATTTTATATCAATTGTTGAGTATTTCCATAGTTTTTGGTGAATTTGGTACTGCTATGGGTTTTGGCTAATTTTTGGCAGGTTTAAAGTTTTACACGGTTAGACCGTGCAATTTTACACGGACCGTGTAAATGGAAGTAAATGGAACGCAATATTCCCGAAGGATACACAGTCAGGTCGTGTAATTTTACACGGCCCATGTAATACGAAGCAGATGCGCCCAACTTATCCGAAGGATACACGATCAGACAGTGTAATTTTACACAATCCGTGTATGGCAGTTATTTTGACAGTTTTGGGAATTATAGGAAGGGAGAAATAGAGGAAAGGAGGACGGTTTTCACTTCACAAGAAACGAGAGAGAAAGGAGGGGATCGAGAAGGAGAGGAGGAAAAACGGAGATCGACAAGAGACCGTTAGAGATTGAGAGATCAAGATCTAAGACAAAAATTAGAGTTCCTTTTTCCTCCCTTTTCTATTTTTACTTTCATTCTTCATGTTGATGTTTATTACTCATTTAGTTTTTATGACTAATTTAGTTATGGACCTTTAAATTTCTTCAATAAGGTTGTATGCATCTGCATATGTTTTATTCAGAATTGCTCCCCCAGCTGCTGCATCGATTAGGGTCCTCATTGACTGAAGCAGTCCATTGTAGAAGTTATGAAGAACCATCCAAGATGGTAGGCCATGGTGCGGGCACAAACGAAGTAACTCTTTATAACGCTCCCATGCTTCATACAGCGTTTCATCATCTTTCTGCGTGAATGTTGAGATTTGATTCCTGAG
>JANITW010000005.1:21752527-21762640 GCA_027564335.1 Erythroxylum williamsii
GAGAAATGTGGGAAGCACGGGCTAGGAGAGATGCTTTCAGCATGAGTGAGTGGTACTAGTGCAAGTGGATCGGTTCGCGCACCTTACAAGATTAAAGACGAATATGACTTAATAAGGATAGGCTTTTAGAACGTGGGGACCCTAATGGGAAAGTCTCTAGAATTGGTTGTGATTTTAGACACGTATTAGATACAAATAGCATGCATCCAGGAGATTAAATGGGTAAGAGCTAAAGCAAAGGAGATAGGGGGTTCAGACTATGGTACTCGAGAAGTATGTGGAAGTGGAATGGCGTAGGTATCTTAGTGGACAAGAGACTAGTGGACGTGGGAATCGTAAGGGGGTCAATGATAGGATAATGGTAGCAAAAATTGTTTTAAGCAATGTGGTTCTCAAGGTAGTATGTGTGTATGCACCTCAAGTCGACGTAGATGAAGAAAAGAAATGTACATTCTGGGAGACACTGGAGGGCATGCTTTTGCAAATCACTAATATTGAGTAGATCATTATAGGGGGACTTTAGTGGGCATATAGGAGTGGATTCAAATGGTTATACAGGAACTCATGGGGGCTTCATATACGACACTAGAAATGATAGTGGAGTTGATTTATTAGACATGGCCATAGCATATGAGTTAGTTATAGTAAATTCCTTCTTTAAGAAAAGTGAAACTCACTTGGTGACGTTTTAGAGTAGCACGAACAAGATGCAAATTGATTATTTTCTTGTCAAGAGAAGTGTCAGATCATGGTGCAAGGATTGTAAGTACTCCTTAGTGTATGTATTTCAACCCAACATAAATTATTAGTTTTGGATTTCGAAATCAAGGGATGAAGGGCACAGAAATTTACCAAACCAGATCGCAAAATCAGATGGGAAAGACTTAAAGGGGACATGGTAGAGTGTTTTAGGTCTCAGGTCAGGAATAGTGCAACATAGGTTGCGACTGGGGATGCAAATCGGATGTGGTAGGGAGTAGCCCCCATAGTGAGAGAAACATCCAATAGACTACTAAGGATATCTAAAGGACAGGGAAGGGGAGGAATGGAATATTAGTGGTGGTCAGACGAGGTCCAGGGGATGGTCAAGGCAAAAAAGGGAGCTTCTGAAGATCTGTTGGCAAGTGCAACAGAGGCGGAGTGGATTATTAATAGAGTAAGGTATAAACTGGCGAAACAGAAGGTGAAGAAGACTATCACAGTGGCTAAAGGAGTAGTTTATGAGAAGTTGTACAGGGATTTAGATGTTGTCAAAAGAGCACAAAGAATTTTTAGGATAGCGAGAGATAGGGCACATAAGACCGCGGACTTCAACCAAGTCTACTGTATATGTGACGAAGAAGAATAAGTACTCACAGACGTCCAAGCCATCAAGCGGAGGTGGAAGAGATACTTTCATAGTCTATATAACGAAGCCATATTGGTCAACATAGCATTAGGGGAACCCCCAGGATGGGATTATGTCTAAACGGGTACGCTTGGGGGAGGATCACAAGGGGAGAAATTACAAAAGTTTTGAAGGGGATGGGGAGTGGAAAGGTAGTAGGATCAGATGACATTCCTATAGAGGTATGGAAGCAATTAGATATTGTAGGTACTGAGTGGATAGCTCAGATCTTTAATGTGATCCTCGAGTTCACCAAGATGCTGGATGAATGGAGGTTGAGTTAGTTAATCCCTTTGTACAAGGCCAAAGGAGCCATACAATAATGACAAAACTATCGAGGCATCAAACTATTGAGCCATACCATGAAGTTGTGGGAGAAGGTAATTGAAAGGAGAATCCAAAAAATTGCTTCAATATCGATCAACCAATTCGGTTTTATGCCTGGTAGGTCCATGACAGAAGCAATACATCTGCTTCGGTGACTAATAGAATGCTATAGGGAATGACAACGGGATTTGCATATAGTTTTTGTAGATCTAAAGAAGGCGTATGACAGGGTTCCTAAAGAACTCATATGGTGGTGTTTGGAAGCAAAGGGCATTCCTTTGACGTATATTGGAGTGATTAGGGATATGTATGATGGAGCACTGGCTAGCATCAGGACTACAGGAGGTGACACAGAAGCGTTCTCTATTGATGTTGACCTACACTAAGGCTTGGCTCTAAACCCTTTTCTATTCACTTTAGTGTTAGATGAAATTACCAAACATATTCAAGGGGAGGTACCTTAGTGTATGCTATTTGTTGATGATACTGTCCTGGTGGATGAGACCAAGAAGGGGGTCAATGCCAAGTTAGAACGTTGGAGAGAAACATTGGAGTCGAAAGGTTTTAAAGTGAGTAAGTCAAAGATGGAGTATTTATAACGCAATTTCTTAGGTAGCCAGATGGTATAGGCAGAGGTAGCGATTGGCACTGACGTCATACCACAGAAATCAAATTTCAAATACAAAGGATCCATCATTTAGAGCGATGAAAATATCGATGGCGATATATTACATCACATTGGATCTGGGTGGTGCAAATGGAGGAGTGCATCAGGCATTTTATGTGATAAAAAGATCCTCGTAAAACTCAAAGGGAAGTTCTATAAAATGGTGATTCAGCCCGCCTTGCTATATAGGGCAGAATGTTGATAGACTAAGTGTCGACACACGAGACAGTTGGTAGTCGTACAAATGCATATGTTTAGGTGGATGTGTGGAATTACCATAAGGGATATGGTATAAAATCGGGTAGTGAGAGACTACAAGTAGCAAGTATTGTAGACAAGTTGAGAGAGACAAGGCTTAGATGGTTTGGACATGTTCGCAGGATGCCCTCTAATGCTCCGGTATGGCGTGGTGAGGTAATGGACCTGAGTGGCTATAAGAGGAGGAGGGGAAGGCCTTACAAGAAAGATATGTTAGAGTTAGTCCTCACTAAGGTATTTGCTCGAAGTAGGAGAGTCTGGCGTGATAGAGTAAAGGTAAACGACTCACGTATCACACAAGAAGTTCAACCCACTGTTGGGGAAGGATGCTCGCGATGGATGCCTAAAATCTAGGAATTGCCTTATCCTCAGAACTGCTCAATGACGACCCCAGTGCGATTAACGACGCAACAGGACGGACTTTATAAGATGTAAGGTATTGCCAGATTAGGTTATGCATCAAGTATGTCTTTGTCTTTTGTTGGGATTCTATTTACTTAAATTTTTTGGCATTCTTTTTTGTTTCTTGCATCATTATTTTGCATATCACATATGTATGTGGATCTACTAGAAATAGCTTCTCTACTATATAAGGGTAAGGTTGCGTACTATCAAATCTTCCCAGACTCCGCTTCACTGCGGGATTTCAGATAGTCGTTAGAAATGTATTGTCTAGAATATTGACTCTTCTTTGACCAAATGGGGCGAATTACCATTTTGCCCTTAGTTTATGTAAAATTACCATTTTACCCTCCAAACTTTCCTAAATTTGCAATTAACTCCAAAGTTTAGGAATCTCCAAAACTTTTATTTTCATTTTGGTTCTTGAACTTTTGGAAATAATAACTAAGCCCCTTAACTTCATAAAATTACATATTGGTCCTCCAAGAATTGAAAAATTACGTTTAAGTCCTTTGATTTTTAACAATTTGCAATTAAGCCCTTATGTACATCAACTTTTCCAATTAAGCTTTGTAAGTGTCCAATAAGTCTATAAATCTTGTCTAATCACCTCTAAGGCATTAGAACGCATTTAATTTAACCACCAAGGTCATATCCATCCAATGGACTCAGTTTTTCACACTTAAAAACTTATTTGTCGGAAATCTCCAAGATTTCATATACCGATGAACTTTGAGTTCATGTAAGGGCATATAACATTATAAATAATTGGCATACGTACCAAAAGGATTTAAATTCATCTTTGAACTCATATACATCCATGTATATATCTATATACATCCATGTATATATCGACATTTATGCTGAAACAAGAATCTATACTCAACTTTCGACCAAACTTTAAGATTCTTAGAGACTGAATTTCAATTTCATTACTTCACAAAACTTGTATCCCTATGTCTCTAGTTTACAACAAATTAAAAATCACCTCATTTGAACATCTACATCAAACGTTATGCTTAAAATACCAAAACATATCGGTGTAGGAAAATGGGTCCTCGCCGAGGCGAATTTGTTGGTGTGCGCCGCAGCGAACGATCCCAGAAACTCATTCCGAAGAACGTTTTTCAACATTCATCACCCATACACTTCCCATCTTTCAAATATAACCTATCTTAACATTAAAACATCTTTTCTACTCCATTTCTAAGCTCATTCCAATCTAAAATCATTCACAAACATAACAAAATCATTAACCCTAGAACACCGTTCAACCATAACATCCTACACACATTCAACCCCATTTTTCACTTCTAACCATCACTAACATGATTCATTCAACAAATCAAGAAAGGTTGAGTCTTATACTTACTTGTTTAGCTCCAAGATTCGTCAAATTCTTCAAATCTCCAAAAACCCTAGCTTTCTCTTCTTCTCCTCTTCTTCCACGACTCCTTTCTTCATTTCCAAACAGAACAACCATTTCTTCTTCTTTTTATACCCTTACTAAGTGTGCAATGTCCATTTTGCCCTTTCATTAAAGCATTAAGTCTTATAACCTTAAGTGTCATGTCCAAAATGCCCTTATGCATTCTTACCACTTTTAATACAACCAAACCATATAATAAATTCTACTAACATTTACATAACAAGTACCTCCAAAAATTTATCCATCAAACCTTACAATTTATTTAAATCATGCTTTATTTAACAAGAAAATTTTGGGGGCCAATAATGGGTCCAATCTAAAGTTGTTGTAGTTTTATATTGTTATAAATAATACAAAATTTCTTTCTCTTTGGTTTTTGAAAATTCAAGTTTGTTTAATAAAACACATTAATTTTATACTAACTCCATAATTTCATATCTACTTAAATTGGAATAGAAGTTACTATTATTTTTGTGCAATGTAGTATAGATAAAAAAAATGATTATTATCTTTTTTAGTTTCTTTTTATAAGATATCTTCCAACTTGAATTCTTGCTACTTAAATTCAAATTGAATTCAATCATGTTCTTTATGTTTATATATTGATATGTATGTTTATATGTTAGTATATATATGTACACATGCTAATCATTGAATATCATGAAATGGTAATTAGGACCTGAGCTATTCCAAATGATACTTAGTTTCTTAATTAGATTTCTATATAATTTTTTATAGCATAAATTCCTTTGTTAACTAGTGTTATGCTATTGCTAAAGAATAACATATATAATTGTTTTAGATGGATGAACATAATCCCTTAGGCTATGTTTGGTTGAGAGTTTATTAATGAAATGGAATGGAATGTAATATTATAAGAGGAGGGTTTTAATGTAATGAAATGGAATGATATGGAAGAGAAGGGTTTCACATTCCATTCCAACAGTAAAAATAAAGAACCTCCGATTTGGAGGATTTGGGATGGAATATAAAATGATAAAAAAAATTTACACTATATTACGTTATAAACCCTTCATCTAAAGAACACTTCACTACATTATATTATGAACCTTTCCATCCCCCCCAAACAACAATTTTATAATATTACACTTCACTACATTATATTATGAACCTTTCCATCCCTCCCAAACAACAATTTTATAATATTACATCCATTTATATTCCATTCCATTATAAATCATTCCATTCCATTCTATTTAATTTCATTCTATTAAAAACATTACATCCAACCAAACAGCATTAGTTGAGAGTTCTATTCTGCTACCTAATAGGATACCAGTGGAGAGCTCTAAAAATGAAACCTCATTTTTGAAGAGACACATGAAGTCATGCAATAAAAATAATATGTTATTAGGAGGTTAAACATTTTTTATCCTTAATATAATAGAAGGAATAATGAAATGATTATCACAAGTTATGAAAAGAACAAATCAAGTTTTCTTTTCCAGATAAAATGATTATTTGTGATGAACATACACTTTTTATTACCAATAACAAAAACTCCAGGATGTTTGTCCCCTCACTCCAATTACCTTTAAGATTCCAGCTTGAAATACCATGACGAGCGGTAATTTAAAGATTTATTATGACCAAAAAGGAAATATTAAATACATTAGTAAGTACTCATAAACGAGTAGCTACAACATCAAATATATACACAACCAACTACCAAAATAAGGGTTATATAGTAGTGATAAAACATTACATTGACAATAATTAGACTTTATACAGCCGACTGTTAAAATAAATAATATTCTTTAATTTTGTTGTTATTTATTTACATATTATTCTATAATTGAAATTTGTTCGTGTTTTTAAAATGGTAGGTTGGTTATGTATTGGTGCTGCATATAAGTGAAACGTTAATAACCATAATAGTTAAGTGCTTACAAAATTAGAACGTCAACTCGAAGCTTTCAACAATAAATTTGGACAATTGTAGTATAAATGATGTTATAATCAAAAAATTAAAGAACAAATTGTGAATTAGGAGATTACTGATTGGTAGAAGGTTATTCTATATGTATTATTTCATGCATATCTTAAATTTGACTGTAAAGTTACTAATTGGTAGAAGGCTATTTTATATGTATTATTTCATGTATATCTTAAATTTGGCTACGGAGGATGAGTTGAAGATAATAAAATAAGTAATATAGGTAATCTTAATTAGCATAGTGTATTGGAGTGCGATACATAAAAGAGTTAAAGATTTTGAAGAAATTGCACGACCAGTTTATATTCTACGCACAAAGAAGTTAGTTTTGGATTGATCAACTAAATAGAATTCAGCATTTAAGATGTTAGAGTCAACAACTAAGTTAACATCTCGTTACCCATGTTAAGGCCAAAATAGTCAATGTGAGAGATTACTGAGGAATTAGGAAAACACATTTCATGCTCATGCATTACATGATATGCTCTTATATGTGAATATTGGATCTTTGTGTATAAAGATAATTGTACATGCATTCATTGGCATTTCGGGTATAATTGTTTATAAATATGAGTATATTGAGAAATGTTGGCGCCCAAAATTTCTTCTTGATGAATAGGTAGGACTTACATTAATTATGAGGCTTATATGAAATTGTGTGGAAATAATTATTACACTGAGGTTAGAAAGATTATATGATATAGGTTGATTGAATTAAAGTGTAAAGATTATAAAAATGTTCAAGGGGTGTTTGTGGCAAGACCCTTAAGGTTAAAAGAACATAGGCCTATAAGGAAGGGTAAAAGGGGCTTTTTGGGCTTATTAAGGGTAAGAAAGAAATGTAATATTGCTTTTTAAGAAGGAGGAAATATGAATTGAGAGAGAGAAAGAGAAATTTATAAAGAGAAGAGAATTTCGGTGGTTGAGAGGAAAGAAAAGAGTTGAGCTAGGGATTTAGCACTTCTTAGTCTTGAGAGAGATTTTGAAGTGGGTCAAGAAGAGAAAAAAGGAAGAGGGAGAGAAGAGCTTCAAATTGAGCCAAAGATCTCTTCATTTGGTGAAGAATCAAGGTAAGATCATTTTAATCTTTTGGAATTTTTGGAAGAGTTTTAGACCATAGAGTTAGGAAATACATAGGTTTAAGTATTCTAGAACCAATTTTAGTGATTGGGTGTTGTAGGATCTTTCTATTTGAAAACCCTATTGAGTTGAGGTTTGAGAGTTGAATAAAGTCAAATTGGTAACTGAATGGTTATACTCAAGATTTTCCAAATTTGCATAGTGTAACATTTCGAGCCTTCCTTAAGGGTAAATCTCGTGTTCTAACTTCAGGGAAAAATATGGTTTAATCTAGGCTAAATTAGACAAATTTGTCTTCTGTAAAGTTGTAGCTTATCTTTCTAGCTTTCTAACGGTTTATAATATGAAATTTTTGGACATCAAAATCAAAATTTATAGTCTTTATGAGTGGAGATGCTCAAGAGAGTAATCTGCTTTGTCTTAAGAGTCACTTCGTCTTAAGTTTACTTTGCTTTATCTTAAGTTAACTCTGCTTCATCTTAAGAGTCACTTCATCTTAAGTTGACTTTGCTTCGTCTTAAGTTGACTTTGCTTCATCTTAAGAGTCACTTAATCTTAAGTTGACTTTGCTTCATCTTAAATTGACTCTGTTTCGTCTTAAGAGTTACTTTGTCTTATGTTGACTTTGCTTCGTTTTAAGTTGACCATCTGCTTCTTCTTAGGTTGACTTTTTGCTTCGTCTTATATTGACTGAAACTTATTATGGTCCAACTTTTACCCCTTATATGATATAATGTATCTTTAAGGTCTTCATAAAATTTGTAGATCTAGAAGTCCTCTTCAAAATCATCCAAAGAACACCTTGATCCAATACCTATAGAGAAAGTTATCCTAGTTGGTCTGAAATAGGTTTGATATGATTAAGGACAGAACCTTACTTTATTGTTTCAGCCATAATTTTGTCATCGGACCTCCAAATATAGTTATTCTTAAACCAATAGATTCCTAGCACATTTTTCTTTCCCTACATAAACTTTTGTAGCACTCTCAACTGAATTGAGAAATATTGGTCAAATCGAAGTGTGAAATCTGTTGGAATAGTGAAATAGGATTTTCTTCCTAAATACCCTTCAGTATTATGATTCTATCTGGCTCTATAGGATTCCAAATGAGATTATTTTTAATTTGGAGTAAACTAGAGATATAGGCCTACAAATTGTCTTAAGAAGTCAATTTTTGATTCATTCGCTAAGATGTTGAATTTCTGGATGGAAGTTGTGCATAGTACACTATTTTTTAATATGGACAACTTGACATTGTTTGAGGTATATCTTCCAAATTACTGAACCAATTGAGTGATTTTGGTGTAAATGGAAGGATAAGACATAGAGGAACACTTTTCTAGAAGAGAGTGTGACCAATTACATCAGTTTCACTTTCTGATTGAATGTGAATAGTAGACCTGAAAGTGTGACTTGGAAAAATTCTGAAGTGAGTCAATGAGAAAGGAATGGAGATTTTAATGATTTTTGCGAGGCATAAACCTATGTACAAAATATAATTATATGGGTTTGATATGAGAATGATTTTATGATGAGATTGATGGGAAGATACCCGAGATTATCATGAACATGCATTGTATATAGTCTATATACCTATTTATGCATAAATGAGTTCTTATAATTGTGAAAAGTTTTTAATGTGCGTATTGCATAATTGTGATGTGCAATGTGCGTATTGCATAATTGTAATGTGCAAGATAAACGTTCGCATTCAGACGTCTCCAGAATTTAGAAGTAAATGCTAAACTAGAGTGTATTGTGAGTAGACCAAGATGGTCTCATTTCATTGTTTGTTCTGTTTTGAATTTTATATTGATTGAATATTGAAGTGCTACTTGTATGTGAATGAGATGACATAAGTGTGCCTAATATGATTGTTAAATGTTGGACCCCAGTCCGATGATAAATGTGTTTTGAATGTGCATTTGCATGTAAATGAAAAGTGACACTCAACTCTAATGTTGAATGCCGAACTACAGTCTGATGATATGTGAATGTGGATCATGCAAATGTGACTGATGCATTCATGAAACTGATGGTTATTGTGACCAGAGTAGCCACCGATCAGAGCTAAAAGCTCAACGAGTGAAATTGAGCTTCGAGCTCAAAAGTGAATCAGAGCCTCAGGTTCAACATTTAATGAGCCCTGTATCCCCCAAGCGGATAAGGGACAGTCATCAATGAGCCCTATATGGGACAGTTTAGGAACTCGATCACAACAAAGAAATAAATGAAAAGTGGGTCTCATGCACACTGCATATGCATATTATGATTGATTAAATTGTATTGATTGTAAAATGTGAAATGTTGTGTTATGTGACTGGGTGAGCCATCGATGATGGTCACTCATTAAGTTCGCAAAACTCACCCAAAATTTGTAGTTATTTTTTTAAGACTCAAAAGAATACCCCGTTAGGCAAATGGGAGTGTAATTACTGCATGCAAGGGAAAGATAGAGGTCGGGATTAGTACGCGTCTGCATTAGTGTTATCCTATTTTCATATAAATTTGTATTCTGCAATTTTTGTAAAATAATGTTTTGTATTTGTAATGGGCCCCAATTGGCTTTTGAAATTTTATTGATTGTAATGTGTTGATTGAAGA
>JANITW010000005.1:21846735-21873183 GCA_027564335.1 Erythroxylum williamsii
GACTTTTGTCAGTTATGAAAACAAAAATTTTAAAATTAAAAATAAAGACAAAAAATTATAAAAAATTCACTAAGTTATAAATAAAACTAAAAACAAAAGTAAAAATAAAACCAATGTAGGTGAGTATCTACTAATTATTCTTTAGCACATTTGACAGTTACATTTAAATTGGGCAAGTTGAAACTTACTAGTTGTACTATATTTGTGGTGTAGGTCCTGTCAAAAGAAATGAACATCAAGATCAATGTCACTGTCCTTGTAGCTAAAAGAAGAAAAGCATGGCAACAAGTACGATGAAAAGCCTTGCGAGGGTATGAAGAATCTCTAAAACAAATACGACTAACCATTGCAAGGTTAAAATCAATGAGATAACCCTTATTAGACTTGCAGGAAAAAAGGAAGTTGCCGGGTTTGACGTCTCTGTGAACGATTCCCTGTATAGCAAACGAGAAGTGAACTCCCTAGATTTTTCTAAAATTGTGCAGCATTACAGAATCTGCAAAGCAGAAGTTTCTACCTGCTTATGAAGGCTTGCAAGTGCCCGGAACAAGCAATATCCGTACCATCGTAGCTGATAAACATCTATTTCCTTCTTTAGCACCTAAATAAAAGCATAGCAATATCAGCCAAATGGATGAAGAGTATTTATTGCTCGGGGCATTTGATAACTACCTCTGGTCTGTCATGCTCGACATGCTGCAAAACGAAGCACTCTGAATTTCCACTTTTAAAACAGCCCTCGTATTTTATTATAAAGTTTCTACCCCTGAATTAGAAGAAGAAATTAACTTGCACATTGAAAATTAGGAGAATCATTCTTCAAGCTAAAAAAATGTGATCTTTGAGCCGAAAATTTTCAGAACCTTACCCAAATCGTTCCAGCATTCTCATTTCATTGCTAACATGATGTCTATGAGCATTTGCGTGCGGACCTACAAATCCAAATAATTGGATTTTCACATCAACAGATCAGTATAGGACATGCAATCATCAGCTCAGAGATTAGTATAATTAAATTTGGATTATATTTCGCTTCAGTTCTGGAAGCAAGCATATCTCGTCAATTCAAGAAAGAATAAGGCCATATTTTGAAAATTGATTTAGGATTTTATTTTTCTCATAATCAGGATCAAATAACTCCTGGTTATATCTCCTTCATCCAGATCCCAAATATGTGGACTTCCCTCCGTGAAATGTAATTAAATTGCTGGGAGTTGGTCAATTGCTAGCATGCATAATTTATCCAAACGGGATATCATGTAACTACAGGTAATTACATTTAATTGAAAAATATTAGTCCAACAGTTTGAAAATTTAGGGGATAGGTTGATACAATAGAACCAATGAACCTTATTTGAAAATATTGAAAACTGCAAGGGGCTTTTATTCTATAAGAAAAAATTGCCATACTTTATGGGCTAGGCAAAAGTGAATGTGGCAGATACATCTAAACTGGATAGCACCATCATCATGCAAATTTGATATCAAATTTCTCAAAAGCTCAATCCTAATCTCAAGTTAAACAATGAATGCTAGCATTATTCTTAGTGTATACAGTAATTTCTTACTGACAACATTAATGCTAAAACCGGCAACTCTGCAGTCAACACAACCTACCGGAAAAGCTTTCACTGACAAATTGTTTTATGCGAGTCATAGCAATAGAAGGAATTTTAGAATCTCTTCACAGAGCATAAACCCAATAAACATCAATAAATATGACAACCTACTACTTTGCAAGTTCTCCAAAATCAATCAGGAAAAAATGAATTTGCAATGTCATGTTTGCAAAGCACAGAAAGAAAATCAACCTCGTCTAATGATTTAGTGATTTGAAAACCAAACATGAACACGGCACATAAAAGGACCATTTTCTTACACTTGATGGCAACTGTGGTTCCTTCAATCTTCCTCCTTGCCCTATAAACAATGCCATAGCCACCTGCCAATTTGCACAAACATAGGCCTCTCGTTAAATGAACATAATGCAAATGGCTCATGAAGAAGAGAAGCATGAACAGAAAAGAGCAGCAATATCTCACCTGAACCTTCTTCCTCTTCTACAACGTAGGATTCAAAGCATGGCAGTTCTTTGGATCCCATATGGTCCTACAAATTAAGCAAAAATTAACAGATAACTACTGATAACACACTTCACAAATTGAGTTGCTAGTTAAAAGTACGATGTAGTGCAGAAGAAACAAGTAACACAACGCTAATACTGCAGACATGGAACTTACTGTATGAGGACTGGAGGCAGAATTCCTTCTTGTTTCTTTACCATGTGGATCATCATATTTCAGCTGTGGATTTCGTTCCTTGCTAATTGTCTTTTGATCTCTTTGGCCATCTTGGGGAAACTGCATAGCATTGCTATTGTTTGGAGACTGGCAAAGAACTTGCAGTCTTGAGTTCATTCGACTCTCCGACTGGATCTTCTTGCTATCAGGTTTTAATAACTGCTTTTGTGCAAGGGAGGGCCGAGTATCACAGGATGTCATTTCATTCACCCTTCTATCCTCAACTTCTGAACGCTTATTCAATAGGGTATTCTCCTGAGAAATCTCTTCAGCTTCCTTTTCTCTTTCACTACAATTAAATGTTTCTTCATTCTCCTGCATTGCTTCCACACTTTCAATGTAACAACCATTTGCCTCATTACAAGCATCATTAGCATTAAGAGAATCCAAGGGCAACATGCTGCTCTGATTAGAATCTTCCTGGTGAACGGCAAAGTTTGGTGTGTTATTAAGGTCTATCTCATATACTTTAGCTTCTTGACTCAGGGCTTCATCAGCCATTATCTGACACGGACGTGTAGATCCTATATCAAGCTCACACAGCATGATCCTTTTCTGATCCTTCACTTCCAAAGGAACACCGGGACACATTTCACCTTCTATTTGTTTGATGTTCTTCAATTTACTCCCAAAGTTACCATTAGCTGTGTCCGGGAACAAATCAGATTTCCAGATTATGCTACTTAACTTGACGGGTGTGAAACTTGAGTTTATATGTATGCACCTGTTCATACCTTCGCCCACATTTAACTCTACCTGCATTACAGTCAAGTCTTTAGCACTCACATAGATAACGATCTTGTATATAAGCTTCTCGCATTCTTTTGCTCATCAAGCTGAAGAGTAAAAGATAAGCATCCTCCTAATTACCAAATCAGACCTTCATTCACACAATTCGAGATGAATAAACCCACTATATACTGACACACACTTTAACAGTAAATATACCGATAAAATAAGCCACAACAACAGACACCTAATTGCTTGTAGCACCTTGTAAAAAGATTTTCGGATTCTTGTCCGGGAAGATGCCTCTAGGTTGATTACCTCTGAAAAAAGCATTTCAACAATAGTCACTAACCAAAACACCACATACAGTTAACAAATCGCAGACACAAAAGAACAAAATTTTACCATGTTCAGAATCAAATTGAACTCGTTTCCGCTTCCTGAAGTAAATCCTCGCAATATCCTCCAACGGTCGGCGAGACTGGAAGCTTTTAGTTTCCATCCGATAGTTGAAATTGGATACTAACCGCTCAAATATGCAGAAGGCAACCGGAGAAACAGTCACCAAGGCGTTACCACAATCGTCAGGAGTTAAGGAGATCGGCGTAAAAGGGAGCGAGCAGAGATAGAGGATCAGATCGGAAGTTGCGTTGAATAGAACGCACCGAGAAGCCAGGTCGGGAGGTGGAGTCGGGAAGCCTGTGGAGAGTAGGAGAGATAGGAGATGCCATGCCTTCTGCAATTCAACGCTGGCTGTAGTGGTCGTAGAGGTGAAGAGGGAGCTGAAGATGGCGAGTTGTGAATCGGAAAAGTGAGTCGTCATGGAGACGGAGAGGATGGAGGGAGAGAAATGGGAATGGACAGTGGGGAAGTTTTTCCTTGAGATAGGAGGTTCGTGTCAGCGCGGGATTTTGTGAAAATTTGATAATCTCGGCACGTGCTAGGTTTCCCGCCATTCTTCTACGTGTATATACATGTAAAACACATTGACATTTACCATACTCTCGTCACTTCAAATCAAAATTCTATTAATTTTAAAGACCTCCTTATAATTTGTGAAAAGTCTAAAATTAGCCATTCTATTAAATTGTCTCGCTTTGACCTAACACGGTACCAGACTTGGGGTACTAATTTAGTTCTAGTACCAAATGAAATCAGCTGTTCTATAATTACTATGTCAGTATTGTTCCATTGTATCTGATCCAAATCTATGGACCAGATACAATGGAGCAGCATAAGCACTGTAATTATGGAACAGGTGATCTGATCCCTTCTAGTACAATATCAACTATCATTTTCACTATTATCTATATTTTATAAAATCAAAAAACATTTTAGACAATTTTTATATTAATTCAATCATTTCTCAACACATGATAATAGTATAATTTTGGTATAATAAAGATTTTATTTTTATTAATATTATTTTCATATTTATATGATAAATTAAGATGAGAAAAGGATTATTTAACCCTCATATAATATAAAATTAAGAATTAGCATAAAGTAAAAAATATAAATTTATGATAATTAAATTTAATTTCAAATATTATCTTTATATATTTCAACATGTATACACTAAATAGTATATATAGTCAATATGAATTATTAAATTTTAAAAATATTTAAATTATGTTAAACTAATATATTTAATTATGTAATATATAATGTATAAGTCTAATTACACTATTTAATAAGTTCTCATTTGTATGTTTATTATTTATTAAACAAATTGCAGACAATTTTGTTATATTTCTTTTTTATATAAGTAATTATTTTATATATGAAAATTTAAAAGTTTTTTAATTTATTCCTTTCTTTTTTTGTCCTTTAATAATTTTTATGACCCGCTAAAAAACCACTGAAACGTAATCCTAAATTTCCTGAAGTACATGCAGATGCAGTCACTAGACTCACTACCATGCTTTTAAATTCCTTATTGCTTCGGTCGGGCAATAGTAATACTGCAGACGTATTCTCCAACCTAACTTCTTGTTAAATCTGTCCACCGAAAAATACTTTGGCAAGTATTATTTACTAGTGACTGCATGTACTTCACGCCTTTATCTTTAACTGAGGTTCGTCTTTTAGTGAGTGCTGAGCTAGGCGGATCTGACGTATGGATAAAGGCCTAGTTCCTCAAAAGTCAAAACGTTAGGTTTATAAGGCTAAAAGTCCCAAACACAGCGTTACTCAAAAGAAGTCCAGAAGACTTAAGAATAGCTCATGAAGTTCCTCTGCTAGGCAAGGAAGCTCCAGCCTAACAAGACATATAAACAATTTACTGTCACAAGAATGAAAGCAAATGAATTTTGCAACAAGTTTCCCAACCATATACAAAATGAAGGCAAGAAATTAGCAACAACTTTCCCAACCATTTACAAAATGAAGGCAAGAAATTAAGTACTCCTTCCAGCTAACAGAACCCCAGAAATGCTACAGTTTTGATAGATTGGTTGACGTGTGCCTTAAGGTCCCAGCAGTTCCAAATCATTAAGTCGATGGAGAAGACAGTGAAAGGTTCAAGAGGAATCCAACCATTATACCAATAAGCCCCACAACAAAGGCAAATGTGACGGAGAAGCCTGGATCACTTTTCCGATATCTTCGTCTCTTCAACATGTCCTATAATAAGGATCAAAACTAAAAATCATCATCATGTTTGTGTTTTTGCTTACTCAGTTACAACAAAGGTGAGTGACAGAACATGTAATATATTTTTTTAATGTCACGCCGCTTCGCACCAATATTAGCTTACAGCACGACTTAAAATACTAGGTTGCACAGAAATGGACATAAAGGAACGTGGAAACAGAAACAAAAATGGAAAAATTACCAACACCAAAAAGGTACAGGAAATAGGAACTTAAGAGAAGCATTAGAGAAAACATACGCAATATACACAAGACGATCTTTATTTTCAATCAAAATGGTACCTTCAACTTGAATCGCTCAAAAATATAATATAAAATTTGAAAAAATGCAAAAGAAGAGGTACAAACTAGAAATGACAACTGAGAAATAGAAAACAAAGATGTGAGTTGGACCAAAAAGAAAGGTTTCTCGAGATATGAACAAGCTTCTGACAATGTATTTTGGAAACACACGAATATTTTGGACACAAGGATATGTACAAGGTTCACAGTTTCGGTTATCCTAATTAACATATATCTAAAGGACCTTTAGGATTAAGACTCGAACATTAAAATGAATAAAAGTAAAAATAAGAGAATAAGATGACATGGAAAGTACTTACCAGTTCCTGTTGCAGTTGATGTGTTTGCCGAACAGCTACATCCCTTTCAGCCTTCAGACGCTGTATAGCCTAATCCTCCAATGAGAAGAAAAGTTCAATGTTTGTGGATCATATAGATTATGAAAGCATTAAAATTGGAAAAAAAAAACTAAAAGTTGCAATTTTAGCAACTTTATTCCAGGATTTTCTCAAGTTTACTTAAAAGGACAACTTTTTTGGCACTCGACCCCACAGGGCATCTAAGCATCATAAAACCTTGATGTTTAAAGTTGCAAGTAGAAAAGCTTTGTGTTAAACCATCATCCATCTAGGCACATCGAATATATGTTTTATGGGTTCTCTCAAATGCTATTTTACCACTGCTGCCTAGAAACCTAAAGGTCAAATGGTTGGTGCGCAAAAAAATGTGTCTCGACAGGCTACTAGAACTTTGTCACCATAAGTTTCTCACAAAAATGCTAATATGCAAATATCTACACCGAAAGATACATGTTAATTCATTAAAGTACTACAAGGTAAATGGCAATGAAACTTGTCAGGCCTTCCTTACTTTAAACCCTTAATTGTACAACCAATTGCAGTACACATTACAAGTTTGGGATATGATTCCATACTAATACCCGGTGAGCATGTCAAGATTAAATATTGTAATAACAAAGCCACCCACGCAGAGAAAAGGAAAGCCAACTCACGGAATTAGGATCACGATTTTGTGTAGAGCTTTTTAATGCCTCGTCTTCCACATTCCCTTGAGCTGATGAGGGCAAAACATACACAACTCTGAGCTTGTACTCCTCTATGGTCTTTTCACCATTGTCCTTATTAAACTGAACTCATAGCCAAAAAAGATCCAATACATATGAACAAATTTTATTTTGAATTGATACAATCTACATACTAAACAAACCAGTTCACTGTTCTGTTCAAGTTAGCATTCTCACAGTATCTGGTGGAAGCTCATCTACATCAACATGTGGCTGCACTGTTGTACTCTGTAGGAGAAACTTATCTTTGCATTGCAAATCGGGAGGGTACTCTCGTTGAGCTTGAAGGGTAACTGAAAATCCAAAATTTAACGGTGGTTAATGTTCAACAAAATGAAAGATTATGCTAACTTATAAAGAAAAGATTAGCACAGAATCAGCGCAGAGATGATATACAAGAAAGGGGTGATAAGAGGTCAGGCCAATGTATTCTACAAACAAAAGTAAGAAGCTGTTTAAAACATTATCTAGTTGCTGCTCTCGTTGTCTTTCTTATGCTAAAGAATTATAACTTTTACTAAGAATCTATTCTAACATAAGGCCTATGTTTGGCTACAAAGAACACAAAATTTTGTTTCCACAAATTGTATGGGGCAACAGGTAGCACCTCTAATGACACATGAATCCCAAGGTTGTATAACACCAGTGTTGGGTCTAACAAAGTACTTCTTAGGTGAAGTCGTTTTAACCTGGGAAAAAAAGGTTAAACAACTACAAGTGAGACATTCTTATCAATAGCAGTAAGTTTGCACAGGTATACTCTACGAACTGGTGCAGATTCCACCTTAAAAGCAACATGGTGTGCTGTGTTGTTTGCAACTTTAAGATCACAAAAGCTTTGCTTCTCCAGCTCAACTGAACAGACAAGCACAACATCATAAGTACAAGAAATTTGAAAATTGTATAACGATACTACTGAATCAAACAAATGTACACATTAGATAATCCTCCTTTCCAACAGCCTGGTCATGATTACAAGTTACAAGCTTACAAAAAGAGACATCCATAAAAATTGATATATTATTCACACTTGCAACCAGCATATACTCAAGCTTATGCATTCCAATGAAAACTCTATGTACAATTTGCAAAACTCTTAATATTTCTACAATTTTTTTTATAAAAGTTTTTTCTCTATGTGTGGTCATCATGGATTGATAGTTCATTATAACATTTAACTACATATAATTTAGCTCAAAAAAAAAAGCTATATGCTTTAAATCCGCCTTCTAAAACTGTGCATACTAAATAAGCATCTACTAGAACGCCATGCATCTATTAGGACCAACTTCAAAATTTCACACCTATTATACACACAACAAAAGAAGGGTAACAGGAGTAGATCCTACTAGATTACAGTTGAGATTCATTCACCACTGCAATAAACAAGTTTTCTGTTGGCAGGTCAAATGGAATCTTCAACCATGACCGTGTCCCTTGCCTTAATCTCTTGCAGGTGCCTAACTACACAGCATGGATATATCATAAAAGATGTTGGAATGCAAGATATAATGGAGTAAGTGAAATGGACAATTAATGAGATTTTCACAATTTAGATTTATTAATAGTTTCTACGGCTACACCTCAAATCAAAAGCAACAGCACGGATTTTCAACAAATTGAAACATGCAAATTCAAGACACTATCTAATTTACAAGAGAACCAATTAAAAACAAGTCATTTCTTTATGAAAGATGGAATAATCCAAAATATCATGACATTGATCCAATCAATACTAATAATTTCCTCTCAAATCATATCGACCATGACCTTGATAGCAGAGATTAAGGTCACGTCGACCTCATCAAACCGCAACAACCCGTAAAAATATATTGGCAAGCATGAATGTAAATGAATCCTGAGAATTAGAAAAACAAAAAAGAGGAAACTTACAAATGAACCTGAGCTCGTCCGGAGGCACCGTTATCATTTGGGTACCACCACCGGCAGTCATGTCATGTCGGCGACACCAATCACACCGGATCAATGGCTCAACCGCTGAAGCTCAAAAAATTTCCACGACCCAATCAATTCAACAACCCACTAAACTAATAAGAACCCCAAAGCCAAAAAAGTGTAGCTCAGAAAAAGGCCCAATTAAAGATGGGAATGGGTGAGAGTGAAACAGCCGAGAAGCAGAAGCAGTTAAGTGAAGCTGTGGTTAGAGGGATGTGGAGGGAGGATGGGAAATACGATTGATTAAACAAGAAAATGACTTTTCTCCTCTTTCTTGTTCCTTTTGTAGACAAAAGCCTCTCTTTTTGTCTCCATTCCACTTTTCTTTTACTTTAATAATATGTTTTATATAATTAAAAAAATTTGAGAAGGCCAATTTATAAAAAGACTTAACATATCTAAGGTTGGTTTTTAATTCTCCTATTCACTAATATGAGGTTTATTTATTCTCCAATTAGTACAGACATAATTGCTCTGTCCCTCAAATGATGAGGGCAGAACTTAAATTCAACTAACAACTAAAAGAAAGAATTGACAGACAGGTGAAATTGGATCACAAATCACAAAGATAGGACCTCGAAATCAAATAATGAAGTTGTACCTAACTAATATTTATCGATACATGCTGTTGAAGCCAAGGACACATGCACTGTATTTCCCTAAAAACTGGTGGCAAATCACACACAGCGCCCCCGAATTTAATACTTGAATGCGCATACTCTTCTAAGATTGAACAAGGAACCACACAATAGATATATAATAGATCCCAAATGAATGCTCTCAAGTCCTGGAGTGTTGTTTTCCCCTGGTGGAATGATAATGGGAACGGGATAAAAGACAGATTTGATTAAATGAATATAGCATAACCAGAGGAGACTCTTTCTTGCAAGTAGTGAATTTTTTATCCACCTAACTAAATTGATACGTCTGGTTCATCCTTCCAAGTGAATAAACCAAACAAAAAACTACAAACGACCAAATACACAACTCTTCTATTTAAGTAGTGTTAGCTTGGGTGTGAAGGACGCAAGAGCGAATCCTCGTCAGCCTGGGATCCGAAAAGATGACATTTGGCAGCACTGCAATGGACTGCATTGTATCAGAAACTAGATCGGTACCTCCAGTAAATGAACGTTTTTAACGCTTCAACGGTAGTTGAGAAAGCAGAAAAAAAAGCACATCATCCTGTTGAACCCTGATTGTATTTTGCATAAGACAGGAAAGCCTACATCTGCAACTTGTATCAATGGCGTATATGGCCTATCTCCAAGTTGGTATCGGAGTTTTATATGAATCGAACAAAACTAGGCAACAAATGCTATTTGACGTTTCAAAAATAGTATATATTGCTTAGGCTATAGCAACCTCATATTTGGTCTAACCTATGCTTTCTTGGTCAAAAGCCTTCAACAAAAACAAGCCCCTTTTCTGCAATGTGCGTTTTCAATTTTTTTGGGTGGGGAACATGCAGTTGTATGGTGCTGATGCTTCTTTTAACCATAAATGAACTGAGAATAACTATGCATACTTTAAAAACAATAATAACATCTCAGTAGAAGTCTTGATGATACGTGAAATCTTAAGAGGTTTAGAAATATGCAATTTTATTACTTTTAATTAGTAGATAGATTATTTTCAAATATCGATAAATTTAATTTTAAATTTTAAAAAATGAGTTTACATCAAAGTCAGGTGTCATGTATGATGATGATCACAAATGTTGTATCAATCTACAAAATTGAACATTCACTCACCCAAAAGCAATCGTAAATAACTTCAACCATTGTGTTATTTAACCCAAGCAGGTCAATCATGTAAAACTATTATAGGATCGATTTGATTTTGCGTACCCGTATCCATATCGCTTCTTCGTTAAATGTTGATTACTTGAATGCATTTTATTTCCTCTCGTCTTCTTTCGATTCTGTTTTTCTTAATGTTTAAGAATAATGACATTTCATAAGTTATTGCCACTTATATACCATTACCAAAGGACATGTCCTTTGGAATTAGAAGAGAGAAGAAAAGGGTCTGTGACCCAATTGAGACCTAGTCGGTAATACCCAATAACCATTATCTTGGGTGCGTTTCATAGGACTCAATACTATAAATTACGTGGAACATAAATAAATTACATGGGACATTAAATAGTCTAACAAATCATGCTCAAATTCTAGATATTAAAATTGTACCATCAAGTAACATATGATATAATTGTCAATTAAAAGTTATTGGTGGAAATTTGCCGCTCAAGAGTGAGACAAATTTGCACAAAAGAAGTTAATTATTAAATAATAAAGTGCAACAAATGCATAGATGACAAGTCTGAACTACTGCTAATGGTTGAAAAACAAGTATTGCAAAGGACCCAAATAACTTTCCCTTGTGGTGACTTACAAAAAATTGAAAAAGGTTAAGTAAAGATGGACATGAACTTGGCCCTTACAGTATTTGTGTCATCAGGATTGTCATCGCAATAGAGAACTGATGAGTGGCCATTTACATGATTCTCATTTAGAAGTGGACAATCTAGGAAGCTTGTCTCTCATATTATACAATCTTGCCCTCATGACTTTCTTGTGGCTGACCACTTTTATTTTCTTTATAGTTGGCGAGCAACTCTAATATGTTTTCCCACCGAAGGTGACCAACGCTCGTGTCAATGAGCTATTTTTCCCACTGCCATGGCCAAGCGGCCGCGCCAACGTGTCTTTACTTGTTGCAAACTGTAAAATTGTTACCCACGAGCTTCAAGCTCACCCCCACCTTTCCTCCACACAAGCAGGTGAAGAGCAAGATAGAAATAAGACGCAAGCAGAAAGCAAAATGAGATGGAAGTGGAAAGCAAAATGAGATGATAAAAATAAGATAAAGCGAAGCTAAAAATGAGACAGAAGAAAATGAGATGAAGTGAAGTAAGCACATTAATCGAGGTTTATAGATAACAGAAAAATTTGTATAAAAATAACACAAGAAAACCAAAGATGCACACATGCATACTAATAAACCAAGAAGATCCACAAAAAAGTAAATTCCAAATTCCATGTCTGAAGATGTAATGCAACCATCCTGGTCAAAGCTTGAATAAATTTGTAGTAAGATAACATACTTTAGGTGAAAATAAACCACATCAAGTTTAGTTGGAATAACCTTGTCTTTATTAACCAATGAGGAAGTGTTTAAATACAAAAAAATATTGAACTACTTTTCCTAAATCTTAGATAATATCTCTAAGAAATAAGATTACTTTTAGCAACAACGGATGGTTTATTCATATGGAATTAACAAATAAAAATATAACTTCTCGACCTATTCTTAAGCAAACTATTATCATATTCACACAACATAGACCAAGCCCCGTGCACATACTTATCTTGCATCAGATGTGGATGTCCTTTATCATAATGCTATTTGGAGTTTAGAATTTACTCTTTTATGGATCTTCTTGGTTTATCAATACCCCTCCCCTTTTTTTGGAACCTTGTCCTCAAGGTTTATGAATTTGTCCTAAATTTCTATAGCATTTTCCCATGTAGTGTCCTTGATATGTAACCTTTTCCACATAACCAAACTCTCCACATTAAACTTGATATAGCGCATTGGAACACTATGCAAAATCATTAGTTCGACAATCATAACAATAATGAGTTTAGATTGATCCCATAGAAAGAGTGTGTAAAGCTTTTGAAATAAAATCAATCGGTATTTAAGTTATGGGGCGTTTTGTTGGTTTTCAAATAAGAAAATAAAACAAAACTGAATAAATGAAAATAAATTAAAGAAAACATTCAAACATGATGAAAAGAGATGAATATGTTAGGGACTCGATCATCGGTTCAATCTCGACCTACACATAATTAAACGTACTTCATTGAGTTGTTATTCTGATATCTCTTCTAGCAAATATTAATCGTAATTTAACAAAAAGCTCTATTAACCTCAGTTTTGTCCTTAGGTTGTGCTTAATTAAGAAGAACTGGTTAATTAAACCTAGCTATCAAACAACCTAGAACAATCTCTCTAAATTTAATTATACAACCATATTACGACTTAAGAAAACAAATTAACCAAGGCAATAACCACACAAACTTGGGTCATTTAACCTAGTATATGTTATCCCTAATGATTAAAAACCATTAGTTGACGCAAATGAATCAAAATCACAATGGCTACGTATTGCATTCGATTCTAGCAATGAGTTCATACATAAAAACAATCAAATAGAGCATTCAATCATTTTTACACAATACCTAATTCAATAAACACAAGATAACATAATCAATTCGTAAGAGAGAAAGAACAACAAACATAATGGAGAGAATGGTTAACTAGGTTCTTTGGCATCGATATCACCTCCTAACCAGCATCAGGAAGCTCAGCCCTCTATGGGTCTCCAAAGGAATGGAGCTTTGCCTCTTCTCTTCTTCAAATCCAAGACCCCACGACTCCAAAACACTTTGTAAAACCTTTCATACCTTCTTCTGTGACATTATGTCTATTTATATTAAAAACTAGGGTTCGGGTGAGCTGGCAGAATGTCATGGGTGTGACTTAATGGCTCACGGTTGTGAAAAACCTCAATGAAGGCCTACAGTCATGAGCCTTTATGTTATAGTTCTGACTAATGTTGTCACACCCCTAACACATTTGTCATGGGTGTGACTAATGTGTCATGCCTATAACAAAGTTGTCATGGCCGTGAGAGATGACTCACAGCCATGAGAACATGGTCCGTAGCCATGAGTCTTGCATCTTCAATTCTTTTTGTCATTTTCTTGTCTTCTCCTACTTTAATCCTTCTCCTTCTTGCTCTATGAAGACAATTGAGTATGAATCTCAATAAAACAACTCAAATATTGTATTTTCAACTCACTTTAGCTCTTTTGCTTTCAAATTATACCTAAAATCAATTATGAACTAAAATGAATATCTTAAATATTTCATAGCATGAATCACTAAGTGTTGTGGAATAAATGTATAATCAATTAAGCATATATCAATTTCCCCCACATATAGCTTTTCATCACCCTTGGGAAAAACCTCAAAATTAAAGTCACAAGCTAAAACATTTACTCATTTTCCAAATTTCCCAAGAATAAATAGCCATAAGTAAAGAGAAACATGTAACACCCCATACTCGATAATGGAATCGACATACCGAGTGTTACCCTATTCTTAAATTGTTAATACTTCAAGCTACAACATTTTCTATTTAATACCACATTATTCTAGTAAATTACTATTTTCTTTATAAAATTTTGACAGAGTTTCTTCGACATGTACTTAAAACCTCCTGCAAGAAACTTTAATACACTTCTCATGCACGTTATTCAACAATCCATCTCCACGCCAAACTTCGTGAAAAGAGATAATTTACCCACCCTCCAATACATTTCAACACATCTAAATTGTATTTCATACATAACTTTCATTTATTCATATATAATTCACAATAAAATCCTTCACTTCTTTATGTGTACATGCCATGACTAAAAACAAAATAAAAATATGTAATACATCTATCTCCAAGTCTTTTGAGATCTTCTATGTGACTATTGTTTTATAGTAGATCCAACATAAATTTTTTCTAATTCTCTTCAAAACCTACGCGTGGAAAGAAAATCCACATGCTAAGTTATAGGTTTAGTGGTGTTCAAGCAATTTCATTTCTCATTCAATTCAGTTCATTCTACCATAACATACATAATATATAATATTTTTCACTTATAAATATCTTCATTTATTTCTAAGCATAAATAGGCATTTAAAATTAAGTTATGAAATACAAGCATGCATCTATTATAATAATTTATATCTAATTATACAATGATCAATAATTTGTACATTCAATTACTACTTTCATTTGAAGTTCTTTAATCATTAACCATGCATTTATCTACTTTCTGTAATTTCCCCAAAGTAAAATCTATCAAAATTGTATCACCAAGTCGGATAAGTAGGATTTTAAAAATACAAGATTGGGTTCTCAGAACCATACGATCCTTTTTTTAATATATACATTCATATTGAAACTGAGCTCTTAGAGCCGTGCAGTTCATAACCTAAATCAAATATCTTACACTGGAACTGAGCTCTCGGAGCCATACATTCTAGTAACATATGACATAAAGTCCGGTAAAATATACCATGACGCGTACTGCTAACTTTCTAATTGGCATGTCAACCTTATCACATTCCTCCAATTCCTATCTATTTTACTAGGGGCATTAATTAAATTCCATTAAAAGCTCATAATAATCAATTTAGGCTATTCCATATTTGGCCAAATGTAAATGTCATTTTTTCTTCCATTATTGGTTTTAATTTAATTCATACATCATTCAAGGCATATTTATCTCACCAATTAGTCAAAAATAACATGTATATCAAGTTTCTCAATTCAAACATAATGTATGTCAATTGGGGTAAATACAAATCATAACTCCAAAATCTCAATTAATCATATATACTACTTCATTTAACATCCAATTAAATATTTTAAATAATAATTTCATAAATGTTAGACCCTGAAAATTTTTTCTTTAAGTTAAGCATAATTTGAAATAGTTTTGAGGTTTAGATATATTAAAATTTTGAAGTTATAATTATGTCAAGGTTAGTAGGATTTATTGAATGGATAAGTGGAATTAAAGTGTTAATGTAATAAGGATGTTTAAAGGCATTTTTGGGAGATCACTTAAGCATAAAAGAACAGAAGCTTATAGGGTACAAATGGAAAAAGAATGTGTTGTGTTGCTTATAAGAGGAGAAAAATGTGAATTGAAGAGGGAGGAGAGTAAAAAACGAAAATAGGAGAGAAGAAGAGAGGTTTCGGTGAAAAAGCAAAGAAGAGAAATCCAATTGTTAAGGTACGCTAACCATTTTTTCTTCTTACTTTATTAAAGGAATGAGTTGTATTGAGGATGAAGGAGTTAGAAAGACAAGAGGTTTGTGAGGGAAGAAGATGGATTAGGAGAACTCAATTGATTTTAGAGTTTCTAAACTAGATCTTAGGTTTTCTAACCTAGATGGACTATGAGTAGGTTAGATTTGAGTTTAATTTGTGTTTATTGCAATTTTGTGATTTTTTGAAGTTTAAGAATTTTATTGGAATGTTATTTTGAATAGAACCTTGGTTGTTTTAGGAAACGAAGGGAATCCTATCCAAGAGTAAGGGGAAAGGCAAGCTTGACTTGGATTTTCGCAAGCTAATTAGGTGGGTAATGTATTTATAGTTATTGTGTAATTGGGCAAATTCTTGCCTATGTGTATGTATGTTGATTTGATTGAAATTGAAATAATTGTGAATGTTTGGAAATGCATGATGCATTGTGATTATGTTATACCTTGAAAAAGGTTATAACATTTGGAATTAGATGAAAAGAAGAAAAGCATGAAAGTAAGAGCATATAATGGGATTTGATTGTGTTTGGGCGAGAAAGGAACTGTTTCTCACGTACATGTTGGCATAAAGCCTTCTCCCGGCTGCCCGCTTGTGGCTCACGAAATCTGAAAAGTGGATTCGTTTTATTTACGAAGTAAACTTTGGTTTTTCTATTTTGTTTCACGAAACCCTCGAGCCATTTGTTGTGCATTGCATCTTTAGATGTTTAAGTATGGTGCATAATTGAGTGTTATGTTTAATGGTTAAAGTTTATGCTGTGTGTTACAAATTAAAGTTAAATTGATCAAATGCATAAATTGCTTGAATAAAGTGAGAATGCTAGAATTGCTAGATATACATGTACATATGCTTGAATATGTGACCTATTGTCAATGACTATAAATATATTAGCCACTGAGCTGTGTAGTTCACCCCACTATTCCCTCATCAGGTGCAGATCGAGAATATTAATGATCCTTGCAAGACTTTTGGGCAAATTTCAAGATAGTAGCTGTTGTAATTAAGTTAGATTGATTATCTTTAGGATAGCTTCATAAGCATGCAAACATCGAGCATCCTGTATATGTTGTATTTTAGGTTAAGCACTTGTTCAAAATGTTATGATGTAATTAAAGTGATGTATGATCTTCTGTTGCCTTGACAAATGAGTTTAGAACTACAAAGTCCCAAAGTGTATGTGCATGTGTCTTTAGTAGTTGTACATTTTATAATCTAAGTCTTTCATAGGTGTAGAAATTGTGTACCAACTTTCAGAGAAAAACTAGACTAATTGAGGCAAAATTAGCTAAAGTTGTCTTTTGAAAAGTTGTAGCTTATTTTCCTAATTTTCCAACAATATATAGTATGAAAAATTGGGACATCAGAGTTGAAAGTTATGGTCTTTATAAGGGGAGATGCTTAGAAGCATAGATGCATCGTCTGTAAGGATGTATCTTCTGTAAAGACGTATCGTCTATGATGACATCACATCGTCTATAATGACGTCATATCATCTGTGATGACGTCATATCATCTGTGGAGACGTATCGTCTGTGATGACATCATAACGTCTTAAGTTGACTCTGTTTCGTCTTAAGAGTTGCATCGTCTTAAGTTGACTTTGCTTTGTCTTAAGTTGACTCTGCTTCATCTTAAGCTAACTCTGCTTCATCTTAAGCTAACTCTGCTTCGTCTTAAGAGTTGCATTGTCTTAAGTTAATTTTGTTTCGTCTGTCTTTTTGCTTTGTCTGCATTTTGCTTCGTCTACTTTTTACTTCGTCTGCCTTCTACTTATGTGATCGAGACTTCTTCTTCTGTACACTATTTGTCTGATACCATCGTCTGGTCCATTTTTGACCCTTCAGACGATAGAAATTATCTTCAAGGTCTTCATAAAAATGGTAGATCTTGAAGTCCTCTTTCGAAATATCCGAAGAACACCCTAATCCTCCATATTGAGAGCTATTTAAATGGCCCAAAACAAGTTTAGTATACTTAAGGGTAAGCACTGTTTTCATCAATTGTCTCCGAATGTTAGGCTTCGGAAGCGAGGTCCAGCAGTAACAAACGAACTGACTAAGACAATTGACGGAAACAATGCTTGCCCTCAAGTTTGCTAAATTTATTTTGAGCTCCGGAAGTGAGGTCCAACAGTAACAAACTAACTGACTATAACTGTTCCTTTTATAATATTTCAACTACAAAGAAAACGTAAGGTGTTAACTTACACTAGGAACATCTATGCTATATATTTTACAGTTTTGACATAAATCTAACTAAAATTTAGCGTTTATGCATGTAAATTGTATTATTTTTAAATATTATACTATAAATTGATATTAAAAACAATGATATAAGCCATCTTATATCTTATACAAAATGTTTCGATGTCAATCACCACGTTTACGTTATTTATTGTTAAAGGGGTAAAGAAATAAATAGATATCCCAAACTTTCGTATAAAGTCACGTTAAAAATAAAAGACGCACGTCTGTGAAACTGTTCAAATTTAGGTGCAAAGGCCAAAGAATCAAATTTTCTTTTATTTAAATGTAGTACTTCGTCTTTTTCTTTTAACTTATGACATGAGAACTTGTAATATGTCACGACAATTTCAGTTACATGTACATTTTAAATTAGTAATAACAGAATTCAATAGATTGGTCGCATGACATTCAATTAGAAAGATAATCGTGGGATGCATGAAAATATATCCTTAGTTCTAACTAATAATAATATAGGCCAACAAACAGATGAGGCCTGTTTTTAACTATTGTTGGGAGAGTATTCCATCTAAGAAGTGGCGTACCGTTTTTTTAGACTTCTAAATGGAGACACAGCTTGACCAGCTCTACAAACCCTAATCTATACGTTAAAGTTAAATTCTTCTTAAAGCTTGACGCGTAAGATTCCCAGTTGCGTAGCTTCTTTGAGAAGCCGGCGCACGACCAGTTTACATCCACAAACCATGTCGGCTCCTGACAACCACAGCATTTGTGCCGGTCTGTTCCTCTAAGCCCACTTCTCTTTTAGTTTCCCTGCAATTGCCAGCCTGTACCCAATCATATTCTTTTTCTTCTTATGTTACTCATCTTTTAAAAAATGTTACCTTATTTACGAGTTGTTGACCATTAAATTACTTGCAATTCAAGCGATAGCGCACCACACGCTTTGTATGCTCCCAAAAATTCATTACCATTAAAAATAAGATAAAGTCTAAGGAGTAGAGTTTACAATTTTAATCAGCTCTTAAAATTCAAATCAAGAGGTCACTTTGATAGACCTAGATTCCATTATTACTACTCAAAGGAGGGTCGAGTTAGAATTAATGGAACAACTTCTAATCGACTCGATCTAAAATCTTTGATCAATTTTGTCAATAGGTTTATAAATATACTAAGTGATGTAGGCATGATAAACATAACTTCAAGTTAATCAAATTTTAAACTAAACTTCAACTTTTTTAAAACTTTGAGATTTAGGCTTGAGTTCCACGACTTGGCTCGATTAGAAACTCAAATCCGGCTCCTCGCTAATTTTTATCCTCTCATCATTTCTCATTCCTTCTCTCATATTTTCATTTCAGCTGGCTTCCTTGATTGGAAAAAATAGGGTATTAGAGACTTAACCAAAAAGCTAACAATTTCTGGTCTATGGTTTTAGAAGTGAGAAACCAAGAGGTGAAGTAATTATGAAAGTATCATGGTTTGGTTATTCTCATATGGCCGATACTAATTTAACTTATTATATTCCCTTAACATTTTTAAGAGATATGATAGTTTGGTTTGAATTAGGGACACAACAGATGATTTGGATTATGATAAAGATGACAGCCAAACCCTCTGATTGAACTATAGCGTGATTCTCCTCTATAAGATGTTTATATAAGGCGGAAAATCTTCAGAAAAAGGTATACTCTGATGAATATTAAACATCTTTTCTGGAAGATGTTTTACTAACTTGATGTTCAGAAGCATATAAAAAAGGATGTAGGCTTGTCAACTTTAAAATACTACCGAGAGTGACACATAATTATAGCAACGTCAAAATAACTCTTTCTTGGTTACTATCGTGGGTTTAATGAGCCGAAAAAGGATTAAAGTATATCAAAATGCCAAGAAAATATGAAAACGTAACACACATGACGAATAGGTGATAATCTATATATATATAACTTCAAGTGATAGGACTTGACAACTTATGATTTCACATGATCAATTGACGGATGGTTTCGTGTGGAAATTCATTTGTTGAATTGAGGAGATCAATTATAAGTTGGATTATTCCAAAAACCCTAGAAAATGGGTCAAACTAACATTGATGGATCCATTCCATTGTAAAAGAAAGCAGTAGTGTAAAAGAGTGGGATACCTTGCTTCACATGAGAAGTCGACTTGAAGAAATGGATTAGTAGTAGCTAGGTAGAAAATACCAAATTCCAGATGGGATATGGAGTTTGGTGCAACTTATAGTCATCTACATACATCAATACCCCATTTGTTGTTTTCGTCTTACATACTTGCGATTTGTACATATATATCTTTAGAAACACTCCAGGTTGACAATAGAGCTAAAACTATTAGCTATTTCTCACTCTAAAGAGGTAAAATGTCCAAGAAGAGAATCGGCTGGTTGCCCAATCCCCACTCTACATAAACTTACATTGTATTTTTTTTTTTTGAAGGTACTTCGTTTTTAAAGAACTTTCCTAATTAGGCCTCTGTATTACCAAATTAAACCCCGGAAAGGCAAAATCAGAATTTAGAAGATTGCATTTATTCTCTGATGCAAGCGTTATACATTATCAAAACCAAAACTTGATGTCCAAGCAACCCATATTTTATTTTCTAGACGCCTCATTCTCTTCTCTATCTATCTCTCTCTCTTTCTTTCTTTGTGTGTGTGTGTGTTGTGTGTTTGTGCAGGTATCGCCAATACCTGGGAGTTGTAGTATAATACAAATTTATTCAGAGTACCAGAAGCAAGAAAAAGGTGTAAAAGAACAAAATTCCTTTGCCTAACTTCAAGATACCAGAAGTAGGTACTGGGTGTTTTAACGCACAAAACGTGATATCTTTTTAAAGCAACTATTCTTGCTTTTGCTCAATCTTCTTTTCTTTTCTTTTCATTTTGGTTTCTGGGTGTCATAGACAGCTTGCAGAAGAATAGACAGGAGCAGAAGAGTGTTATGCCTTATGGGCGTAAGAACTGAAGCAGAGATATGACATGGTGCAATAATAATTCGGTTGAGGAAAGAGCCATTCAGTTGGTGACAGCTGAGTCCCAAGAAAACACTGTTCTTGACTGCAAATCAGATGAAACTCGAAGCATTACATGCCCTTCTTGCGGCCATAATATCCCATTCCAGGATCAGGTATATATTCATATCTCGACTTTAAAAATATTTTCTTTGAACTTACTATGCAATATTATCCTTTTCTTTCTGTCAAATTCTGGTTCTTGTTTTCATCTGTTACTTCTTCTTTTAACCATTTTTGGTTTTCGTTGTTGGACAAACTTATATCACAGGCTGGTATACATGACCTACCTGGATTACCAGCAGGAGTGAAGTTCGATCCTAGTGATCAGGAAATACTCGAACATTTAGAAGCTAAGATAATCTCGGATACGCGGAAAATTCACCCACTGATTGATGAATTCATCCCAACAATAGAGGGCGAGAATGGAATTTGCTATACTCATCCAGAGAAGCTACCAGGTTTGAATTCTGTCCTTACTGGGTCTTGTACATGTATGTTTCCATCGTTGGAAACGTTTAGATGCATTGTTAAATAACTAAGCTTGCAATTTTTCTAATAATTGGCCAGTGTGATTGCCTGGTTAATTACATTCTGGTTATAATTTGATATGCAACCAATTGGTTTAGTTTCAACTGTAGACATTCTTATTTTCGGTTTCTAAACTCTTTAGCACTCTTACATTCAACAGTGAGTTTGTTTTGTTCGGCGATTAGTCTTTGTTGGCTGATGACTTGTAATGGCAAGAAACATAAATTCCGCAGGTGGGTGTTCTGTGTCTATCTTAACCAATTAGTTTGGGGATGTTAAGATTAAACATCTATACATTCCCTTGGCACAATCTTAAGTGTCACAAAATTACAGCGTACGTTTTGGGACTTGTTTCCATTTATATGCAATCAAGCCCTTAGTTGGCATGAGGAAGTAGTTCATTTTGTTGCATCCATTATCAACTTGATAGCGCCCAACACTTGTGTTCTCTCAATCCATGGTACGTCCTTTAATTTTGAAATTATGGCAAAGCTAACGTTGGGTGGTCATCCAATTTCTGGTTTTGTTGTTACCCGTGTCTCTAACATGGACTCGTGAAGATTGAGATTCCAAGGGCATTTGGATTTGGAGTTTCATAATTGCTGGTGAAGCATGAAGATTCACATTACCAAAAAGCAGCTCAAACTAATTATGAGCATCTTTAACATCATTGTTTGTAACATTCAAAGTTTAAATTAATTAAGTAGCAGCTTTGAGACTGTAATAGTGGTCGCTTGATTAATCAACACCAAAGAGCTTAGACGATGTTCAATCCTTTACTAAGGTTCAAATTCAAGTGCATCATTTTCAATGAACCAATAAACCTAATTAAGATTCAGATCACATATTTGTCATGCATGCATTAAAATCAAAATAATAGCTCAACCTAATGCTAATTCATAAATTGTTTGCTTTATGGTAATCATTTTTAGGCATTTGTATTTTAAAATGTATTCTAACTTCTGACTCTGAAATCTTGAGTTTACTATAACTGTTTCATTTAGTCTTACAAGTCACAAATCGTTTCAATTAACTTGGTCTAACTGTCTCCTTGCTTAAACATGTCCATGCAAGTTGAGCAGTTCTCTCGTGTTATGCCTATATAGTATATGCATTTACGTTGACAAATATTTAAGTCGCATCACATTGACTACAAGTACAGAAAGTTCTTCCATTAACAATCTTATTATATCCATATATGTAGGAGTAAGCAACGATGGACAAATCCGCCACTTCTTTCATCGACCATCAAAGGCGTACACCACCGGAACTCGCAAGCGCAGAAAGGTGCATACAGATGAGGATGGAAATGAGACCAGATGGCACAAGACAGGCAAGACTAGGCCAATCTCTAATGGTGGGACAGTTAAAGGATACAAAAAGATTTTGGTCCTATACACCAATTACGGCAGGCAAAGAAAACCTGAGAAGACCAACTGGGTGATGCACCAATACCATCTTGGAAACAATGAAGAAGAGAGAGATGGAGAGTTCGTAGTTTCAAAGGTTTTCTATCAAACTCAACCTAGACAATGCGGTTCAAGTATTAAGGATTCCCCTGACCAAAAATTGAATGATAGTAATATAAATAAGCGCACGGCCTTTGTTCATCATTATTACAGCACTAGTACTCCAGCTTTTATCTCTTACAATCATGGGACTAATAATAGGGAAAGCCCACCTCAGTTAATTCCAGATTTGGTTGCTCAAGGTGACGGGTCTTCGTTAATTCGATTGGCTGCGGATACAAGCAAAGGAAAGCTTCAGAGAAAATAATAAAGGACAGGACTCATTTGTTGCGGTACGTGTTATTATATTCAGTATAATTTTATTAATGGGAAATCGAGATTTTGGCAAAGGAAAAAAGAAGAATAATGGAAGGAATAAGGTGGATCGGCTTCTTTAGTTAAAGGACAAAGAACCAGGTTCTGTGGAAAACTTTGGCCTTGCATCAAACCCCTTTTTTTTTTTAAGTAGTTCCTAAGAAGGTTACCAGAAAAGTGGCGATTAATTACTATGATTCCACTCATCCACACAAGTGAATCACACACTTATTGCTTATAGTGGAACTGAGGTGTAGTGTTGTACAAAACAACTTAGGCCTTAGAAATATGAAGTTTTAATGTTAGGTTTTACATTGGCTTCATTATTATTTCTATCTTTTCTGTTCTGCTAGAGGTGTATATCTAAATAAGAGCAAGAAGTCAAACCTTTCTTTACGTACTGTACCAGCATATATATATAACACATAATGTGTGACGAAGTTGTCAAGTGTGCATGCGTCCTTCATTTGCTTCTTGTTTTCTGTGAAGAAAATTAGAACTGCTTGACAATGATGATGATATTGTATTGTGGTTACTTTCGTTTCAGATTCCATTTTTTGTTTTAAACTTTTAATTGCCCTTTTGCAAAATTAATCTCTATCTCTTTCCTCGTTGTAGACATCTACTCCCTAGACCTAGGTTGGTATCAATTATCATTTTCACTCCATCTTTTACATGTTAATTACTTTGTAACAAGAGAAATCAAATGAAATTGTTCTAAAGATTAGGTTAATTAAGTGGTATACTATTTCATAGATATATATTTATTATTTAATATGTATAAAAGCAAGGATAATTATTAAAAAATAATTACTAAATATAATGGACAATAATATACTTAATTGAATTTCAAAATAAAATTAATAATTATGGATATTTTTGTAAAGATTTAATCATATAAAGGTTGTAATTTCAGTAAAATTTAATATAACAAAAAATTTAATTGAATATACACTTATATTTTAAGTTCTTTAATATTTTACTCAAACTTTTTCATTAACTATTGTAAATTGATAATTATTGTTACAAACTAATGATTAGTTAGTAATTATCAACATTAAAGTTTTTTATATTTCCTTTTATATAAGATTACAAGATAATTCATTTTAAAATATTTCTTTTAACTATTTTCCATTATCTTTTCCATTTGAAATGTAGTTTTTTTTTATATTTGCATATATATTCATCTTCTTATTTTCTCTATAGTTCCTGTCTACGTTCCAATTATAATTATTGCTCTATATTATTTAATATAATTTTAATAATTTTCTAAACCCTTCTCTTTCTGTTCCTGACACAAGAATATACTAGGTCCATATGAGAGATCAAATTAGTGGAATTTTCTAAATAAACATTAATAATATTGGTGATGTAAATGAGAAAGAAAGACAAACTAAAATTATATTTATATAATTGATAATTGCTTAATAATGTAAATTTTATTGTTTTTAAAATTTAACGATAATAGATTAAATAAATTTTACAAAATAAAAATATCGTGTTAAATAAGGCTGAAGTTCAACACATATAAACCATCCAATTTCAGGTATTAAAAGCATTAAAAAACTCTAAATTTGATAAATCTCATTTTTATGTTACGAGGAATGAGGTTTCATTTTGTTATGGTTATAAACAGAAGCATATATGTTATTAAAAATAATGATAAAAAGATTTTAAAAAAAAGTCATCATTAATAATACGTGAAATAGAAGACGTTAAGAATTCAACCTATTGACAATGTCCAAGGGTGCCCAAACTTTTGCCTTTCTAAGAAGCTTTGCATTTTATTTATCTACTATTAAAGATTATAAAATTAATCACCCCATAAAATAATAAATTTTGTGACTAATTTCAGTTTCAAAGTAAACTTTCAATTTGAAGCTGCAGAATAACAGAGTTTAGCTTCTTTTTTTTTTTGAAGCTAACAGAGTTTAGCTTTTATCATAAGATTTGACATACTCTTGATTAAAACTATATATTTATATAAAATGATATAAACCAATTAATTTTCTATATCTAGGTCAAAGCAGCTTTTTGCAAAATATGTTGAGCTTGCTTGCTTTTAGAAGTTTAAAACTCATTTAATCCTCTTAAATTGATTAAGTTGGTTCAGAGTTTTTTAAAATAAAAGAAATTGTGTTGATAATAACAAAAGCTACAACACAATATTATTTTTGGATAGATGTGGATGCTTGTGCATGAAAGTGTTGATCTATTTGCCTTTGGGATAATAGAAAAACGAATTGATTCCGGTTCTTTCTTTATCCACACCCGTAAAAGAAGGTCTTAGACAGGGCAAGGGTAGCTTGACTATCCGATCAAATTCATTGGCATATTGTAATCGAGTCCGATTCAACCCAACCTGATGTTACAAAAGAATTTTAAAGAAGAGTAAAAAAAAGATATAGAATTACATCATTCAGGTAGTCTTCAAATCATGGTTAAGTGAGCTTTGTTTGTTGTTGACTATGACAGCTACTTGAACCCAATTGACAATGTTTTTGGCTATCGGATATTTTTCTTCCGCGAGTCCATTGTACAATCTTTTATTATGTTCCCTCCATATGGAGTATATGGTGGTAGTAAAGGTTGTTTCAATTAGTCCATTTGGTACTCCTAGCTTAGTTCTGGCTATGATCATATTGATGGTCTCCTGCCATTAAAAGGTTTATCCCGATACTTGTAACATATACAGTATCCTGCTCCAGATGGCTTTTGTGTAGCTACATTAAAAAAATAAGTGATTCCTGCTCTCTTTTGTATAGAACACAAATGGGATCATATACCACAAACCATCTATCCTTGGTGCAAAGTCTATTTTTAATGACTAGCCAAGAAAAGATTGAAGCCTTTGCATTCAAGAGTTATTTCCATAGAATATCAAAACTAGGGCCATGCTCAGCACTACTTATAAGTAGCTTATGACAAGAGCTATTAAGAAATGTACC
>JANITW010000005.1:21901571-21912057 GCA_027564335.1 Erythroxylum williamsii
CGTGTCCAAGATAATGAAGAAAACCGCCACACCAATGACCATGGCAATTTCTCAAGAGACCCCTTACAGCAGTCTATAACGACCTCGCGCGGGCAGTGCCATCGGTGTTTAGTTTGATCCAACCCTCCTGGGATTTCTCCCAGCCCACCAGAGTACCCCTTGGAAGCCGCAGATCAGGAAAAACCTGATTCGTCAGTGAAAGAGCTTTGACAATCCAATCGCTGTAGTCCAGGACAATGCGCACACCGTCTGTGGGCCAGGTAAAATCAGGATAAAAAATGCTAGCGTTCCGCCACTTCCAAAGGAACCAGCAGGCAACGCCAAAAAGGAGAGCCCAGTTAAAGTGAAGGAACTGGAGATGCTTGCTAAGGGAGAATCCGAGCCAACTCTCCACATTAAGAGTAAAAAACGCCCGATCGATAAGATGGGGAGAGAATTACCGCCAGACAGAGGTCACCCTAGGGCAATCCTGAATGGCGTGCAGGGTAGTCTCCTCTTGGCCACAAAAATGGCAACTGCTATCTGGAGTAAGTGATCGTTTAGCCCGCTGCTGATTTGTTAATAATTTCTTGTTCACCATAAGCCAGAGAAAAGCCCGAATACGTTGAGGACCGGGCCATTTCCAGATGACCTCCCAAAGTCGGCACCTCTCAGCCGGGCGAGACTGCTCGATAAGGTCATAAGCGGAAGCAACTGTAAAACCCCAAGGGTACGTGGGACCCCTAACCAATTGGTCAACGCCCCGATCTGCGCTTAACAGGCAGAAAGAAGCAATCCACAAATAAACAGAAGCAGGGAGGCAGTGTTGGAACCTGTGCCATTGCCACTCACCCCCCTCAGTGAGATAATCAGCCACGGTAGCAGTAAAGTCCCTAGCCGGCACATCAGTGGTGGTCACTAAATACAATGGACCCAAGTCTTCGATCCAGGTGTCCCACTAGAAGAGAATCCGTCGCCCGTCCTCGAGCTTCCAAGTCGCTCCATGCCACACAATAGGCTATGTTGCAGCTATTCCCCGCCAAGTCGAGGAGGCACCAGGACGGTCCAACGTCAGAGGGAGATCATTAGCGTCCAGGCGATATTTGTCTCGAAGGATCTGAACCTACAGAGCCTGGGGGTCAGTAAAGAGGTCCCACTGTAGTTTAGCAAGGGACGCATCATTTGACGATCGAATCCGCTTAAGGCCCAATCCTCCGGCAGATTTGGGGGTACAGACGGTGGGCCAATTGACAAGATGTACTTTTCGCTGACCGTCATGTGCACCCTCTTATTATTCTTTTATGTGCGTGTTATCATTGCATAGTAGGATAATTCTAGAACTTGCTTTTGTTATACATTTTGAGACTATATTTGTTAAATTAGAAGTAATGATATGATAAAGGCACTTAGATTTAACAACTTGCTTTAGCCTATTTCTTTGAAAATTACCATACTAAAAAAATTTTACCTTTAGGAATAACTATGTTAAGCCTTAGCCTTTTTCATTGATTTTACCTACATATTAACCTTTATCCTATTTTACTTTGAATACCATTTCATTGTTTTGAACCTTAATGTTTATTTTATTTTATTTATTTATTGAGACTTAAAATTTGTGAAAGGTCCAATATTTCTTGAATTTTGGTATTGAATGCTTATTATGAAAAAAAGAAGAAAAGAAAAGAAAAATGAAAGGAAAAAAACAAGAAAAAGAAGAAAAAGAGAGAAATGAACAAATTTATGGTACTAATAAAGCTACATTGAAAGGACCTATGCGTGTTTTATAACCAAGTCTTGTAATGTTTCCGTGATTAAGTTTCCTTCACTTTTAACCTTTTTTGTCAACCCATTCAAACCTTACCTAAGCCCTATTACAATCAATATAAAGATCTTTTGATTTTTTGTTTCTAGTTTGTATATAAGTGGTGGAGATGCAATTTTATTATAAGGCTATGGTAAGAATTATACTATGCATTGATTGAGATTCTTGACATTTGTCACCCTAAACACTTATGCATATTGAGTGAAATCTTAGTGAGGGTGTAAAGATGTATGCTTCTGATTTTAATGCAATTGTTGATATAGTTATTATTAACATTACTTAGGAAGTTAATTTTATGACAACTTGATTTTGATTGCATGTTACATTGATTAAGTAGGGTATCATGATATATAGTATGAATGGATAGGTTGAGATTGATGATGAATGGACAGGTTGAGATTGATAATGAATTGATGTTGTAAAATTTGTAATTTTGATTATAGTTTGCTTGAGGACAAGCAAAAACTCAAGTGTAGGGATACTTGATAGATAGTTAATAGACTATATTTTTACCCCATATTTAATGTATTCTTGCTTGATATTTTAGACTTTTTTTGTATATTTGGTACTTAATATGTTTTAAGTGTGTTTAAAGGTGATAATTTCCTTCACAAACTTAAAGATAAGGAATTCAGATGAAATCACGGTGCAAAATAGAAAATTCGCAATATGGAAGGAGTGCACGATCATGCACTTTTACATGCCTATGTATTTTTGGGATACTCGGTGAATTCTGATTATGCACATTCTGATGCACAACCTTGCCTATGATCGTGCATAACCCAAAAAATAGGTTTTGATATAAATTCGACGTTTTAGATCTAAGGTGAAAGTGCCATGCATCATTTTGAAAGTTCCAAAGAAAATTTAAGAGGCGATTTTAAGCTAGAGAAAGGGAGACGCGAAGATTTTATTGACGAATCCACCAAAATATAAGATTAGGCATCTCCATCATCAAGATACTCAACAGAGAACAAGCAGGGAGATTTAAAATTATAATCATGTTATTTTCGATTCAAGTTTCTGTATATATGTATCTGATTTCATATTTGGCAATATGTAACTAATTGTATCAATAGTGTCAAGGTCAGATGAACCCTATTTGGATACTTTAACATCTACTAATTATTTTTTAATGCAATTAGTTGATTGATTGTTGCAATCGAATTATCTGTTTTTATTTATGTTCTAGTAATCAAAAATATTAGACCATAATCTGATTTCAATGTAGCGATTGAGAAATCCTAGTTTTGAATATATCCACAATAATTGGAAAGAGTTGATTGCAACCCTAGAGATAGGATGACATAAATCTTCCAGATTATGGTCGAACCTAATAGAGGGATTCATAAATTGATAAAGTAATCCTATAAGATTTAACCTAAGTAATTTAGGATTAGTTGTTAATAGAGTCAAGGTTAGTTACTAGAATACCTTAGGAATCTCCACAGTCCAACTAATCAACAACACAATTGCATTACAAATTACAAATCAATTTAGGGTTAGGGTGATTCAAAATCTAGATACTAATTACTCGATATCGATAATTTCCTAGTGCTTCATGAATTCTCTGTTCAATTTTGTTCCTATTTTATTTTACTTGCCTTAGTTTAAGTTTCTTTTCATTAAAAATCCAAATTCAATCCTTAGGCTGGATAATAGGGGAAGGGTAAGTGTCAGTATTCATAGTTTTCGTGAGATCGACCCAAACTTGCTGGTACTAGCTACAGCTACGCTGTGCACTTGCTATTTTTACAATATTAACTAACTCAAAATAGATCAATCACTTCAACTGCTTTGATCCTATAATAGAAATTTTCAATGGACCCCTCTCCTTAAGATCACCTTCAAAATTGCCTTTAGTCTATCTCTATGTTTGTTATAATCCCTCTCCTCCCTTGAGTTGGACCAAATTTTACAAAGAAAGCTGAAATTACTAGGGAAATGCTATTAATTATGACAATAATTGTTGCACATGAGATAATATAAGCTCTTTTTAGCTAACAAATAGAGCATTAAAGATGAGTCCGATGATTTTTAAGATGCTTATTTCAATTTGTTAAAAAGACAAACTTAATCTACGTATGTATTTCTTCACTTTTGTTATTTGTTTAAAATTGATCATAACTTTATTTTGTTTATAAGGTTACTTTTGTTGTCTTACACTTACTTGGTAAGATCAATTTAGAAGTGGTGTTACAAAATTGCAAAGATTTGCAATTAAAATTCCGAGTCAATATAGGAGTGCAACTAGGTATGAAAGAGATTAGAGCATATTTTAATTTATTCATTTCACAAAAAGAAATATATTAGGATCCAAAAGATTGAAATTGGTCTTTAAATGATACAACTTAAAGCTTTGTGAAATGCATATTATTATCATTATTAAATTGAATATGATTTCTTATATTTTATTAACAATTTAATTTTATTTGTTTACTATGAGTCTTAATAGAGCAAGTAGTTGTATGAATCTAATTTGCATTGACTATATCAATTTTTTAGCTGATTGGATTTCTGAAGAACTAAGTTTTACAAATGAGAGTGACGTGGATGATAATCTTAGATCGAAAAATATTAACATGTCATATGGTATAACAAATTTGATTAATAGTGATGATGAGGCTCCTTTCAACAATGATAATTTTTTACTAAATGAAAATTGTGATTAGTAAGGTTTAAGTGAATATCTATTTATTGAATATCATTGTTTGTTGTAATGCTTATGGATGTTTTGATATAATTATTCTTTATTATATGTTGTAAATTGTAATATTTTAAATATTTTTGTAATATTTTTAATTTTATATTGTATGATAATTAAATGATTATATATGATATAAAACTAAAAATTATATAACAATATATTAATGGATTATTTTATAATTTTATTAAATATAAGAAATATTATATAATTTTAAAAATTATCTTAAATATTGATCAATACAATATTCCAAAACTGAATATAATCTGTTACAACATTTGCCTTCTTTCTTAAAACTATGTTTGGTTGAATGAAAAACTTTGAATGAAATGAAATAAAATGAAATGATTTATAATGAAATGAAATGTAAGTGGATGTAATCTTAGAAAATTATTGTTAAGTAGGGATTGGAGGATTTATAATATAATATAGTGAAATATTGTTTGGAAGAGAAGTTTATAATGCAATATAGTAAAAAGTTATTTATTATTTTATATTATATCCTAAACCTGAATAAGAGGTTTCTTATTTTTATTGTGAAAGGTGAAATGAGATATAATATGAAACTCTCAATCATACGAAGCTATTTCATTTCATTCAATTATAAACTTTCATTTCAAAATTATGGAATAATATAATATTATATTTTATTTCATTAATAAACCACCCTAATTAATTGGGGAAATCTCTATTCTATTTTATTAATAAATTAACCTAATTAATTGGGGGAAATCTTATACTTTATAACGAGAGGAAGTATTACTTTCCTATTTCTAACCCTAAAAATTTAAAGCGAAGGAAGAAAGAGGACACGTACCAAAGACACGTTTCTCTTTTGCGCCTCGGCAAACCAAAGCTAACGTTACACCCTCCAAATCTCCACCCTGACAGCTAACGATGCAGTTGCTAACTGCAGTTTGAAATATACCAAAAGATCGACACGTGTCCTAGCGTAGATGTAACTCTCTGCCACTCCCGCCATTCTCTCCCCCCCTCACGTATCTCTCTCTCTCAAGCATTTTCTGTTTGTTGCACTTTGTCAATATCTAAACCAACGCTTTATTAATTCAACCATGATCCACCATGGGTTTTGTTTGAAGCTCGATCCTTGCTTTGTTTTAGTGGGTAAGGTCCTTGCTTTCCCCTCATTTCTATTATTAGTGTCCATATGAATGTATTTTTCATTTGCAGCAAGGTTGATTCTTTCTCAAGGACGTTGGAGGGATTTCGTATATCTTTATTTTCTTGGTGCTTTTTGGATTTGGTTGTATAGAGATGTCTAGAAATTTTGATACTGTAAGGAAAACTCCACCTGGGATTTTGATTATAAGAAGCATAAGAGGCAGAGATTGGAGCCTGAGCACGTATAGGTATATGGTTTTGTTAATTACCTTTGTAGCGTATACTTGTTATCATGCATCCAGGAAACCTAGTAGCATAATCAAGAGTGTGTTGGATCCTGAGCCTAAACATTTGCACAAGTATCCATGGCCACTTGGCAACGTTTTCATTAATGACGAATTCAGGTTTAGGAACAAGGATAGGGTCACACATCAAGGTTGGTATCCGTTTAATGGGAAAGATGGGACTTCCAAATTGGGTGAGATTGATGTGGCTTTTCTTGCATGTTACTCTATGGGTATGTATGTTGCTGGGCATTTGGGTGACACATTGGACTTGAGGTTGTTTTTGACATTTGGGATGATTGGAAGCGGCATTTTTGTGGGGTTATTTGGGATCGGGTACTTTTGGAACGTTCATGCATTTTGGTACTTTTTGGTCATGCAAATGATTGCTGGGTTATTTCAAGCCACGGGTTGGCCTTCTGTTGTAGCTGTGATTGGGAATTGGTTTGGGAAAAGAAAGAGGGGGTTAATAATGGGAATTTGGAATGCACATACTTCAGTTGGGAATATCAGTGGATCTCTTCTTGCTGCTAGTGTTTTAGACTGTGGTTGGGGATGGTCTTTTATAGTTCCAGGTGCTTTTATTGCGATCGGAGGCGTATTGGTTTTCTTGTTCTTGCCTGCTTATCCTGAAGACATTGGATTCCCTTGCCCAAATGACTCTGCAGGTGGTGATGTAGAAACTCAAGCTCCAAAAGGAAGCATTGCGGAAGATGATAAGGTTGCTGTTGTTCCGAATGGATCAGGACTTAGGACAAGTGTTGGGCTTCATGAAGCTTGCTTAATACCTGGAGTGATACCATTTGCCCTGTGCCTATTCTTCTCCAAACTTGTAGCTTATACGTTCCTATATTGGCTGCCATTTTATCTTAGCCAGACAGGTAATTTCTCTTTGACTTTGAGTTAACTCGTTGCAATTTAGATTGCTGCTCTAAATTTATCTTCTCGTCAAGTGTCTTCTGATTTTAGTTGTGTTGTGCTTAGGAGTGAGAAGAAATTGCTATGATTAATTCTCACAATTAATAAACATGTAGTGTTGGTTCAAATAATTTAAAGTTGGACTTTATGTGATTTTATGTTGGTCAGGCTTGTGACTTTATGTTGGAGGCTGTAGTTTGTTAAAATTGTTTTAACCTTTGATTTCCATGGACTATGGTTGTCTGATTAGACAATACTACTTTTAAGGCAACTTGTACTGGAAACCTGAGTTCTTTGGTTTGAAGTATTTCAATTATTGAATAAATATTTCTGTGATCAGATGAATACATCTGATGTGTTCCCATGCTTGACTACCACCATTGAAAGTGGACACAAAGTGTTAAGCAGAGCTTTTTTTTTTCTTGTGCTCATTTTTCTTCTTTAGGGAATGGGATTCATGTAAGGGTTGTAAACTAACTCACAGTTCCATCAGAACAAAATGATTTAATGTACTCGTTGCTACTTCTGCATGAATGCATTTCAAAACCATGTAAAATTCTGAACTCTAAGTACCATCTGAAAGGTTATTTGTTGCGAATATTGTTCAGTTGAGAGCATGTGAAGCTAGATTGTTAATCATACTTTATGTTTGATTTCATACTAAAAGATGTTTTTCTCTTTCAGAAATTGGAGGAGAGTATATGTCTGTGAAGTCAGCTGGAAACCTGTCTACTCTGTTTGATGTTGGGGGTATTTTTGGTGGAATTATTGCTGGATATGTATCTGATAGAAGTCGATCTCGGGCCACTACAGCAGCCAGTTTCATGTATGCTGCAATTCCTTCAATGCTTTTGTATCGTGCTTATGGGGGTGTCTCAAAGAAACTGAACATTCTGCTGATGATGATTGCGGGGTTATTTGTTAACGGACCCTATGCACTTATCACAACTGCAGTTTCTGCAGATCTAGGCACCCACAGTTCTCTTAGGGGAAATTCTCGAGCCCTTGCAACAGTGACTGCCATTATTGATGGCACTGGTTCAATTGGTGCAGCCCTTGGTCCTCTTCTCACTGGGTTTCTTTCAACAAAGGGATGGGACTCTGTTTTTCTGATGCTGATGATTTGTGCTCTTATTGCGGGACTCCTTTTGTCACGCCTGGTCAAGGCTGAAATTGCAGAGAAGATCAATAAACAGATGCCTTCATCTATTGAACAGCACAGTCATAAAGGTAATGCCATGGACTGCCCTGTTACTTATTACATTCTCTTTCACACTTAACTACCAATTTAAATGTATTTGAACATTTGAAGTAAAAGTTTATTTAAGAAATATTTTAAAACTCATTCACACTTAAACAACCAATTTAAATGTATTTGAACATTTGAAATAGAAGTTTATTTACGAAATATCTTTTAGGGTAGAATGAGTGGCCAAAGCTTAAAAAGTAGGGGAAATATGTGCACAAATGATAACTTGATTATAGTAAAAATTGCCTTACAATTACAAGAATTCGTAACTTATGACTAGGAACCTATAAAAATTGGTTTCTTCTGTTAATGGAACTAAATTTAGTAGAAGGAAGGAAAATAATTGATTATGCTTGTAAATTGAAGACCGCTATCTTGACTGTCTCCTATATGGATTTTAGCTTTTCTTCTCATGATGAAGTTCCTGGCTTATAACAGCAAACTTCAGTTTCTCTGTTCTTTTGATAATATCTTGGTCCTCAAGACGGAAACAATCTTCCAATGCCAAAAGAGAACTATGCAAGTCATTGAACTACTGTTGACGGAAACAATCTTCCAATGCCAAAAGAGAACTATGCAAGTCATTGAACTACTGTTGATTTTATTTTCTTCCCTTTGGCACCTCATTTCTTTAACCACTCCAAATGAACCATCATATGAAATGCTCTGGCATCTCTTATTTCGTTTTTCATTGTGAATGAAAGATGAGTTGACAATGTAGATCAATTTGTTGTAGTTAGTTGCATGTTATTGACCATGAAACATTGCATGCCTACCCTACAATCACAAGACAAATCAGAATCTTAGATAGAATAAGAAGTTTCCATGTTTGATGAATTTTTTTGCTTTCGATCTAATGGACTTTCACAACCCTGTTAAAATTGTTTTTTAATCGGTCACTTGCCTGTTTTGTTTATAGCTAAGTGATTTTCTAGTTTTTCGATTGTTAGCTTCTTCTTTTGTTTATATGATTTTATGATCGTTAATCAACCTCATTAATCACTTTTCCTTTTTGTAGCTACTGCATCCCAGCCTCTTCTAAGCAATCAACGGTGAAAATGATGCTATTAGAACCAAAGTCTAAGGGATCAGCTCATTAAACTAGTTCAGTGATGGTTTAAATAATTGTCACAAAAATTTTGTGTCCCTGTATAAGTTATTATCACATATTACACAATTCCTGTATAAGTCATTATCACATACTATCACATATTCCACAATCTTGTTATATCTATATACCAATGAACACTTGCAGAGTTGTCAATACTTTGTTTTAGAGGACTCTCAATTTTGGTAAATCCATTTGGAGGAAGCCAGTTTAGGTGGTCGAATGGCACCATTGTTATGGATGAACTCTATACTTTTGTGTCTTCTAAAACTGGGTTTACTTCTTGTTGTTAAGTTGGTTGTTGCTACAACATCATTGTTATTATTCTATTTTGTGAGAGTTTATAGGGCGCTCACACAAATGAGGGTATTGCGGGGAAAACAGAAACGTGGAACGCATTAATGAATGGAAAGCAGAGAAAAATTTGATAGTTGTATTGATAATGACATCGTCTCTAAGAAAGAGAAGGACCTAGATTAAGGATACAGTCCCAAATTTGCCCTACCATATAAACCCTTGAGATACTGAGCTTCTTACAACGACTTAATAGAACCTAATAGACTTGACAAATGACGCTCTTACAATTGGTAGCCATGCTAACGGTAAGTGAAGAAAATAAAAATAAATAAATAGTAAGCAAGTGTATGTGAATTAAAAATGACTACAAAACACACTTTGTGTAGCTTTAATAGAAGATTGCGTTTGGAAACTTCTGTAATAACATCTCGCCCTTTAGAACATTCTTGTCCTCAAGGACAATTTGTAGTTATTAAATAATTAAATAATTAAAACAATCATAATATATTTTGCGGTACAAAACTGTTTTAGGAGAATGATATTATAATTAATGTTAATATTTCAGAAAGACAAGAGGAACAGCATTACAGTAGCAAGTAAAAGTTGTTATTTTATAATCACAAAATTATAAGTTTAAATACAGAAATAACATTTTTTGTAAAAATTACAAAGGGAAGGTTGTGTGTTAATATCCCTCCCTTCATTCTCACAAGAATTTTCATTATATATATAAAAAATTAATTTTTCACAAACAATGTATTTAATTATTTATAATAATATTTAAGGATAACTACCAGTTTTTAATTTATTGGAAAAATATTTCAAATCTTGTTTTAACCTCAAACAGCGATGATTATAAAGTTCGTAGCTCAATACTTAAACAATAAAATTATCTATCTTATTTATAATTACAAATTTATAAATGTTGGTTCTGCCGGATTTTGGCTGAACTGATTGTTGCCGTTCTGATCCATTAGTAGGCAACTTCTGTAGACTGGGTCGA
>JANITW010000005.1:22105426-22120283 GCA_027564335.1 Erythroxylum williamsii
TTAGTATTTGAGTATTGGCTTTAGGTAAATAATTAATTAAGTATAAAATTATGCTATTGTAAATTAATAATAATTCGGTTGTAGTTAAAAATAGTATTTAGGTATTAACTTTGGGTAAATAATAAATTGAGTATAACATATGTTTAATTATTTGGTAATATAAAAGTGTGGGCTATCATAAATATTTATAATAGATAACTTGTGAAAGTACTGATGTGAATGTGTCCAAAAGGAAAATTTTTTTCCAAATTGTGAACATGTTGTAGGCTCCAACCACTTATATTAAGACTTATTAATGTCAATTAAAAATTGTAAAAGTATCTTATATATTTAAGAACCAAATATAGAATTGTGTATATAATATATGGTTTGTTATAAATGAAAAGAAGATTCAAAGCTTTAAATAAGAAAAAAAAAACATTTCCAAAAAAGTTAAATCCTTCAACTTGATCCACATGTTATGAATATATCATTCAACTTGATCATCATATTATGAATAGATGTGTATGAACAATTGTATAAGATTCACCATTCATTATTTGGCAATTATGTAAATCATACCCTTCAACTTGATCCTCATGTTTGAAACTTTGAATTAAAATTGTTTGAAATTGTTAGAAATAGAAATTGTTTATGTATGTTTTGTGGTTGTTGAAAATGAAAATTGTTTATGTATGTTTTGTAATTGTTGGAAATGAAAATTGTTTATGTATGTTTTGTGTAATTAAATATGTTGAATAATTGAATTATTAGTTTCTGAGTTATAGTGAATTGTGTTCGATGAAATTGAATTGTGTATAATGTAATCATACAAAATGAGTTATATTATATAAGATGGAAATGCATATTGTGTAATTAAATTATGTGTTATTTATTTTGATATATGTATGTTTTGTGATTGTTGAAAATGGAAATTGTTTTATGAACTTTTTGTGATTATTGAAAATGAAAATTACTAAAAATTGTTGGAAATGAAAATTGTATATGTATGTTTTGTGATTGTTGGAAATGAAAATTATTTTATGAATGTTTTGTTATTATTGGAAATAGAAATTGTTAAAATTTGTTGAAAATGGAAATTGTTTATGTATGTTTGAGATTGTTGGAAATGGAAATTGTTTTATGAATGTTTTGTAATTATTGGAAATGGAAATTGTTGAAAATTGTTGGAAATGAAAATTATTTTATGAATTTTTTGTGATTATTGGAAATGGAAATTGTTGAAAATTGTTGGAAATAAAAATTGTTTATGTATGTTTGTGATTGTTGGAAATAAAAATTATTTATGTATGTTTTGTATAATTATGTATGTTGAATAATTGAATTATTAGTTTTTGACTTATAGTGAATTGTGTTTGATGAAATTGAAATGTGTATGATATAATCATCCAAAATGAGTTACATTATATAAGATGGACATGCATATTGTGTAATAAAATTTTGTGTTATTTATCTTGATATATGCATTCATTTTTTTATAGATAAATGGAAGAAAGTGTAAGTACTCCTGATCAGCCCATTTTAGGAAGATATAATGATCCAACTTAGGCTCATGTTGCATTAGTTCCCGATATGAGGAACCATACTATTTGCTTATTTTGTAACAAGCATTTGAAATGTGGAGGAACTTGTAAAAAAAGTCAGTTATGATGTGAAGTAGCAAATGAAAACATTGCTTGAAAAATATCAACATAAGAGAGATAGAACAGAAAGGTTAAATTTTGAAATTGGTAATGGAAGTTCGTTTTCTAATTTCTGTGATGATAGTAGAAATGTTGAAAGTGGTAGTGTTTCATCCCAGGCTCAAGAAGAAGTACCTAAACATGATGTAGGGAAGAGAAGAAGGCAGGTGGCTAGTTTTTTTTGTACCACGAACAACTTTTAGAGCCCAACCTTCAATTCGTAGTATAATGTAATCAAGAGATACGACTCACATTGTCAATACGGTAGCAGCTAGATGGTAGTATGGTACAGGTTCATCATTTAGTGCTTCTCAATCTTATTATTATCAATTTATGACGGATATAATAGCTCTTATGGTCCGGTATACAAAGGTCATTTGATTGATGACTTAAGAGGTAAACTATTGAGTTATTTTATTTCTGAAATTAAAAGTTATTTGACAGAAATAAGAGTGAATTGGGCTACTTATGGATGCTCAATCATGTGTGATGGTTGGACAAATAGGAAAAAAGAGTCTATTATTAATTTTTTGGTTTATTCTACAAATGGCTCTATGTTTTTGAAATTTATTGAAGCATCTGACCTTATTAGAAATACTGAGACTTTGTTTGTGATATTTGATAAAGTTGTGAATGAAGTAGGGCCAGAAAATATTGTTAAATTTATTACTGAAAATGATTTTGCCTATAAAATGACAGGAAAAAGGTTGCAGAATAAGTATATTTTTTTTTTGGATTCATTGTGCTACACATTTCATTGACCTAGTGTTGGATAATATAGGAGGATCCTAGGTATTTTCCTGTTATTGATGAAACTATGTAGAAAGTTAAAAAGGTGACTAAGTTCATCTATAATCATGCATGGGTATTGAATTTAATAATGTTAAGTCAAGAAGACTTCACTTCTATTAATTTTGATGACAATCAAATAATAATAATCTTATAAATGTATGAACTGTTTTGATAAATTTATTAAGTGTGCAGAAAAATGTAAGTAACACTTAGTGAACTTAGAAGGTGCATAGTCAACGCTGGACGAAGTGCGATATCAGACAAAGCACTACATAAGACGAAGTGTTACATAAGACGAAACGCTACACAAGATGAAGTGCTACATCAGATGAAGCACGATATCAAACAAAGTGCAATACCAGACTAAGCGCAATAGCAGACGAAGCAGAATAACAGACAAATCGTAATAAAAGAAGAAGCATTATACCAGATGATACAAAAGGAAGATATTCTAGAATGTCAGATAATTAGTTGGAGTTAGTTATAGGACTTAACAAATAATCGTTTCTAGAAGATTCAAGAAGTAGTTTTTAAGAAGACAGTTGGAGACTTAGGCTATTAATACTAGTTCTAGTCGAAGACTAATATACAATACAAATACATATACATACATTAGCAAAAATTATGTATTCAAAGTGTGAAAGAACTTAGCAAATACCTCTGTAACCTAAAGCTCAAAAATACTTTTCTTAAAGAGAGAAAGGAAGGCTAGAGCTTGAAAAGGTTAATACAACTGATAAAGAATACTTTGTGAGAGAGAACTGAAGAGGCTCTACAAGTGTAGAAAAAATACTTGCAAAGTTAAAAGAGTATAGTGAAATCTTAGACTAACTCTGAGGACTGGACGTAGCCTAAAGTTTGGGGTGAACCAGTATAAAATCGCAGAGTCTATTCTCTAACCCTTATCTTGTAATTTTCTTGTTATTAGATGAGTAGATAATATTACTTGCGATTGCATTACTTATCAACTTTAGCAAAGTATTTTAGTAATCATTTGAATTTTTGTAAAGAAATTTAAGATGTCCAAAAGATCAATATTTTTGAAAAGATTACACAATTCAACCCCCCTTCTTGTGTAGTTTACATATCATATCGGATTTCTATATTAACAAGTGATTTACTTCAGTTAATAGAAGTGAAGTCCTCTTGACTTAACAATAATGAACGAGATTTGAGGGCTAGCTTGTTTCAACTAAACTAGCTCGTGCCATTTCTTTCTAAGGGAATAATTTCTTAACAGATCCTTACAAGATGCATTGAAGTTACTTAAGGATGTCTACACCATTATATGATGTCCTCTAAGTCATGTGTGAGATTAAAATTAAGGATATGGTCATTAATATAAGTTCTTATAAACTACTCCAAGGGATTTAGTGGATTGCTCAAAACTTGATTTACCAAAGAGTTGTCTATGATATCATTTGTAATGGAATTAAGCTTTGTTAACCTACTTAGAGGGATAACACTTTTTTCAATTATTATACGATAACATTATTAGTCTCCATTTGCTATCTTACTCTTAATCTCCATTCTAACCTTCTTCCTTAACTTAAGAATAACCGTAGTCCAAGAGGATTTATACTTAGATTGCATGGACCAAAAATTAGTATTGATCAAGTAGTATGCAAGAATCCACTTAACCTTTAAGGCTTGTTTGTCGATGTGGATTCTCCATATCCTTTTAATCATTAGTGCCTTAATTGTAACTCTTATAGGGATTATTGATATGCAAGATCCCTACCCTATATATCTATAAAGGCAAATGCACCTATCGAGCTATAGTATAGTGTTAGTGAATATTGAGTGACAGTCACGCATGGACTATAAGTACTCGTAATGACCTCTTTTCTATTATATAACTAGAAAAATAAGGTGATGGTTTAGTTTAAATGATATTAATAAATGAAAGTTCAACGCAAACAATAACTAATAGTGTAAATCGCTCAAAGATTAACCAAATCAAAGAAACAATACCTAGGTAATGAATTCTCTTCATATTTCTTAAGTTTTTAACCCTTTTATTATACAATTTAATTAAAGATCACTGGCTCATGGAAATTCCTATCTTATGTTATTATCTTTCTAAAGACTATCAAATAAATAATCCTAGGTTGATTAATTGAAATCTCTTTCAAATTAAAACCCCAAAGATTGTTTTAACCAAGATGTCAATTTCACTATTAGGTTTAACCTTAATCCTGAAGATTTGATAGATTTGATTCGACCTATCATTAGATTTGTATGCAACTCCTTTTAATTATTCTAGATCTATTTATACAAAGGATTTCTCAATCCCAAATGCATTAAATCATAAATGAAATAATATCTTTGAAATATCAATTCATGAAATATTCAAAACACATAATTGAATCCAATGAATCAAGATCAAATTACCTTAAATAAAGAATCAAATCACAAAGTTCATCCTAAGGTTCTTACCACCTAGGAATTAAACAAATTTAGTTCATAAAAATTGAAAACATATCCAAGGATTTAGAAGAAAAATTAAAAACAAGATAATTTGTCACATATTCCCTTTTTTATAATAAAATCCACTATTTTGATGGAACTATGATCTCTACTCGGATCTTTGAGTCAATCTTCACTTCTCTGCTGCTCTATGGTTCAAAATTGTGTTTAAAAACTTGGATTTTTTTTTAAATTTCACTCCTTATTTTCCTTTTATACTTTGAAATTAGGGATTTTTCACTAGACAGGGTCACCCGCACAATTGTGTATAGTGATGTGTCCCTTAATATCACTTAAATTCTTCTACGGTCATGTAGAGACATGACTTTAGCAATTTACATGGTTTATAGATACGACCGTATCCAGTACTACATAGACATGTTTGACCTAAATATGGATATAACAATGTCATTTCACTTGTACACAATTACAGTTATTTCCACAATCTCCCATATGGTCGTGTCCAAGTCTAAGACAAGCATGTCCTTCACTAACACAAGCGTGTCCTTCCAAAACAACTTCAATTCTTCACTTTTCTGCCTCAATTCAACCCAAATTATTCTCCTTCCAATTTATGAAGGCAATTAAGACATAAAAACATACTAGAAACATATTAGGTACTAAAAAATAAAAATATCAAATAAACAAACAAGATTCACTAAATGTGGGATAAAAATATAGTCTACTAAGCATTTTTCAAACTTCCCCACACTTAAGCATTTTTCTTGTCATCAAGGAAATTATAATCCAAATTATTAAAATTAAAAACATCCATCCCTTTTCAATTTCAACCTATACATCCACACCCTAAATTATCATATCTTATGGATCTAATCAACATATAATTAGGCTCTAGTAGTTCTAGAACAAACTTCCATAAACCAATATCAATAGTAATCAAATTGATAATCTTTCTGAAAGTAAAAGCATTAAATTCCACGCCCTCACAAAGGATTCACTCAATTCATTCAAAGTGTTTAAGGTGGAAAATAATAAAACTCTAAAATCAATAAATAGAAGGAATCTTAACTGTAAGCTTACAAAAAAATCACATCTCCACCACTAATAAATTAAAAAAATTAAAAATTATTTTAAACAAGGTGTAATAGGGCTTGCGTAAAGGTATGGAAAAAATAATTAAAAAGGCAAGGTTGTGAAGGATATTTATATAAAACAAAACTGTACAAAAACTAGCTCTTTATAGCAAGCAAATATTTCAACTGGCATAATAATAATTCTTCTCTCTCTAAGCTTTCTTTTCTTTTCTTTGTCAAACTTGAAATTTGACCCACTTTGAAGAGAATATAAGGATTTGATGATAATGCATTTGAGAAGAAACAATTTAACACTTAGTATGCACTAATAATATAATACAGGCTTTAGTATGCACCAATAATATAATACAAGCTTTAACATTTAAGTAATGCAAATCCTTTATGGTTAAAAAATAGATCAGAAGTTTTCAAGAAAAACAAGGTGATTGGCTTGTAATGTGGTTACTATCAGTCAAAGAAAAGGCTAAATGTCAAAATTGTTTACTCTTAAAGGATTAAATAAGGTAAATAATAATCAAAGAAATAAGGTCGAAACAACTGGCCAAATTTAATTTCCTTTATCATTTTAATGCCTCTAGTATGACATTATGGTCTTAACATGAATAACAAAAGCAAGTTTCAGAATCATCCAAATATTTATGATAAAACACACAACAAAGAATAACAGGGCATAATATAACGAATACTAAAAACATGAACTTTCATCCTTTCACATACTAACTTAACTAAAAAATAAATAATAATCTACAACATTTTAGATAGATTTTAACTAAATTAGGATGCCGGTTAACAAGAATGAATCATAAGGATTATAATAAGCTTGATTATTGACCAAAAATTGAAAATTTTATATAAAATTTATTTAGAATTCAATACACCCCTTCTCCACACTTAAAGATGTACAATTTTCCTAATGTATGAGATAAAAGCATAAAAAATAAAAGATGAAAGAAAACAAAGTGAGAAAGGAATATTAATGTGGTATTTCCCTAAAAAATAATTTATACAATTATGAACTTATTACAGTTTTCATCCCAAATTTAGTATAGTTATCCTTGAAAAAGAAAAATTAAAGGGGATAAAAAGAAAAATGAAATAAAAAAGAAAAAATATAATATATTATAAAAGGTAATGATAAGGTAAAATAACAGTTTAGCATAGCTAAGCCCTTGCTGACAATTAGACAAAATAAAATAATAAAAATAATAATACACGAAAAACAAAAATGAAAATGATATTAAAAATAACCCCATAGAGCATCCTAGACCACCTTTATATCTGTCAATCCATAGGTGTGCTAGGAATGTCTATTGCATGGGTATCCTATGGTGGTGCCTTTGTAGTAGCATAAGCATTTGGTTATTGTGGAGTTGATGATGATATGACAACTCTAGTTGGTTGAGGTTGTATCATAACTTTGAGAATTCTTGCCATCTTGACCAACACCTTCTCCATCCATCTATCTTGCACATCTAATTGTGCCACCCACTCCGTCAACTCCCATTTTCTGTTTCGAATAGTACACTTCACTCCTAAGATATGCCCCATATATCTTTATATAGATGTAATTACTATATAAAGATAAAATGTGGGTGATGATGAATTCAATTAGGAATAAAATGAAATAATAATAAAACATGCAATAACAAAATAAAATGATGTTAAATGCATAATTGCTAATTACAATTGCTAGAGTTAAAATAAAAATGCATATATATGAATATTAAATGAACAATTAAGAACTAAACTATGGAAAACATGAATGATTATACAATTAAATAAACAACAACTAATTAATTGAAAGAAAACAATTTATTAATAAACTAATAAAGCATAAAGCTATTCACATAATATAAAAAGCATGGACAAAAATCCCAAATTGAATTTTACCAAATCACATTGCATTTTGACATTTAAATCCAATAATCCATAACGGATAATATAAAATACATCTTGAAATTGCAAAACAAGAAGAAGGGAGTAACATAAAAGACAAAAAACTAGTTGTAATACCGACTAGGAGAAGTTTCAAGCCTTAATTGCAAAATTCACCTAAAAATTGAAGAAAATATAATGAAAATGCAATAAAATAATAAGAATGTATATAAATTGTGTGAAAATCTAAGATTAGGTTGTATATGAAGTCATACAAGGGAGAAGAGAGTGAAAAAGTAGAATGGGGTGAGAGAAAAAGGGGTATGGCTAAAGAGTTTCTAAAATCACAAATGCACATGGTCTAAAAACATTACTATGTCCAAGACTGTAAAGTGTCTAGGAGTGTGTTAGAGTGGATATGGGTGTGTCCATATTACATGTTCAACAAAGGTATATGAATTAGCCATATCCAATCATTGTATAAATCACTGAGCTCATTTGAGAAATTCTAAAATTAATAAAAATGAAGATGGGGGTGTCTAGTGACCGTCTAGGTTATTGGGTCTATGTTAAACATAAATCAATATAAACTGGTGGACAAGGGCACGGGCACGGGCACGGGCACAGGCATATCCAATGATTGTGTGCACCTTTAAATTCCTAGAAACTTTAAATTTTTTGCTTAACCTTAAGTTAATTACATAAAAACACACCAAATAATATATAAAACGGGCAAGAATGATTAAGGATGCTTATAATCCTAAAATAAAACAAGCCAAGAATTAATAAAATCATGGAATTGATAGGTCAGTGATTAAGATGCTCTTACTGGTACTATGCACTCTATAAAGCTTACTGTTTGTCTTGTTCAATCGATCTCCATGGATTCTTTTGTAATATGTTCTTTATGGTGCTACCTCCTTATTTTTCTTACTTTCTCCATCCAACACACCTTTTTGTTGTCCTTCATGTTGTTATTCTTCACTCCTTTTACTGTTGTCCTCAACTTCCTCTTCAACTTATATCATTGATCACCTTGCTTAGTGGCTCATTGCACCTCAATTTCTTTTTTTTCATTGCCCTTATGTTAATTCCTTGTTATTGCTTTGTACCACTTTGTATCAATTCTACCCAACAAGATTTATCCTCCCTCTATGGAAACTAACAACTTTCTGCTTCTAAATTCAAACTCTCTAGCAATTAAAAATTTCTACACTTCCTTTTGAATTTTTTTCAACACTCTCTGCAATATCCAGATGATAACACTCCTAAAACTTTAAAAAGGTCCTGGGTGTAGGTTGCAAGAGAGTCCACACCTGAACTTAAACTTAACTACTGTCATTGTTCTAAGTTTATGGATTCCAGTATTATTTCCCTTAGAAGTTCTTAGAGTAAGAGCTAGCAGGTGGAACTCCACACTATTTGGTTTCTTCTTTGAAAGGCAAGTTGCATTCCTTATAATGAAATGGGCCATGAATAATTGGAAATCCATAGGACTACAAGACATATTCATTAATACTAATGATATTTTTTTTTAAAGTTTTCCAATTTATATGATGCAAAGAAAGTTCTTCACGTAGGACCATGTCAGGTTTCGAATAAGCCCTTATTTTTACAGATCTAGAGACTAGGTCTGAGAATGGAGGATGTTATAATAGGAATATATTCCTTTGTAGATCTGCATTGATGGAGTTCCACTTAAGTATTGAACTACCTCTAAACTTAACCACATTACAAGCTTCATTGGAAAACCTACATGCATAGATCAAGCGACATATGAGTTAAAGAGGATTCAATTTGTTGGAATCTATTTTTTAGTGTCCTTTATAACTTATTTACCTAAATACATTCCGATCATTCAATTGGATGAGAACTTAAAACCATATGAAGATGATGTTAGAATCTCATATACTTGGAAACCACAATCCGTCACTACAAGAATTTAGAGACCCACTAGTAGGACATTCAAGATTGGAGAGTGTTAGGAAAAAGTCTATATTGATAGGATCCTTAAACAACATACGTTGTGGAGGTTAGTGATCGTGACAAGTTTCAAAAAATTGTGGAAATAGCAATATCAATAGTACTGGTGAAGTTGTAAAGCTTAATGAAGCTTCAGTAGAATGTGAGTAGGATATAACTGAAGGTGGTACTCCAATTAAAATTACCAAGCAAATAGAGGAATTTGAAACTATAATTAAAAGAAGATTAGGGAGGAAGAAAAAGGCCTTAGTTGGGGAAACTAAATTATGATTATTATTGCTTCAAATATCAAATGGGCTAACGCCCCTTATAAAAAGCTTTTGTTTAAAAGGTTATTAGCTCAAAATAAAGTTGTTATACCAAGAATTTGGGAGACTCAAACTAAGAAACACAATTGCATCTTTCTTTAATTTTTTTCCCCAAAGCATTGGAATCTATTATTTAATCATATGCATCATCCAAATGGAAGAATTGTAGTTGTGTATGATTCTTATTTTTTTATTGTTACTATAAGCTGCATTTCAGACTGGTTGATTCATTTAGAGGTATACAATAAGGTTTCCAGTAATTTGATTCTCATTACATTTATTTAGGCTCATAATATTGCATATCAAAGATCCTCTTTATGGAATTAGCTCAGGTCACTAGTAGATACTTTTTCTATTCCTTGGTTAGTTTTTGATGATTTTAATGCCTTCATCAATTGAAAAAAGGCTCAAGGTGTTAGATTTATAATAAATCCTTGCTCTGAGCTGAGAAAATGCATTTCAGACACTTAATTATTAGACTTACCATATGGTGGAAGCTTATACACTTAGTGCAATAAACAAGCGGCGCACAATTATATAAGGAAAAAGCCTGATAGGAGTTTTGCCAACCATTTGTGGTTCTCCACCTTTCCTAATAGCTTCTCTACTTTTACAAACCAAAGTCTCTCAAAGCATCATGCTGTTATCACTCATCTTGGTTCTATCCCCTTTAGATTTAACCATTTTCTTACTAATCTATCTAAGTTTGAAGTTTGTATTATAAGAATTTTAAATGTCTACATCCAAGGATCCAAACAATTTGTCCATGCCAAAAATATTTCACTCATTAAACAAGTGATGAAAATTCTATTTCAGTGCAACATAGGTAACACTTATCATCTCCTTCAAACTACTAAAGCTTCTTTTAAAAGAAATCAGACTAAATTATAAAGTGATTCAACTTCATTTGACCTCTAGAATTAGGAAAGGCTTGCTATGCGACATCTCTCTAATGCACTGAAATATGATTATTCACTTTTGATGCAAAGATATAAAGTGGAATGGATAAAGGGGGATAAAAACACAACATTCATTCATATGACAATTATAACTAGAAGAAATATCAACAGGATCATATCCTTACAAATGAAAAATCAAGAAGTTAATTCCCAGTACTTGTTACTCTAAGGGGCTTTTGAATATTTCTTAAATATCTTGACAACTCCTACTCATGCTACGGCTTCTAAGGCACTTTTCAAAGAAATTTTGTAGGACAAGATTACTCAGCAAGATGCTGAAACATTAAGCAAGCCTATCACAATTAAAGAGATTAAGAACTCCTTAAAATTTCAAGGCATCTGTTCCTAATGGTTTGAACCCTTATTTCTTCAACATGTCTTGGCATATAACAAAGAATATTGTAACTGATGCTATACTAGAATTTTTTAACAAAGGTAAGATGCTATCTGAAGTTATAATACCTTTGTTATTCTCATTCCTAAAAGTGGAGAACTAATGGGGTTTTTTTTAAACTTTCGCCTTATTTTTTGTTGCAAAATTGTATACAAGATCATTTCCAAGATCTTGAATTAAAATTTGAAAGAAGTTCTTCACAAGTATGTTGATATTTCACAAGGGGCCAATATACTAAGGAGAATTATAGGTGATGATATTATATTAATGTGAGAACTTGTTAGAACCTATTCTAAGAAAAGAGGAAGTAAGAATTGTATAATCAAAATAGATTTAAAGAAGGCCTATGGTACTATGGATTGGAAATTTATCTTAAACACCTCCATGCTTTGAAGTTTCCTACTACCTTTGTTCAGTAAATAACATAATGCATTCACCTCAACTTCTTTTAAAATCTTAGTGCATGGTCAACCTAGTAAATGCTTCAAAAGATCTAAGGGAATTACAAGAAGATCCCATATCTACTTATAAATTTGTTTTTATTGTGAAAGTCTTCAATAGAGTCCTAAAGAGAATTGTAGAGAGAATAAAAGCCTTCAAGTTTCATTCTTGATGCTAGCATCTATAGATCACTAATTTGTGTGTTGTTGATGATCTTATTCTTCTCTCTAAGGCAGGCTTCAATAGCTACTTTTATGAAGGCTTTGAAAATCCTTATCAAGTTGTCTAGTTTGGAAACCATTTTCTCTAAGATTTGTTTATACTTTTCAAAGTTAGCTATAAGGAATGAATATATGATTAATTCTATTAGATGCTGGCTATCAAAAACCATAATTCTATGTTTCAATAATGGGCTAGAGTATACTATAATAGGTGCTTAATTGATTATAAAAGTAATCCATAATACTTAGTGATTATTTACATGAAATTGCTTAAGGTACTCGCTTTAACTCATATATAATTTTAGGTACAATTCGGAAGCAAAAAGTTAAAGCGAGTTGAAAGCTTTATATTTTGGCCATTTTTTGAAGATTGACTTTTGCTTATCTTCATGAAGCAAAAAGAAGAAAAATAAAGACAAAAAAAAACACAAAGAAGATGAATCAAAGTGGCTCATGGTGGCGCATGTTTCATGCAAAGGTGCAAGACCAAAACGTAGAAGGAAAGCAGCTGAAGGTGAGAAAATGGCAATTCAGCAAATATTAAAAGCATAGATCAATACGACAACAACAAAGTTCAAAACATAGGCAATATGAAGCAGGAAAAGATAACGTGAGCAGACGAAAGTGCTAGCAATTGGAAAGGACCAAAACGTAGAAGTTGTGCGTTCCCACATTAAACACAGACAACGTAGTCATTGTATGTTAAACTCAAACAACGTCTAACATTTCCTGCTTTAAACATAAGCATTGTTCGTTAAACGTAGACAACAATTGATGTTGTGCATTTAACACCTGCATTAATGAGTTTTTCTTATAAGGAAAACCATGCGTTTTGTTTAAAATGCACATCTAAGAGTAACTAGTGTGGGAGGTGTATAGGAAGATGGTCAACAAATTTATTTGTAACATGAAAGTGAACATTAGCTAGGGAAAGAGAATAGAAGAGAGCTTGTGAGAAACAAAAGGAGGGGTAATGAAGAGGAGTAGCTAGGGATCTTCGGTGGGGTTATTAGTAGGGACTGAAGCATTTTTCGAGAAGAGATCCATAGAGGGCTAGAAATTCTAATGCTGGTTTGGAGGTGACATCGACGTCGACAAACTCTGTTAAGTGTATTTCTTTATTTTAGTTATTTCTTTCTCTCATTGAAAATATCCTATGTTAATTGATTTGTTTTTGTGTATGGATAATCAGATTTTCATTATTTTTCGGATTTATGTATAACCCTATTGGGTATTGTAAAAAGATGATTTAATGTATTCATTAAATCGTTTATCTACAAATCCATTGCTAGAATTTCGATATAATCTATAAATGTTATGTTAAAATTGATGTGTAGCGACTAATAATTCATAATCATTAAAGATAACATGACCTAGGTTAAATGACACATCCTATGTGGTTGTTGCTTTGATTAATCGATTTTCTTAATTTATAATGCTACTGCCTAATTAAATATACAGATTGTATCCTAAGTTATGTAGTGGTTAGGTTTAATTAACGATCGTATCTTGTTTAAACAAAACTTAAGGAAAAATCGAGTTAATTATTAACCCACGATTAATTGTTGCTAGGAGATGTTAGAAAACAACAAATCCATGAAATTTGTTTAATTAGGGTGCATGTTGAGATTGAACTAAAAAACTAAGTCCCTACCGAATTCTCCACTTTTATCGTTTTTTGCATGTTTTCTTTAATTTGTTTTCATTAGGTTAGTTTTATTTTATTTTATTTTCTTATTAAAAAATCTAAACTCCCCTTTTTTCTAAACACTGATAAATTTTATTTTAACAACTTTTCACACACACTCTATGGGATCGACCTAGACTTACCATTGCTATAGTAGTAGTCTAGTTATTTTATTTTAACTAGCTTTACGATGCGCTATCACAATGGCTCATAGATGGGGATTAATGTGCTAGCTTCTTCTTTAATTCAATCCTAGCAAGGCGAAACTGCAATACAATCCATTCCATCACCTCCACTACTAGTGCTTCACTCTAGAAAATCCACAATATACAAGATAAATCAACCAGGTATTTTAGCTCTCTACTTAGCACACCTAATACTTTGGATGCTCCTATTATTGGTTTGATCACTCTTCCTTTGAAGCAAGTTTCAGTTCAATATTTGAAATTGTTAATCAAATCCCTTGATGATCATGAAATTTGGAAAGTATCTTTAAAATGAATGGAATGAAGGCACCAGGGCCCGACAGTTTCAACAATTACTTTTTTTCAAAAATCATGAAACACTACTACATCTTTTGTGAAACAGGCAGTCTAAGAATTCTTTACTCAAGGAGTTCTTTTTAAGGAAATAAATAGAACCTTTCCTAGCTTTTTCCTTAAGAACTCTAATTCTTCCACTTTTGGAGAATTCATGCTAATAGCATCCACCAACATCCTCTACCAAATCATCTCTAAAATCCTTGCCAACTAACTGAAAAAGCCATAAACCCTTTAATTAGTAAAAGTCATGGTGATTTTATGAGTGATCATCATATTGGAGACAATGTCCTAAACTTATACATAGCTACTATAGAATGAACTAGTGTCCTATTTACATAATCAAAATAGATTTTCACAAGGCCTTCGATAGCATTGATGGCGTGTCAAACCAACAAAAATAAATTCCTACTCTAGAACACTTAAGCGAGTAAAGTGGTGAATAGGGTCGA
>JANITW010000005.1:22198241-22217703 GCA_027564335.1 Erythroxylum williamsii
AAGTCCCGATAATTGCATCAACAAGAGGAATAAAAAGGGATAATTAAAACATAAATATTGGACAAATATGCACTTATGACAATCCAAATCTTCGTTTTCGATTATATGTTATATGGGTTTGGTCAAGTCCCATAAGTGGGACGAGTGCGCACTTATCTATTTTTAAGCTTCTCCCGGCTGCCCGTTAGTGGCATTGGAGTTCTGATCTCAGACTCCTATAAGTCACGGCTACACTGGACCCCAATGCGGGAAGGTGTAATACGTTCTGTTCACGGCTGCACAAGACCGCTATGCAGGAATGTGTAGTACGTTCTGTTTTGGACCGAACCAGACCATTTGATGTGTTATGTGTTTTGTTTTTGTTTCTAAGTGTAATACATTGCATATTTTGAAAAATGTTTAAGAAATATCGACTTTGATAATGAAATGTGAAAGAAATGTGAAAATTTTGAGAAATATACTATTGTGAATTTTTAGCCGTGAAGTTATTGAACTTATTTAGCAATGATTTTGAAACGATTGAGAAAGAAGAAATTTGCAAAACTTTCTACAGGAAATTTTGAAAGAAATGGCAAAAAGATTTGTAATTGTTTTCGCTTATTATTCAATTTATAAAGATATTATCCACGAGCAATAAGCTCAACCCGCCTTCATTCCCATCCACAGGTAATGAGAAGAAGATCAGGTGAAAGAAAATGAAGGTTTCCGTTTGTATTTGTTCTTATGGTATATTTGTTTAGCTAAGTATTTGCTAAGAAATTTAGAATTGTTGTATATTCATTTTGAGAATGTATTATGAATTCTGGACAAATGTATCAGATTAAGTTATGGATTGGATTGTGTATGGATGATTTTGATTAAAGATTGAGGCTTATTGAAATGTTTTAGATATAGTAGTGCGTTTGTTTATGCTGAGATCCCGGACGGAGGGTCCGCTGGATTTTGATAGTTGTGTGGCTATTTGGAAATTTTAGAAGTGTGTTTTAAACCCTTGCAGGTTTTGGGTTTTACGAAAAGTAGCCGTTATGCTGCCCAATTTTCGATAAGAAAATTGGTTATATGGCAATAGAATGAAATAAGAATTGATTAAAGAATGAAATTTTGGGATATGTATGTTTGTATGAGTTTTGCGATTTGTACGAAAGATAAAAAATAAGAAAGAGAGAGAGAAAAAAAGAGTTATACCGGATTTGATTGGTCTAGATTAGATGTCTTAAGGTTTCCAACGCAAACGTTTTTCTTCGATAATTGTGTTCGGATGTTGGGTTCAGTTTTTGTTCCGTCTTTGATTCGTTTCACTTTCGTTGGCTTTGTCTTCCGATTTATATTTCCGCTTTCGAGTCATTCGCTTCCGATTTGTGATTTGATTCATATCCGATTTGATTTCACCTTATGTTTTGTTTCTTTGCTTTGATTCGATTCATATTCGTTCGTATTAGTATTCGATTTCGATTTGTTTCCGCTTTCGTTTTGTGTTTCGCCTTGTTCTCCGCTTCTTCTGTTTTCGCTTTTTCGGTTGGGATCCGGTCTCAGATCGGGTCCCAACACCATCTTCTAAGTCTTAAAGCAACTTGCACATCCAATGAAATTCTTCTTGCCCAAACTAAATACACCAATGATCTTCTTCTTGGGACTGCTCTGGATCATTATAAACTAGTTCGCACTCTGATAACTCCATCTATCCCTCTATATAAAAATCATGGCACACCCCTTTCTGATCCCTCTGAGTACTGAAACACTGTTGGTGCTCTTCATTATCTCTGCCTTACTCATCTTGACATGATTTACTATCAATAAAGTCTCCTAGTTTTTACATTGCCCCACTGATATGCCTAGACTACAGTGAAACAGATTCTCCGTTATCTTCTCTCCACGTAATCTCATGGCATTCACTTTCTCAGATCATCTTTACTTCAATTATATGCTTACTGTGATGCTGATTGGGCTAGTTGTCCTGATGATCGTCACTCTACTTCTAGCAATTGCATCTATCTTGGGCCCAATTTATTCTCCTAGAGTGCTAAGAAACAACCTACTATTGCTAGATCTAGTACTAAAGTTGAATATCGGAGCATTGCTCTAGCCGCAACCGAACTTTGTTGGATCACTTCTCTTTTAGGAGAAATCAGTTTCTCTATTGAGACACTCACTCTCTAGTGTGATAATCTTAGTGCTACCTTTCTTGCTTGTGATTTGATCACTCATGCTCATACTAAACACATTGAAATTAATAAACACTTTGTTCTTGACTTGTTAGCTAACAAAGCACTATCTATCAAATATATCGCCTCTGCTCTTCAATTTGTTGATGTTATGACAAAGCCTTTATGATCTTTAGTATTTCAACATCTTCGTCACAAGCTTACGATTGCTACACATCATGAGCTTAAGGAGGGCCGATAACGTTTGTTTTATATATATCTTAACTACTCAATCTTTGTAGATAAGATTATTCAATCTCTTTGGATACACTTAGATTAAACCAGATCATGATATTAGCTGTAGATATATTTTGTAAATCTCTTATGATTTTGTTTTTACTTGTATATAAAGGCTCATAAGCCTTTCACAAAATGTATCAAAAAATACCGCAGATATTCATATATACAATTTATTCTCAATTCCTTTCAATATCTTACACACACCGGACAAGATAAGGTGTACACCATGCAAAGTACTAGATCCTTGCAATATGGGCGAGCAAAGTGATTATCGTGGCAAAGACAAGGTATGGCTCAAGATCTGTCATTTGAGTTGAAGCATACGATCCCTTCTTGAGTATGGGCCCCTTAAGGCTCAAAAAGTGGGCAGTTATGTATCATTTTCTCCTGCAAATCCTAAGGTAAAATTGAGCCTCATCCTTCAACATATCTAAATAGTTTGGCGTTGTTCATAGGCTATCTCGCACCCATACATTGGGTGGGAAACTACTTCCTTTTTTGTGAATTCTTCGGAGGGGGTTTTTGGAAAGTGCAAAAGTCTTGAAATCTCAGCCTTTCATCTCATCTTGATTTGAGCTGTTAGTTGCTTCCATATAACCTCGATAAATTATCTTTAGAGCAACACTAGTCTTTTAAAAACTAATTCAGACAAACGTGCAGCCTAAACCATTTAGCTTTAGCCTGTGTGCACCTTAGTAAGGGAACATTTGTCAAATGTCTTTCATCCTACGCTTTGCTCGCTACAACCTGTGAGAATGTACATTCATACGATGTCTCATTCGAATGATAATAATTGAAGTAACAAGTTCACCAGCTCCTTGATCTTCGTCCAGGACTAAGTTCAGGGGTTTAGGAATGGAAATGGGCAGACTTGTGGGATAGAGGGCACAGCGTAGGTGGATCAGAAGAACTGTTCCGACTTATGGGCGTTAAGGAAGTGAATGATCGACCTTTTTCGTTGGAACTTATTTTGAGGAGTGTTGATAAGTATGAGATCGAAAGGTGCACTAGACTAGGAGACTACGGCCTGTAGACTATGAAGAGCTGCTATTGACCTTTTACGTCAGAGTCCATTGACCTTTGGAATATGAAATCGTGTGCTTTCCCAGACTTGGGGAGATTAACGCATATTTAATTCAGACCTGCATGTTTAGCTTTTTCATGAATTAAATAGCTGTCCAATAGAAAGGATATGTACGAATTTTTTTAGTTATAGGGCGTGCGAACGTCAAATTAGGTAAGTTTACTTCTTGCCTGAATTTTGAGTTGTCTTAGTCTGTGTGACTGTATAGTTAGGCCGGTCTGCATGTTGCATGTGAAAGTTAAACTTGTGTTAGGGTAAGCAACGTTCCAATTAGGCATGTCGGCATATTGCGTGTGAACGTTGATTTTTCTTGGGGTATGTGACCACTGAATTAGGTTAGGAAGACCTTCATCTTTCACGCGAAAGTTGAGTTTGTCTTAGTGTGAACGATCCCCAATTAGGCAGGTCTGCATCTTGTATGTGAACGATGAGTTTCTTTTAGGTTGGACGACTACTGAATTAAGCATATTTGCATGTACTATTTCTTGCAAGATGAATAAGTGCAATTGATATTGTGCGTCAATATTACCCAAGTTTTATTGATAATAGGGTCACAAGTGTTTTCCATTCCAAGTTCTAGGTATCTTTCTCTATCTCAAGTATGTGAGCTTGGAAGTGCTAAATCTAAAGACTTTCTGGATCTTAGATGGTCCTGTCTAATTTGGTGTTAGTTTTCCCCTATCCTAAGATCTATTAAAGATGCATGTTCTTCTTAATACTAGAATTCCTTCTTTCAAGTCTCGAGACGTTGTCTTCCTTTGGCTGTAAAGCCTTTTTTTGTTGATAAGCTGCATTTCTTAATCGGACTTCACTTCTTCTTTCCTCCATCATGTATAATTTTTCTATAAACGTCTGGTCACTCAGGCCTGCCGTGAACTCCTTGAATATCTAACTTAATAGGGGTGAAGGCTTCTACCGCAACGCAAGCTATAGGGTGATTCCTCTTTTGATGTTTGAGGAGTTGTATAATAGACCCAAAGGATTGAATAAGCCTTTTGATCTTGAAATATGACTCTGTTCATCGCCTCTATCAAACCATTAGTTTAAGGGTGAGCCAGCAAGGTGAAGCACTCGGCTATTTCCACTCCTTCATAAAAGGCTCTAGAGTTCTCGCTGTTGAATTGAATTCCATTTTGCTAAAATTAGATACTGCTGATAACATCTGCCTTTAAAATTTACTCAATTGTCTTTCTAGTTATAGTAGCATATATAATGTCCTCGAAACATTTGGTGAGGTAATCCACCGTAATTGGCATGAACTTAATATGGCTTACCGTTGGAAGAAAAAGACCGAGGATATCCATTCCTCACTAAGCACATGAGACGGGTGAGAGATTTTAGTATAGCTGGGTACATACCTACGATCTAAGATTTGCATTTTAGAACAGGGTCAAATCCCTTGTAACCATAACCCTGTACCAACTATATTCCATACGATCTCATGCACATATTTTTTCTGGGTCCCATATATTTCTATGGATAGGATCGTATGAAATAAGGTTGGTATAGGGTAGGTACAGAAGATCTGGTCCCTTTTAAAACTTATCACATGTTTTATATAGTTTTGTGCATGTCTTTTTCAATACTAACTAATTATATAATTTTCCAAGATCCAATGGAACAAGGTTGAAGTTTTGGAAAATTGAGACGGGATTTAATTCTAACCGCAACAGAATAATTAAGAAATTTTTTGTATTTTAATTTTTCCAAAATTAAGATCACTTTAATTCTATAAAAAGATTGACATATAACTCATAATAAAGCATGAATTTTGCAAGTAGACTAATAATTCTAAATCAAGCAACAATATATTGATAATAAATCAAAGTTACACTCTATATGAGCTTCAACTCTAACTTTCTATTTTTTCTCATGCATACATTGCATATAGAAGGGCCTTTTATAGGCATGAAAGTCAGTTTACTCACCGACTTTGACAACTAACAAACTGCTACAAAATAATTACAATTTTGACGGCTAACACATAGCTAATAGTTGTGTCTTTTTACTAGAAGAAACAGGAAACCTCTACACCTATTCGACTTCTAACACTCCCCCTCAAACCTAATTTTGCATGCCAAGATTTTCTTTGAGTTTGTGAAGTGCATCGGTCTTTAAAGGTTTTGTAAAAATATCCATAAGTTGATCTTCATTTATGCAATGAATGAGTTTTACAGTTTCGTCTTTCACTTGCTCTTAAATAAAATGATATTTGCTTCGATTACTATATGACACTAGATTTTTTGCAAGTGATATATTAGATTTATTATTAATGAATATTGTAATCGAACCTTCTTGTGTGTGATATAACTCACTCAAAATATTCTTCAATCATATTGCTTGACATGTACGTGTTGTTGGAGCGATATACTTGGCTTCTCACACGTTGAGAGCGCAATTATTTGTTGCTTTTTTATGACCTCAAAAATATTATTGATCCAATATGAAAAACATATCCAAAAGTGCTCTTTCGATCATCTAAGTCTCCACCATAATCACTATCTGAATAACCAATTAACTTTAATCTTGAGAATGTGTATAAAATAGACCATGATTTATTATACCTTTAACATATTTTAAATTCTTTTTGTACAATGAAGTGATCTTGCTTTGGCTTCTCCATATGTCTACTAACCAATCCAACTGCGTATATAATATCTAGGCATTTGAAAGTCAAATATCTCAAACTTCTGACTAGACTCCTGAATAGTGTTGGTTTACCAACTCTTTATTTGAATCTATTCTTATATTTATGCCTATTTCTGCTGGCATAGCCATTAGCTTGTAATCCTTTACTCTAAACTTGTTTAAGATTTGTTCCCCATACTTCTTTTGCGACATAAATATTCCCTCTCTTATTTGTTTTTATCTCAATTCCAAGAAAGTATGACATTTTACCAATATCTGACTCTTTTATTTGTTTTTATCTCAATTCCAAGAAAGTATGACATTTTACCAATATCTGTCTTTTTGAGTTCTTTAGTCATAACTTTCTTAAAGTCATTGAATATTCTCATATCATTTCCCATAAAGATCATATCATCCACATATATATACACAATCATGATGTCACAATCTTGATTTTTCTTCGTGTATAGGGCATACTCACATAGGCTTTTTGCAAAACTAGTCTTTTGGAAATACTCATCTATTCTCATGTTCCAAGCCAGTGGAGCTTACTTGAATCTATACAATTCTTTCTTCAGATCATATATTTTGTCATCCAGTCCTTTTTAATATATCCTAGTGGTACTCAATGTAGAGTTCTTCTTCTAGGTATCCATTTAATATATTTGTTATTTTGTGTTGCAAGTGTTGTGAGAAGTCTAATAGTATCAATACTTACAACTGGAGTAAGCACTTCTTTATAATTAATTCATTTTCTCTACTTATAAATCGTAGTGACTAATATTGCTTTGCATTTTTCAACATTTCCTTTTTATTAGTTTTTGTCTTGGACATCCACGTAACTCTTATTGCATTATGTACTTTCAGAAGATTAGTTAGTTCCTATTTGTCGTTTCTATTGATCGTGACAATTTCTTCATTCATGGCATTTTCCATTTCTCATATTTAATAGCCTCTTCGTATATTAATGGATTACACTCTGCCATTAAACAAAACAATGAGTAATTAATTATTGTCTGCACTTGTTTTGTGACATCATAGATATCATTTAGACTCTACATTTTCATAAGTGTTCCCCCTGATTCGCTACTGCTATTGCTACTGCTGTTATATGATGAAGTTGATGGTGTTGATTCGGGATTTGTTAAAATAGAGCTCTGTAAAGGACTTTATTAATCTCCTTGTTCATCTTGTGTGTTAAAGTCATCATAAAAAAATATTCCTTAAACTTTATTATCTCGTGGGATAATTACCTTCTTGGTCAAAGGGCTATAAAATCTATACATCTTACTCCTCTTTTTATAGCCAATAAATATACACTTTTCACCTTTGTTATCTAACTTCTTTCTTTTTTGATCAGGAATATGGGCATATGCATTATACCAAAAAATATTGAGATGTCTAACTGATGGATTGCTACCACTTCATGCTTTATTTGGTGTTTTGAATTTTACACTTTTTGTTGGACAATGATTTAGTAAATAAACAACACATAGAACTAGGGGTGTTCAAAAAAATCCGCGAACCTGTAAATCGGACCTAAACCTCTTGAACCAAACCTGTAAATAAGGTTAACCAAACCTAAGTTTAGGTTCGGTTCGAACCGAACCTGAAAAATCAAGTTCATGGTTCAGGTTCAGGTTTTTAACTTGTGGTTCTAGGTTTAAACCTAAACCTGAAACACCCAAAAAAATTTATCACATATTTAGATATAATTTAAGAGGATAATAATAATAATAAATTCACTAGTATTTACTATATTAATTCTTGAGAAAAAAAAGAAGAAAAGGAAAAAAAACTACTTTAATTCTATGTTATTAAACATTAATCTCGAACATTGCTATTATAAGTAACAACTAATGCATAACACTCAATACTTCTACTTCAAATAGTAATTAATATGTGTCAAAGTTATTGATCGAAGTATTAAACTATTAATAGAAAAAATTCGTTGACTAAAATAATATAATCATTTAGAGATTAATTAAAGAAATTAATAAGTGTAAAACACATTTATTAAGAATTCCTACAATTTTAGTTTTTTAATACATATATATTAGCTTAAATATTTATGAGATATTATAAACATTAAACAAGCAAGCAATACTGATTCTTAAAAATATATAATATAGTTGCTAAAAAATAATAAGCATATAATAATATTGTCTTGTACAAATATAAACATAGTTTTATTTATTAGAAAGGAATGAAAAATGAGTTGATTTAATAATAGACAATGGGATTGCATTTTTTTTATACAACTGTGTTTTTTATAATATAATATTGGAAGTTTTAACTATGATATTAATAGCATTTTTTACACTAAGTTGCAATAAGAAAAAGGATATTATTTTGTGTTTATTAGTTTATTATTTTATTTTTATTTTTATTTTAACATGATAAAATAAGATTTAATGATATTAGAAGAATAGTTTTTTTAAATCAATGAGGTCTAATAGAACGACGTTCCCTCATTGATCCATAGTAATAAGAAGCCATATTATGTGTATAATTGATCTTCAAAGTCCTATTCTAAGCATTTCTGATTGGAAAGTAATAGAGAGCTCTATTGAAAGTTTATTAAGAAACGAGACATTACCATAAAATCCTTACGCAAGGTTTTGTGTTTAATTTTTTTATATAATAAATAGCAATCATTTTAATATTTAAATTAAGAATAGCAATGTATTTTGTTTTTATATGAATCATTGATATAGCAATGCAGTTTGTCCTTATATGAATAATTGATAAAATTGCTAAGATCATTTGTAAATTCAGTTCTTCTAAAAAAAGTTAATTCAATCAAACGGTCTTAGTACAAACTTTGTAAATTCATGGGTATGATTGCTTGAATCATAATTTATCTTTTATCAAATATCAACCATTGAAGTTGAAAGAATTTTCCCTCGATAAAAACAAAGAAAAATTAAAGGTCATTCTATTCGTTCAAAAAAGAAAAACAAATTCCATTCATTTCATAGTTCTCTTACTCCAAAGATGGTGGAGGCTTTTGCTTGTGGACAAGATTGATTGAGAAAATCACAAGCTCCTCTTTACGTGGAAGACAGACTTGAAGAACAAGTTAAAGTAAATTAAAGTAATCTAATTTACTTTAACTTGTTTTAATATACAAACAAATAAAAAAATCTTTTTTCAATTAAAAAAGAAATAACGAGTCTAACTCTTTTTATTCTTTATTTTCTGCAAATGTGGCTTCATGTCTAATAGTAGACCATCCTACCATCCTATTCGAAGAATAATTGTTTAATAATTTATCTCTTTTTTTTCTAATATGAATTTTTTATAAGACATTGTTTGGTTTATTTTTACTTTGCTTGTGTTTAACATATTGGATTAATCTTTGACGAATTTTATATGCGTACTTTTAAGAATAATTTGTATTTGTTTTCTTCAATTATTTTTATAATTTTTTGTCATATATATTAATATAAATAGATTCTGGTTACCCTGATAACCGAATTTGAAAATAGGTTAACCGATTCTATAGGTTCTTTGGGTTCAAGTTCGTGAAATTGTCGAACCTAACATTCGGGTTTAGGTTCATGTTATTTATGAACGGATTAAGTTATCCTACTATAAACACCCATAATCCTATCCTTACAAAATGAAATTCTCATCACATCAAAAACCTGAGAAGAAAACAAAAGCCTCAACATTACAAAAGACTAAGTCAATATTTCTGTCCTAGAAGTGCAATTACGTTGCATATGATTACTATGATCTATATGCTGAGATGGAACGAAACAAAAATTTGGAGACAGAATAGACCAAAAATTGAAGGCAGTGAAGTGTTTGGTTGTGATAAAAAAAATACGTAAAAATGTGCTCGTCTCGAGGACAGAAATGTGTTTAGTTGCAGTTGACAGAACATAAAAAACAGTGTCAATAATTAAAGTATCCTTGCAGTATAATATGATTGAAAATATATAATTCATTGATTATTTTAAAATAAATGATTTGTATTAGTAAAAAAATTAACAACTAATAAAAATAATAACAATAACAATAAGAAATTAATTTTGTTTAATAATAATAATAATAACAATAATTAATAATAATAATAAGATAATTAATTTCGTATAATAAAATTAATAAAAATAAAAAATAATAATAATAATGATAATAAGTAGAAAATTTATAATAATAGTTAATAATAATAATAATAATAATAATAACAATAATTAATAATAATAACAATAATAATAATAATAACTTATTAAATAATAATAATAATAATCATCATGAGTTTAATAATATAATTAAGAATAAAAATTGATAAATTTAATAATAAATAGAAAATTTATGAGGGGAGGGATATTTTTGGAAGTTGCTTATGTATTTTGTTTATGTCATAGAGATAAGAAATCTTGTTCTTCGGTTTTGGAAAGAACAAAAAACTTATATTTTTGTGACCTAGAATCAGAACAAAAATAAGTTAAGTCAGCAACTAAACACAACGAAGCACAAAATTTTTATGTTTTGTTATTTGTCTCCACCGAATAATAACTATACACTGCGTTAGCTTATATATGCTGACAGAAATAGGACCTAAGGAAAAAATGAAAGGGATTCGTGTGGGAAAAGAATCTGAAATCTGAAAAATTAGACATTAAATATTGTTGGCGGACTTAGGAGTATTAGAGTGATAATTTCAGATGACGTGACCAACATGATATGGTCAAAATTAGTTTTTTTTCTTAGAATATTATATTCGATAAATTATGACATGTATATACATATATATGTTATCAAGATTTATGCTTCGTGAAGATTATGATTATAAATTCGTGGTCCACTAAATCAATTATGATTTCCAAAATAATTCTTGGGCACGTAATTGAATTGGGGCATTCGTCCATTTCCTGACGTTGGCATTGACAAATAAGTAATATATAAACTTACGATTGCCCCTTCATGGAGGTATCAAATAATCTCTGGTCACATTAACAGCTCTAAAAATGGCGACATCCGAAATTTTCTTTGTCTTGGCTTCTCTTGTTCTGTTGGCCCCCGCCCTTGTGCATTCTAATAATGCTTACTGCGGCCCTATCGAGGCCAGCGACAAGGACCGTATACAGTTCGCTCTGAACTTGGAGTTCTTCGAAGCGGAATATTTCTTGCATGGTGCCACGGGCAAAGGGCTCGACTATTTTGAGCCTGAATTCGCACAAGGTGGTCCTCCTCCAGTTGGAGCTCAGAAGGCTAACCTTGACCCTGTAACTTATCGCATAATCGAGGAATTTGGTTACCAAGAAGTTGGTCATCTAAGGTTATCAATGTTTATGATTAAAGTAGATGTCCGTGTGCATGCTTCTCCTCTGTTTATTCTGTGTTCTGTTGTGTCTGATGCAGTACTGTATATCATTGATCGTTTTCAGGGCTATTTTAAAAACATTTGGTGGAGTTCCAAGACCTTTGTATGACCTCAGCCGTGAAAATTTTGCCAAAGTATTCGACCAGGCAATTGGCTACAAGCTGCATCCTCCGTTTGATCCTTACTACGACTCAATCCACTATCTCTTGTCGTGCTACGTGATTCCCTATGTGGGACTGGTAGGGTATGTGGGCACCATTCCAAACCTAGCCAACTACACTTCCAAAGCGGTGAGGACCTCTTAGAAGAAAAGCTTAAAGCTTGATCCTTGTCATTCTTATACGATTAAATCTTCCGAATGTTATTTGGATGCAGCTTGTTGCTGGCCTCTTGGGAGTAGAGTCCGGACAAGATGCGGTGATAAGAGCTTTACTGTACGAGAAAGCTTACATCAAGGTGTACCCTTATAACATCACAGTGGCAGAGTTCACAATCGGAATTTCTAGGCTCAGGAATTCCCTTGCCAAATGTGGAATCAAAGACGAAGGTCTGATTGTACCTCTGTACCTCGGAGCAGAGAATAGGACTGAAAGCAACGTCTTATCAGCGGATACAAATTCACTTTCTTACAGTCGTACACCTCCTGAAATTCTAAGGATACTCTATGGAACTGGCAGTGAGTACAAGCCCGGTGGGTTTCTTCCTGAGGGTGGAAATGGAAAAATAGCCAGGAGTTATCTTCAAAAAGCCTGAAGGGTTACTTGCCAGTACTCCTCACATCAATTCTGCAAAAACTCAATAAATTCTAGGGCAAGGTTTATACTTTGTACTAGATAGGGTTGTGCTTGGACTATTTTGCTACTTCATTAGTTTTTCTTGTGTTGTGGAGATACCATAGTATGAATCAAAAATAAAGAGAAACGTCATTGGTGATAAAAAAGTATCAGTTGTCCTCTTACCCAAATCTTTGAGAAAGTTTGAGTTTCGTTGTCTAACGACAAAAAAGATGATCGTTTGGTTGATATCATGTGATCATTGCTATTTCTTGCAAGCTTTGTACATTACTAGACATAAGATTTAGGTGTTCTACTTACAATTGTAAATCTTTACCATCTAATTAATTATTTAAATATATATACAGTTTTAAACATTATTAGAAAGTAATAGAATAAAAGGTCGATCACTAAAAAAATTACAAAATTTATGTAAGACTTCAGGTTGAAGCAAACTTTAGTTTTTGATTAAAAAGTTCTAAATTCTAGTATTATTTATAACACATTGTCAAGTAAAACATTAACTTTTGTTATTTCTGTGGCAATTTAAGACTATATTGATTTAAGTAGTTTAGCAGAAAAACAAATGTTCTCATTTTTTGTTATAGAATTTAAAAATTGGATCGAAAATTAAATTGATAACACAAGATATTTAAGGGTTAAAAGATTTAACTAATATTAGTTTATCATAAAATTAGCTAAAGATTGGAAAAAATTAGAGAGTTTAAAATATGAAAATTTGAAGTTTAATTAAAAAAGAGACAATTAAATAAAAATTTATTTATTTATTTAATTTTGTAAGAACTTATTGATTAACAAGAATTGACTGATCGATTAATCAGTTTTTTGTAATAAGAGTTATTAAAGTAAATCAAACCAAAAAATGAACGGTTCAAAATTTTATGATTAAAATCAACCTGGTTGAGTTATTTAATCAATGGAAAATAATAATGTTTATTGTTTCGTTTCTCAGTTAAAAAATAAAGTTTACGATAAACTAAGATTTTAAGATAAAATTGAATTATTTTTAATATTTAGCCATAAAATAAAGTATTAAAATAATAAATTAGCACAAAAAAATTTATAATCGATGCGATTAGACTATTTCAAAAGTTTATACATATGCATTCCTGATAATGCAGTTAAAACCTGAAACTAAAATTTAAGTCATATTGTGATCAAGATAATAAGTTCCCAATTTGGTACCAGTAGAGTTTGTTAAAAATAACGCAAGTGATTCAATCTCATCATGCTCTTCGCTACTGCCGAATGGAGCGGATAGGTCTTGCAGATGAACGTAAAGAACCAAAAAAAAATGGGGAGGGAAGGTCGGCCATGCAAAGATGAAAGGTCATGCTGTTGAAATGACGATTAGAAAAAAAAAAAGAAATGAATTTGATTACTTGATTGACAGCGTTACGAGGTAATGAATTTGAAAGTTCATAATAAGAGCAATGAGCGGACATGAAAACATTGAAAAGTGCAAATTCTCCATATTTGTGTCAACAGAGCTGTGATGTCCTTTAAAGGAACGTGGCAGGCTCATTGTCATACTTCATTATCATACTTCATATACTTTCGAACAAAACTTCGAACTTCAAAAGCCAGGTTACGATTTTCGAGAGATGGAACTTGTCTGAATCTGAATCAACAGATGGGGACCAAACTTGTGGACGTAAGAAACAACTTGGGAAAAAACCGCATACGCCACCACCAATACGTTACATGGTTCCCAGTCTCAGGTATGGTTCCCAGTCTCAGGTGGGGCTGCATAGACGATCTAGAATTAGTTTATTTAATCAAGGTTTTGACTAAAACCCAAGCACAGGCTGCACGGATGGATAGTATTTATCTGGTTTTGATCTTTCGTCAAATAGCAGGAGTCTTATAATCAACAGCTGGCTGGTTATTATTGTATCTACGAGGTTACTTTAGCTTTTTAACGTTGAAAGTGTACCCCTCCAGGGTAGGGCTGACCCATGTTGATTATTACCAACTTTGAAATTATTGCTTTCAAAATGAAATTCTCATAAATCCATAATACTGATAAGAAAATGAAAATCTGGACATTGGTACGACCAAAATCAAAATTTATGCATCTAGAACTGCAAATAATTTATGTTAAAATAAACAGATGAGAGGAATTCAGATGAGGAAAAGAATTTGTAGCCTGCAACCTTACACGATGAATATATAGTATTTAATTGCTTTCCTTGGACCCAAAGAAATGATAAGAGTGCCTCCATGTTGGTTTTAAACAAAAAAGTAAGGAGAAGGAGAGAGAGCTGAACAAGATATAAAAAAAAGGGACAAGCATAGAGATTTGTCATTCATATTTATATATACATAAAAAGTACAAAGCAGGTAACTATGCTTCCTGCTCCATCAATTTGTCTCCCTAATTTTAAGGAGATTAACAAAAAGTCATTTCATTCTTCACCAAATACAACAAAAACTTTACTGCCTGGACACTCCTACTTGATGTTTTTGCTGGAAACACCGGCTTTAAATCACCAGTGCTCTTAACTTTGTGCTCACCTGATCCTCACAATATCCAACCATTCAATAATTGAGAGAGAGAAAAATTAGATGGGTTGGATGTTGCTGAGAACACGGGGCACAGATTTTACAGCATAGGTGATTTGAAGCCAGAAACACCAAACTTGGGGATGTATTCCTCTGCAAAGGGGACAGGGGGGTCAGGGTATTTTGGGACAAAGGAATACGTCCCCAAGCTTGGTGTTTCTGGCTTCAAATCACCTATGCTGTAAAACCTGTGCCCCGTGTTCTCAGCAACAAATGGATGGCTTGGATGCAAAGAGAACAGGGAGGTCAGGGTATTTTGGGACAGAGGATCTCAAGGCCCAAGCTTGAGTCTCAATGTTTCAAACTTTATCTTAGGTAATGCTTTTGTCAAAATATGTGCAGTTTGAAATACTGACTTGTAATGATTCAAGCTTACTTCTTTCTACCTTTGAGCCTCTCTTCAAAAATGATATTTAATTTTTATGTGTTTAGTTTTGCCGTAGAATACATAATTTTTTTCTTTAGCCACTGCTGATTAATTGTCACTACAAGAAAAAGATCGTTTAGCCACAGAAATTACCGACAGAATACGTTTGTATTCCATTGGTAATATAAATTAGGGACGAAATCTACCGATGGACAACGACGTCATTAAAACGGTTGTAGGTAAATTTACTGATGGATAATTTTGTTTGTCGGTAAATTTACTGATGGTCAAATGTTTGAACCATCGGTAAATTTACCTACAGACCTAAATATTCCGTCGGCATATTTTTCGAAGGTACTGGTTATTCCATCGGCGAGTTTTCCAATGCTTATGATTGACCATCGGTGAGTATACCAACGGTTCAGAAAATACTGAAGGTTGAATTGGTATCGACTTGCAATATTACCGACAGAATTAAGAGTATCCTTCGGTAAATATCTTACATTTTACCAATAGTTTATGACTGTTTATTGGTAAATATGGTGCATCCAATGTTTGCATTGTGCTTCGAAGCTCATGGATTTCATTGATTGTCGACCGTCTACTAGATGTTGCTGTACTGGACGTAAAAGATTGCGAATAACATATGTTCGCAAATGAATCTAGCTCGAAGATCCTTCCATGATAGTTCCAACCATCCGCTGTATCAAGATATGTCTTACTCTCATCAACAACTTCTTTGTGCTGAGACCATCATTGAATGCTTTTTTGTATTTGGTCCTATTAGGAGGCAGTGTTTATATTAGTAAGTGATAATTATTAAGAAATAATATTAAAGCATAAATTTCGCATACATTCAGTTCTCTACATCAGGTGTTGATGAATGTCATACCGCTATGTTTCTTATCGTGAGTGTGCAAAAATAGCTAACGGGGTGTAGGCTTTTCTTGCATAAGAATAAAATGTTATAAGTGAACTAGAATTTATAAAAATTTTGGCAGAATTTCCTCTATTTTTATGATATTTATCCCCTGTTGAACAAAGAAAAGAACTCAACACAACTGCATATGGCACCAGACATGTATACCATTATCATTATCCATAATATATATATTTTCATTCCAACATTCACACATCAATTTAAATTGAAATACAACAAAGTAAAACAATTAAAATATAAGCGTAAAGTTTAGATACTTACAAGTCTCTCTGCATACTCGTGGTGGGTAATTAATCATTCCTTCTGTACGGAAAGACTCTCTCCTCCCGGTTCTTTATGTCTGTTGATCGAGTTACGCTCTAAGATGGACATTGTCTCAGGTGATGTCTAATATTCCTACCAACAACTCCATATTTGCTCAGAAATATAACGCGATTGTACACTAGCCTTGCGTATGGCATCAATAAACTCACGATAACGTGCACGTGTTCGTCTTTCCCATACTTTATGTATGACCGCATCGAAATCAGAATCTCAGGAAAATTCTTTCTGAAATAAAAAAAATTCGATAAATACTTATAAAGTAATAATATTTATCTAATTAATGTATACAAATAAATTAAAAAAGAAAATAATTTTTTACTGTACCTCAAACTCCTGAAAGTAAAATGCCTTTGTCGCCTGAGAGTTATTCTTCTATACATAACCCTCAGGATCAATCCTCTCCTTAAATTTAGAAGTCATATTTCTAGAACACGCTCGAGACGAAATCAACCTAATATAAGAAAAAATCATTTTATACCATTTGCCAAAATTTTAAACTATAACTTAATTATAAACATATAGTGTTTCATGTAATTTCACTTACAAATTATTGACAATTGTTATATACGTTCTTCCAATAGGTCCCTCAACTCTAGGCTACTCATCATCTCCTTCATTCGATATAGGGGTAGTGGATGATGTATGAATGGTGGATGGTGTAGCATGAGCAACAACAGGTAACGCGTTATCTGCAACTGTAGGCCCTAAAGGGGGAGAAGGTGATTCAGTTGAAGTTGTAGACTGTGATAGTTCACCTTCACAATAAGTACCTCTGAATCTTTGTCTGAACCTGGGCCGCATTATATCACATTGTCTCTTTGGTGGCATATTTCTAACTGAAATTCATTGTTTATTGAATTTTTTAAAAATATAAGAATTTGAATTCAATATTTTACACATTATATTCAAAAGGAAATAAGATTTGTTAAATATCATATTTAAGTACAAACTTTGAATTAGAAGGTTAACAATTGTTACAGTCATAGAACAAGGACAATAACAGCCCACACTCAATAAGACGTAACTTGACCCCTAACTAATAGGAAGGATGTTTAAAGTCACATGCTTATGCTTAAAATTCAATAAATAAATATACTACCCACCTCGAATCAATGCTAGAAGCTTGTCCTTAGCTTCAATTTGACCATTGCTTCTTTCTTTCTTTCAATTGAAATTTTCCTAAATCAAATTAACCCAAATTCAACTTCATAATTGACATAATCCTCAAATTAAACTTAGAAAACACTAATTCCACATATAATCAAGCTATCTAAATCATGAATTTTCAAAATCTCCAAATCCCAAAATTGACCTAAACCAATTCATCCAAATTCAATATCATAAATCACAAATTCTTCAAAATTGGTATCATATTTTACCAATCCATAATATTTTTCCATGATTCTAAGCCAATAATTTCCAAAAACCCCAATCACAAAATTAGGCATAAATCCTAATTAATTTTTATCCAAAATTAAACATAACCTAAGGCATAAACATCAAAATTGACTTCATAAATCGCATACCCATATCATTTCCAAGATTTCTAAACCAAAAACTCTCTAAAAAATCAAAGATCAAAAATCGACACTTACCTTCATCTTCTCCAATTTCTAATTTTCTTGGTTCATGATAAAGCTCTCTTCATTCTCCACCCTTTTCTACTTGAAAAACATCAAAAACCCCTTAAAATTTCGTAAGAATCAAAAGCCCTCATACCTTTCTTCTTCTTTCTTCTTCTCCCTCTCCACCGAAATCATCCTCTCTTCTTCTTATTATTTTGTTCATTCTCTTCAAACTTTTGGGCTTCAACTCTTAAAAAATGACAGCCTCTCTTTTTTCTTATTGCCATGTCATTAATGAATGGTTAATGACCATTTTGCCCCTCCATTAAAAGCCTTGTAACTTACCTCTCTAAGTGGACTTCCCAATATGCCCTTAACTTCATGCTACTTTAGGATAATTTTTAATCATCAATTTGAAGGAATTTGCCAAAACTTCCTTCTAGAGAATTGTTTTTAATTGTCTTAATTTCATAACGTCACCAAAATCACCCAATTTGGAGTACTACATCAAAAGTTATGCTCAATATATCTCAAGTTGTCTTATGCTAACACATTTTCTAGCACATTATTTCCATAAAAAAATTGACATTCTTAAAGACAAAATTGAAACTCGATTTCTTCATAACAATTGTAACTCTATTTCTCTAGTTTAATCCAAAGCAAGAATCACCTCATTTGGATTACTAGATCAAAAGTTATGGCCAAAATACTTTCAGATCTTTACTAATTCCAGACTGAACATAAATCCGAACTTCCATTCAGAAATTGAAAGTCTTAGGGGCTAAATTGAAATTCACTTTCTTCATATGACTTGTATCCCCATGTCTTAATTTTATTTTTCCTTAAGAATCACTTCAATCGGATCATCACAGATCCTGAATTTCTCAAAATACTGAACTATGTTCAGAAACTTTTCAACTCACTTTGATTAAATCAATCTCTTTCAATTTAATCTCTAAAATTATAAATTTTCCTTCATAAAGTATATAAATGTCTTAAAAATCTAACGCTTCAAAAACCAAGTCAATCGGATGTCAGACGGAAAGATATAAGCAAAAAGTTGTAAAAGGGTCGGATTTGGAAGGAAGAAGTAAAATGTGAAGTAAGCAGAAACGACATCATAGAATAGAAGTTTTTTCAAAATTCATAACTATTGATTTTGAACTCCAAATTTAACAAATTTAGTGTCGATGGTAAGATAAAAGGAAGCTCTACAACTTTCATGAAGAACTCAAACATCAATTCCATCTCTAAAGGGGTCAAAAACCTAGTCAAAGTTACTGTCCTGTTAAACATCACCTAAACAAACTCCAAACTTTCAAATTTCATATCTTCCAATTTTCACATCCAAAAATTGCATACTTTATAGCGTCGGAAAGATTGACAGACAAGCTACAACTTTCATGAAGACCACTTACT
>JANITW010000005.1:22378053-22392723 GCA_027564335.1 Erythroxylum williamsii
AACTCAAAATGTCAATACATTTTGTCATCTATATGATTTTGACATATCTCTACAACTTTGTCACCATATCCTCAATGGGGATTATAGAAAAATTGCATAATGAACATATAATTTTCTATCTAACTTTTGAGAACTTTTCTCAAACATATCCTATGTCCAAGAACTTTGGGTTACTAATTTAGTATCAACTATACTAAATAAGGTAAGTTTCACTCATAACAAAATAAATGTAAGAAAGCAAGTAATCAATTTTACGCCATAACTGATAGACTAACTAAGGATTATATTTTACACTAAATTGGACTTAATGGGAATGGTGTCAAGCACTATGAGACCAAGTTTCACTACCAATCAATTTCAAATCAAATCGAGTATTATTCAGATGGTGAAACAATTCATCCACTTTGATGAGCTATCCCTAATGCTCATATCACAATCTTTAAGGGGATTTATGATGCCTTTAAGGTCAATGATGCCAATGATGATGCAATCAAATTGAGACTATTCTCGTTCTTATTAAGGGGTAAGGCAAAGCAATGGTTAAACTCTCCATTTAGGCCATCTACCACTTGGGACCAAGTAGTAGAGAAGTTTCTTCTAAAGTACTTCCCTCTAACTAAGACTAATAAAATGAGGAATGACATCTCATCTTATGCCCAGGCTAATTTATAGACAATATATGATAAATAAGAGAGATTCAAGGATATGTTAAGAAAGTTCCCACATTATAGTCTACCATTGTGGATGCAAATATAAACATTCTAAAATGGGCTCAATCAAACAACAAGGTAGACAATAGATATGGCAACTGGGGGTTCTCTGAACAATAAAATGTTAGAAACTACTCAAGACCTCATTAAAGACATAGAGATGAATAATTCCAAGTGCTGCTCTTCTCGAGAATAATTTAGCAAGCAATTGGGAGTATATGACGTAAATGAGTTATGTCATTGGTGATAACCCTAAAAAATTCTTAATCCAAAATTATCCAAATTGTTCCTAAAGCATAATATTAATTACTAAAATCCTCATTAGTTTTAAAAAAATTTCATCAGTCACAAAAGTATTCTATACAACTATAACTACTCGATCTATCAAATTAAAAAATAATAGACAATAAAAACTTTATTTAATTAATCTACTAGCCTACCTAATCTTCAATAATTTCTCTACCTCCTAAAAAAATATGGCGACAAGGGGGAGTTGTCTACTCAATAAGGGAAACTGGTCGTACCTTTAAAATCAAATAACTTAATGTATAAATTAGTAAAGTGATTAAAGTTTACATATAATAGTGAAATACATATCATTACATAGCCTTTCAGAATAATTAACTACATCTAAAATTTTATCTAAGTAATGATTAAGACTAATATTATTATTTTATTACCACCATTTATGTTTTATCCATAATTAATTGAATTGTCTCGGCCTTGGTTAATGTAGTAATTAGATGTACAAATATCAACATAGGGTACCTAAATTTCTCAATCTAATTTGGTACCATGGTACTACTATAGTATCTAGCCATCAGCACAGGATATCCTCAAGACTTAGGATATCTTGTTCTGATGGCTAGATACTATAGTAGTCTAGTACCACTTCAATACCTAACCATCGGTAAAGGACATCTTTGGGACTCAAGATGCCCCGGTACCTACTCCACAGATAGATACGTAGTCATTGCTCACTCATAACCAAACAACTTATCAATATATGACCACTGAATGTAGCCTATCCTAGGCAAGCCACAAATTCACAATTTACACCATTTATACACAACCTATTTTCAACCAATCTCTATTTAATTAGCACAATTTTTGCTAAATTAACAAGTGATACACCTCATAATATGTAACAAAATATAAAAATGAAACACCTTGTACTTTGTAATTATTTGTGAAATAAAATAATCACAATTCAATTAATTTACAAATTTATAAACATAATTATTAATCATTATTTTAATTAATGTCTAATTTGAATTATCATTCACTACATAATAACTTGTTAACAACAAAAATACTATTCTAATAGTATAGTCTAAGGTTATCCTTACCTCAAGATCAAACTCATCTAATTGATAGTCCAATTTACTCCTTAATCGGACCTTTAGACTTAGACATTACAAAATTTTATTAAAATAATTTAAGAAAAATTTTCAACCCAATATCACTTAATAATCCAAAATTATTCCCTTTTCCATTTTATTCTTAATTATTAAAAAATCCTTAGTAACATGACCACCATAATTACCTAAATACCTTGAATTATTAAAAGTCTTATTTTATCCTCATTTATTTTTAATACAAAAATACCCTTTTTGGAAGTAAATTCCAATTTTACCTTTAACTTTTTTACATTTCCTAATTTGCCCCTTAATACATCTTAAATTTTCCAAAAATGTTCATCTTCTTTACCCTCACCTTTTCTTCGACCTTCTCTTCTTTTCTCATTTTTCCAACCACCTTTTCTCCTTTTTATCTCTTTCCATGATTTCAATTTATTGTCCCAAATAATCACAACATACAATCTAACTATAAACTAGTGTAGGATGACTAAAAATCACAATCAAAGGCATATAATAGTTTTTGGAATTTTACCTATGTGTTATGGGATTTTAGAATGATCCCTCCACAAATTCCTTGCAATTTGCTGCAAAATAAGCAAAATATGAGAGAATTTTCACATACAAGATAAAATGTTGCATTCACACACATACCAGTAAGAAAAATGGAGAGGAAGATGATGAAAAACCTTGTTTTTTTTCAATTGTTTTAGAATTTGAAGCTAGTATCTTCAATTTATACCCTTATGTTTAATAGTTTTATTGTGAGATCTCACATCGATTGGAGAGGAAAACGAAGTACGCCTTATAAGGGTATAAATACCTCTCCCTTATAGATGCGTTTTTCATGTCCTAACGTACCTGATCTAGAGTGTAAGATCCCACATCGGTTAGAGAGGGGAATGAAGAATACCTTATAAGGGTACGAATACCTCTCTCTTACAGAAGCGTTTTTCATGCCTTAACGTACCGGATCTCATCAGAATTTCAAGATTAAATGTGCTAGGGCAAGAGTAGTTCCAAGATGGGTAACCTCCTGGGAAGTTCTCGGGGAAAAACAAAACCATAAGGGCTTGACTAGGCTAAGATCCAAAGTGGACAATATTTGTAAGCGGGCGATCTGAGTAGTATCAGAGCTGGTACCCGAACTATTGTGCTAGCTAGGCTGGGCCCTAAGAGGATGTAGAGTGTGAGATCCCACATCGGTTGGAGAGGGGAACAAAGTACATCTTATAAAGGTACGGATACCTCTCCCTTCCAGAACCACATCGGTTGGCGAGGGAAACGAAATACGCCTTATAATGGTACAGATAACTCTCTCTTACAGATGCATTTTCCATGGCTTAACGCACCGAATCCCATCAGAACTCTGAAGTTAAACGTGCTAGGGCAAGAGTAGTTCTAGGATGGGTGAACTTTTGGGAAGTTCTCGGGAAAAGCAAAACTGTGAGGGCTTGGCTGGGCCAAGGACCCAAGAGGACAATATCTATGAGTGGATGATCTGGGCTGTTGGGCTAGCCTATTGGGTTTTTTCCTTTTCTAAGCTTTGCATTGGTAAACCAAGTTGAAGCTTTGATTATAAATATTGATGGATTGATGATGAATCCTTAGCTATTCCAAATGATGCAGTGTAAGGTATGTAGGCTAAGACATCTAGGACAAACCTGTCAAGAATTATATTTTGAGTATATGGATTACATGGGTAATGCTACTAGATCATAATCCATATAGTAATATATACAATCTAGGATGGAGGAATCACCCAAATTTTTAAAGAGGAATGAAGGAAAGCGAGGAATAATCTTCCATCAAGATTTTAGTAACACCTATCTCAAGAAAAGAAGGCGAGTTTAGGGGACATCATATTAAAAATTCTTCAACATATAGAAGCAAGATTTCAATCCACATATATGTTATTAAGGAATTAAGAGGATTCTATATGTAATTTAGAAACTCAGATTGGCCAGCTTGCAAAATTAATTTCTGAAAGATCATAAGAGAGTTTGCCTAATACCACAGATACAAATCCTAAAGAATACATGATGACAATCACCCTTAGGATTGGAAAAGAGTTCTAAGAGGAAAATAAAACCTAATAGAAGAAAGAGAGTAACTCCAAGAGTCAAGAAAAAGTTGAAGGTAAAGGGTGCTTTCAAAAGGTCAAGGAATTTTAGCTTGTCATCTGTTATCCTACCAAAGTGAAGAAAGATCGAATGCATGAATAGTTTGGTAAGTTCCTTGAACTATTTAAACAACTTTATATTAACTTACCCTTTGTTGAGGCTTTTGCACAAATGTCAAAGTATTCAAAATTTTGAAAGGAGTTACTAGAGAAAAAGAGGAACTTAGAGGAGTCAGCGACCGTAATGCCAAGTGGAAGGTGCTCAGTGATTCTTCAAAGCAAGATACTATAGAAGCTTAACAAATCTAAGGAGTTTTAGTATCCTTTGTCAAATAGGTAGCTCTAAAATAGAAAATGCTTTAATTGACTTGTAGAACTGTATTAATGTGATGCCATATTTTTTGTTTAAGAAACTAAGATTGAGTAAATCAAAATCTACTAGGATATAAATTAGTAAGGCATCCCAGAGGTATTGTAGAGGATATACTTGTTAAAGTTTATAAGTTTATCTTCTTAGTTAATTTTGCGATTCTTGACATAGAGGAAGATATAGAGGTACCTTTAGTTTTAAGTCAGCCTTTTTTATCCACTGCTAGGTCAATTGTTGACATTAGTGAAGGCAAGTTAGTGCTTAGGGTTAGGGATAAAGAGGTCATATTTAAAATATCTGATGTCATAAATCATTCCCTTGGACTTGTTGACTTTAATGATTCTACTTATATATTTGATGATTTAGTTTCAGATATTTTGTAAGACTTTTTTTGTAAAGGTCTATTAGAGTTATTTCCAATTCAAGGTAGAAAGATGGATGAAAAACATGGCACAAGGAAAAAGCAGATAGTTTACTTAGAGGTTAAGTGGTAAGAAATAACAAACTTAATCTCTATTAGCCGCTTAAATATAATAAGTACGTCATGCTAAAGATGTTAGAAAAGTACTACTTGGGAGGCAATCCAAGAATTAAGATAGTTTTGTTTGATTTGATTATATATGTTATTTTGTTTATTTTTATGCTCTAGTTTAGGATTTCAATATTTTTTGATATGTTTTATGTCAGGATATAGAGCATCTTCTTTAGATTACTCATACTTTCTTGTGTTTTTGGTATGTGTTTTTGACTTTTGTGACTTTGAATGAAAATTTTTTATAGTTTTAAGGAATTTTTAGGTATACATGGTCATATACACACCCCATGTACATGACCGTGTATACAAAAATTTTATTTCAGAACGTTTTACACGATTCCAATGACCTACACTATTATTGAGCATGGCCTTATACATTCCTAAGATTTTAAAACTTTTAACATGTTTATAGTTAGTTACATAAGCATGGGACATGCCCATGTATTTTAATTTCCCTAGAATATGTCACAACACATGCCTATTTCAAAAGTCGTGCTAGCATTTATAGTGACTTACACGGTCACATACACAATTATGTATATGACTGCTTAAATTTGTAAAAATTCACATGCTCTTATATTGAGTCACACATCACATTAACTTACAAAGTTAATGACCATATAACCAATTGTGTAAGTCTATAACAAACATTAAAAAGATTGAGAAATCCTTTTATGAATTGATCTATTATAATAAAAAATAGTTGCATATAATCTTTTAGGTAGGATGATATAAATCTTTTGAATTGAGGTCATACCTGATAGAGGAATTCATAAATATTTATAAGGTTTTAAATTGGAAAAATATTTCAATTAATAAATTTTGGATTTGTTATTTTATAATTTGATGAACTTTAGGTTAAATTGATGTGTGAAGTCTTATGTACATAAGAAGTTATATAGGGACTCACTATATAGGTACCGCTATTATTTTATTGATTATTTCTTAGTTAAATATTTGTTCTAATAAATTAACTATATTGATTTATTCCACTACATGGGTACCACTATTATTTTTATTGATTGTTTCTTAGTTATATATTTGTTATAATTAGTTAAGTATATTGATTTATTTTAGTTTATTGCTATAGTTTTGATTTTTATCAATCACAATAGTCATAATTTTCCAATTATACAATAGGAAAAGGGATAATACTAGTACTCATAATCTCTTTGGGATTGACACTTGGTACTCTATAACCTATATTAAAGAAGCAATAAAAGCACTTGCCTAGAAAGATCTATAAGGCAGAAGATCGAATACACCACTGATGATCTAATATTTTTTTACAAAGTTGAAACAAATTCCCTTATTGATCTTAGGACTCTATAAATAAATACAAAAACTACTTACACATATCTTTAGGAGCTCTTTATAATGCTTTAGACTAAAAACCAAGTCTTCTCCACTCACATATCTTAGGATCCTTATATATTTAAGGAGGCCCTCCCACAGAGCGATTTAGCTACTGCTAGATAAGATACAAAAAATGATTTCTAGATAGTGCAATAAGAATCTCAATCTAATTGGGAAAGTGTAACCCATTATCTTAGTATTTAATAGTATTCCCATCTTCTAGTCTATCCACCTTTCCCAGGTAATATTACCAAAGTATGGAGAAACTCCTTAAAAACTTCTTGTGGTCAAAGAGGATAGCAATGAATAAAGTCAGATGTGGTGAAACAAATTGTACAAAACAATAAGGTTTAAGAATTAAAACACTGAAGCTTACTAATAAAGTCCTTCTGACATAAAGGCTATAGAGATTACTAAGTGATAATCAATCATTTTGGGTAAAATGGATACATACCTATTGCTTAAGGAACCAAAAAACATATGGAATGTACAATTCAAAGCAAAAATTCTTAGATTATTCATAATATGCTAAAGTTGAGGGGGGAAATTAGGATGGTGATTGAAAGCATGATAGAAAATGAAGCAAACATAGCTTTTTGGCATGAAAATCAAACTCCTTTTGGCATGTTGAATGATTCTACAGAACTAAATCCCTATAGGAGTGTCATTCCTTCAAATAGAATGGTAAAAGAGGTCTATAACAAAAATACTAGCTCCTGGAGTCATTGCCTAATACCTCACTTCGAAACCATATTCTAGGATCGTCTAGTTACCATTAAGGAGGACGTCATTGAGTGGAATAAAAAAAACTTCAAGAAACTTTAGTAATAATTCTTATAGGAATTTACTAAAAACTTAACACTTTAAGGTAACTTAGTTCAAGATGCTATGGTTTAAACAAGCTCACCCTCAAGCTACTTTCATAATTTTCTTAGTATTCAAAGGAAAAATAAATATGGTGGATAAGATGTCTAGATTCTTTAACATATCAACTTAATGTATCATATATAGATAAGGAGTTTAAAGCTTGGATCAACTTTTTTTTTAGTACCAATACATAAAAAATATATAGAACCATATTCTTCAACTATGTAAACCTACTACTCCTAAAGAAAACTAGAATGTGATTCAAGATTGATATTATATAATCTCAGCTAAAATTTAAGTGACTAGTTGGTATTCAAAATTTCTCCAAGCTATCTGGTATATAGCATTTGGTTGGAGCACAATCATAGGATTTTTCAAAACTAGAACCCTTAAAAGGAGCACTCAATAGAGGTATTTTTTGGAAAAATCAGGTTTCATTTAATAACTCATAAAATCCACACCTTATGCTTATGGATGAAAGGAAATTGGAGACTACCAAACACTTGAAATGCTTCCCAATGACATAGAGATTGTCTATAGCAAATGACTCGTGGTTGAGAAGTGATTGAATTTAAAATAATTGCTAGATTTTGTAAGATTGGGTTGTAATTGTCATTTATAACTATGATTCTTTAAAGTTTGGTTGCTAATAACATCTTTTGAAGATTTGTTATATGTAGCACAAATAATATTCCTTTTTGGGTTAAGCTATGATTGTATTTACTTTCTAAAAAGGCAGTAAGTCTTTAACAAATTAACCTTAAACAACTTTAATTACTTTAAGTTGATTTAGCTCATTTCTTACCATTTTGAAGTTTTATATAATTTTCTTAATTGAGTCTGATTAGAGGTGTAAGCCCTAAGTATAAATTTACATAACAAGGACTTTTATTTAGAATTAAGAAAACCACATGCCTAACAATAAGTAATTAAGAATTGATTAGTGATCTTTTACATAAGCTTATTAAAGGGTTTCACCTCTTCATTCTTTTTTATATGAATTTGACACCCACCTCTCATGTGAGATATCAAATTATTTCCCTAATCCTTTGATGTCATTATCAAAAGTCAATCTAGAATATATAATCTCTCCTCATTTTCTGATATGGAATTGAATGAGAAGCTTATCTAAAGGTGCTATTGCCTGTGAACTTTCTACTTGTGCCGTTCTCCATCCTTATTATCCTAACATCATATTATTGGGATCATGCTCTAATCCTATTTGAAATGTTCAAGTTCAAACTGACACATCATCATCATCATCATGACAATAAAATTTTAAGACTTTATTCATAATTCTTGCCTTTAACATCTCCTTTTTGTAATCATCACTAATAGGCAAAGATATATCAAATAAGAGTTTTTAGGCAAGTAATATTATAAAAAAAATAGTATTTAACATTCAAGAGTTAAAGTACATAAAATAAGTGACATTGCATCTATCAATTCCTAGGGAAGATCTATAAAATAAGAAACTAATTCGTAAGGTTCTTTAAGTGTTATAAAGATATTTGAGTAAAAAATATTTGTTTTGAAAGAGTTTACGTAGTTGTTATAGGTATTTTGAACATATTTCATAAATTCTTTGCTAGTTTAAGAGCAAAGAAGGAAACTAAGATAAAAAGGTGTAGTGAAAGAAGTCTTTCAAATTAAGTGCAATTAGAGCCAATCAAATTATGGCTTTGGATGATGATATTAACAAAAAATTCTCCTCCCATAAATTGTGAGAAGATAAGCCAAATCTAATCTACTAGTTAGACTAAATATGAAATGAAGGGCATCTAAACTTATGAAAATAAAAGAATAAGTCAGTTTCAATAAGCTAAAACTAAAGTTAAATAAAAAGTATTTAGTCTGATGAAGATAAACAAAGTTGATCATTTACAACTAACTATCTATAATTTGATATTCTTAGAGGATTGAAAAAAAAAACTAAAAGAGTACTTAGTTAGTTGGCATGAGAAGAAAGGAAAGAGTAAGAAATGAAAAAGGATATTCGATAATATATCATGATTGGATAAATAGTATCTCCCTCACTATATCATTATAAGTCTTACCATTTCCTCAAGTGAACTAAGCATACCCTAAAACATTTTAGATTGAAAATAAGGATTAAAACCTATTTAAAGATATGAATACGACAATCAACGCTTCTACAACCAAAAAATTACTTTTAATATTTTTATTTAAATTAATTGAGAAAATTGCTCTTTGCACTTTAAAAATAAAAAAATTAATCATTTTTAATCTCATTAAAGTAAAATTATAAAAAAATATTCATAAAGGGAATACTATTTTTAAAGAAGTGACAATAATTCAGTGAATAAACTTTTCTTTTTTAATTAATAAATTGATATTATAATATGAAAATTTTAAATATTCTAATTATTCAATATGAAGGAGCATACTTGTAAAAGACATAGTTGATAATTTGTATAAATTAGGAATTTAAGCTATTCTAACTTTTATGAATTGTTATTATAAAATGGTGTGAAGAAAAAGGTTTTTAGCTTCAATTTGTACATTATCATACGCTTGTTAATTATTTAGTGAATCAAGCGTTTCTGGTTTCAATTAGGATTTTAATAATTAAGTCAAATAAACTGGAATAAACCTTAGTTTTAACTCCCATAAAAATGGTTATTCTGTGTGGTCGATGTTTTGGGTCGGCTGAGGCTCTTAAAATCTTTGTTTTCAGCAATAAACTCCATTCTCTGACGAGCCCAGACACGATGAGCCCATCCCACGACACTAATGGCGCCAAAACAGATGCGCGGCGTACTTTCGAAAATTCAAAGATGACAAAAATTACACTCGAGCTTACTTAAGCTCTGTGAAGAAGAGACAAGCTGTTTGATGGATAACGCTAGCGATTCTCAAGTAAATGTCTAATCTTTGGCTTCCTTTAAATTCTTCTAAGCTTCTCATTGCTAACACGATATTTTGGCTGCAGATTTCCAACTCCAATTTGCTTTCTTCTGGTATGTGCAAATTGTTTTTACGGACGCCCCTATTTTATAATGTCGATAAATCATTCTCAATTGTAGTGGGCTTCTCAGATCCTGACCAATTTTTTATGGTTTATGTCGTAGAGCCGCCTGATGTAGGGAATTGGTTTTCTAGTTACAAGTATGAATCTTTTATTTTGGATACTTGTGATGAATTTGGAGGTTCTATCTTCAAAGAAAGTGACTCTGGAAGAGATGAGGATGATGCTGTTGTCGGGGAGATTGATAAAGAAGGAAATGTGTATGTTTCTGGAAGATATGGTGACAGTGATTGTAAGCGTGGAAAGCAGTTGTTGACCGAGGTAAACTCATCCTCCATTTCTGCTGCATACTTTTGTTCTTAGTAAAGGCAATCTGTTAATTATAATGGTTGTATTATGGCTGTGGGAAAGAACCGCATTGACTAATGGTTGGGTTTTTAGGTATGTTGAAACAACGAAAGAGTGGTCTCTCATTATTTTTTCCCTTGATAAAAATCTTCAATCTCTTTCCCATATTTTCCACTGGTTAAAGCAACAGTAATTTTCCTTTTATAAGTGCCATGCTGATTTATTTGGATTTGATCTCATTGCACAAGTTGTGACTTCTGTTAAAAATTCTGCTTTTGTTCAGTACAGTGATGCTATTTGTTTGATTCATTCATCCAAATCTTCTTGCAGTCTATTAAAAGAACATATGCTTCCAATTTCTCTTAGCTAACTCATGTTTCTTTGTGTCAAAGACACCAGATACCACCGACTCCCCATCGCTACTTTATGGTTAGTAACCTTTTCTTTCCAAAGGGCTAACAACTTCATGAGCCTTTGAAACTTCTCATATGATATTATGGTCCTGGAGAAGACATTAAGGGATTGTATCTTACTATTTGGTATTTCATGTCAGCGGCCCCTCATGAGGGAAATTGGTTTCCAAGCTACGTGTCTGAATCTCCACTGGATACATTTGTTGATAACGAGGAGTCTGTTACTGAAGGAGGCGAATGCCAAAAAGATGGTTTCCCTATTCATGTTAACGGGAACATCAACGAGAGAGAAGAGAAATTTGAGGAATTGAGCAATTCTGGAAACAACAATAAATTATGTGCTCGTGATAATGCGTTTTCATTTAGCTTTGCAAAGAGTAAGAGTACATCTAGATTTGTTGCAGAGAACGACTCTCTAAATAAGGTGCTGTTGCTTGATTCTTCTCTTGATATATTCTGCACTAGCATGAGTTAGTTCGTTGTTGTGCTCTGTAATCACAATTGTGCGATTGATTGCTTCACTAAATCCTCGAGTCTCAGCAGTAAAAGATTTTTATTTAACGTCATCATCTCTTCATATTTTGCAGATTACAGATTCTCAGCAATTATCTTCTTTCACTTCTGGTTAGTAGCATTGCAAGTTTTTCGTGAGCTTTGCAAACTGTCAATTGTCTGTATTTGAGAAAATCTAGCAAAAGCTAGGACAAGAAAATCTCCCCTTTTTTAGGGTTTGGTTTGGAGTCAAATGAGAATATATATATATGTAATTCACGTAAAGTTATTAATTTGTGCTACTGATTCTTTGGATTTCAGAACCGTCTGACATCAGAAGCTGGTTCTCCAGTTATGCGTATGAATCTCCTGTGCCAAGCGAAATCAAAGGACTTCTGGAAGAAACTCAATGCAGGGAAGGGGGTGAGTTTGAAGAAGATAAAAGGAAAGGGAAGGCAATAGATTTGCAAAAATTCACTCCAAGCAGAAACATAAATTCAGATTTTATTGATGCAAAAGTATTCTCAAATCAAAATTTGAAGTTTAAGAGCTCTCCTGATGGTCATTGGCAAAACATGCATGTGAAAAAGGTAAAATTTTCCATCTTTCTTCTCTGTTTCAGCTGCCATTAGCAGAAGTTATATTCAGCTTTCCTTTTCAAACTTCAGGGTACTAAGTTTGTGGGAAAAGAAAATTCATCGCTCTGGATTAATCTGTGCCGTGACGGTAAGCAGAAAGGTCAAGCATTTGAAAAAGATGTGCGAAATTTTCCTCAAGCTGGTGACATTTTAGATTGTGGTGATCATTCCATAGAGAACTTGGAAGTTAAGATTGAAGCAGAATCCACTGGAAACAATACTGATTTCAGGCAACTAAATGTTGCTTCAGTCAGGAAGTGCCCTCAGGGAAATGATAAGAATCGAAGTAAAGGAAATAAAATGCCGGGCAACGGTTTTGTGACAAGGACGGACAGAATTTTAGAAGTAAGTGAAGAAAATTCTACTAATTGGCCACAAGCAGTTCTATTAGCTTGCCCAAGAAATAAAAAGATAACTCCATCAGCAGGTGAGGACTTTGTAATGAAAAAAAAGGCGCTAACAGAAAGAACCAACTTTGAACACTCTTACGTGGATGAGGTCACTGGTAAATGGCGCTGTCCTCAGAAGGATAAGCCAAATATCAGACCTCTGAAGCAGCTCCGACTTGAACAATGGGTTCTTAGACGCTAAACAGTAGGAAGCCTCTTGTTGGTCTTTTTGTTAATTATCTCTGCTAGTGCTTCCTGAGTTGCCAATGGTGGGTAGAGTTACATTCTCGTTGTTTGGTTTGATTTTTGTGGTCATTGGAGTAATTCCCTTGTTCAACATTATTCCACTTTCTCTTGAATGATGCAATAACTTGGTCCTTTCCTTTTTGTGGTACAGTTGAGCACTAGCAACTACTATGGCTTCTTGTTTCCTCGCAAGCATATATTGCCTATTGGAGACTTCAAGAATCTAACAATTTGATTTTGAACACAGGAAAAAACATACATGAAATATCTTTCCTTTTAGTGTTCGTAAATATCAGAGGACTTAGGGATCTGGATACACTAGAAAAGAGCAGCATCTGAAGCATCTGGAGCCAGAGCATTTCACCAATTATCTGGCAAGAACTTGAAGGAGAATTTAACAATACAGAAGAAGACAACTTTGTCTTCTCAGCATTTTCTAGCCTGCTCTTCAATTTTACCTAATCATTGAGAAGGGAGAGAATTTTTACCCTTGAACTACACCCACCACCCATTGAGGAGAAGGGGCAGACAATTTTTACCCTTGAACTACACACACCACCTATATGAAAGAAATTTTAAAAAATCACAAAACCCTAGTGTGTAAATCACCAAACAAATAGTTTTCCCAACTATAAAACTTGGTATTTGACATGTGGCATTGGTATTGCTATCATTTGCGCCTAAATTAAACTCTAAATTTTTGCAATAAAAAATGCTGAATAGGAAATAAGTATCATTTTTACAGGGAATTCTAATTCGTCAATTGTTATAAAAGAAATATTAAATAAATGAGGATTTAGTACAACAAAAGACATTTTTAGCTACGATTTTTTTGGCAACAATTTCAAATTTGTTATCAAAAGTATAGCCTTTTGTGACGTTTTACTAATTGTCATAAAAGGAGCGACATTTTGCAACAGTTTAGAGCTTTTGTCGCTAAATGTCGAATATCTGGTAATAATTTGAAAATTTTGTCATAAAAGGAGAACTTTTAGCGATGTTTTCAAAAAATGTCGCCAAATGTTTAACATTTAAAAAATTAAACGAAAGTTGTTTTCGTTTCATTTTAAATGAAAACTCTTCCTACTCTTTCTTCTACCGTAGTCTTCCTCTACGTTTTGTGCTCTCCTTTAATAGAAAAAATTCATGTACATGCATTTTACGTATCACATACAAGTCCTCGCGTATATATAAACATCATGTATGTATATATATATCAGAAACAGGCAGAAGCTTAACTGAAACAATGAACATTATACCTCCAGTCATTGCAACATGAAAATTCTATCCACTTATTCAATCCCATTGTCAAATGAAGTGTTTCTAAATCTTCTAACCTTTCAAACTCTCAAGTTAATGTTGTAAAATTTTCTAAAATGAAAGCAGAAGATTAGGGCCCAAAAAAACCCACAACTGTCCATATATTGCTCTGCCCATTATAGAGGCAATGGACAACAACAGACCAACACAATGTTTCTAAAATGTTGTGAATCATATGGACCATACATACACAAGAGAGTACTCCAACATTCTATCACTTGGTCCATCTAATTCAACATTAACTTTATGGAGAAACATAATAAATGAATCGTGGCAATAAGTCCTCTTATAATGAGTAATATCTTTTATATATTACATTATATTATGTCTCTACACACCAGCCCTCCAACTTAATGAATAAATCATATGTTTATTCTAAGTCCAAATTTAATGAAGAATCTCAATATAAACAAAATGAATATCTATAAGTGCACAAACCGTATGAGAAACATCACATTGAATAAGAGTTTCATTGAAAACAATGTAAATTCAATGACATTATTTTACAAAACCCAGT
>JANITW010000005.1:22427295-22439569 GCA_027564335.1 Erythroxylum williamsii
CTTAATTAAATCTAAAATGGATGATGGGAGGAAGTAATTCGAGTCAACTTCTTCTCCTCTTCTCTCTTCCTTCTTCTCTTCCTCTATCTCTCGATGGTCTCTCTAGGGTTTCTAAAGGTGGTTGATGTAAAAAGCTCATTTCTTTGCCTCTTTTTGTTATTTTTATATCCTCTTACGTTTTGGGTAACCCTAGGGTTTTTTCAGGATCTAAAAGGTCCAAAAATCTCTCAAAACTTGACATTTGTGACTGTCTATGTGTCATTCTGATGCAGGCCACAATTATAGCTCATATAAGAGCCTTTTGTCATGATCTTGGCATACAGGCCACAATCGTGGGCCATTCCTTAGACTTCTATCTTGATACTGACCTGACATGCCACGATCGTGGGTTGTTGTTTCTATAACACCCACTTACTCTCTAAGAGGATATACAAATTCCACACAAAACAAAACTAAAAAAATCCATAGCATTCCAAGTTTTTCAAGAAACTCATGCAAACATATACTACATTTCATTTGTTCTTGACAATAATTAACCTTATACACATTGTATAAATATCATAATACATGATTTAAACATTCAGATCAAACCTGTATTATAGTTATTACAAACTATATACACAAAATACAAAAGGGTCTCATCATAATGAGTACAACCCAAAAACAAACTAAACATTTTCAAAACAAAACATATTCTTCTTGGCCACTACATTTGTCTTGGTCCCAGTCTTTAAACCTTCGTATCAAAACCTACACGAAGGCAAAACCACTGTGTTAAGCATATAGCTTAGTGAGGAACAACTAAATAAGATATAAACTGATGACTGTCTCTAACAGTCATGTAGCATTCACATGTACATAATCAAATCATATCAAAAGCAATCTCTAATTGTTCATATTAAAGAGTAATCCAAACATTATGTGTCTCAAAACATAATATGATTCATCAATACAGAACAAAACATTTAAATATCAGAACAAAATGTACAAGTATCATAATAGGATATCATATTTTCAGATTAGAATATAACTTGTATCATATCAGGATACGTCTTGTATCAAATTAGAACTTATCTTGTTTCAGAACAGAACTCAAAATCTCAAAACAGGATATCATTTTGTCAAATTAGAACATAACTTGTAATAGATTAAACTTATTTGTGTCAGAACATAATTTAGCTTGCATCAAAGCGGATCATATATCTGAACACAAATAGATTAGCCTGCTAGTCTTTTTTACATAAACGGGTAATAGAACTGGAACAAAAGATACCATGATTGGTATCACATAATAGAAGAGACTTATGTCTCAAAATTAGGGGACACTATAGTATCGATAATTAGGAGACACCATAGTGTCATTAATTAGGGGACACTGTAGTGTCAATAATCAGGGGACACCTTAGTGTTAAGTTATAGAAGTAGCTGCAGATCCCTCTAGACATGCTTATTTACCCACAATTAGGACTTGGCAGTTTTAAAACGAAACATTCTACATTTCAAAATCATTTGACAATGAAATAATGCATAAGTATGAATTTATCTTCTTATGGTCAAACTAAATATATTTATTCACACTTAAACAAACTCATTATGCCTTGTGAATTTAAGCATTTAAATCAATATACCAATGAGACATTAAGTAATTACATTTTACATGTACTCACCTAAGTTCCCAATTCACAAACATTCATAACTAACACATCACTTATATCATTTAAATCACATTTATGTTCGTAAGTATAATTCATTTCTTTAAATTCCCAATTAGATACTAGTAATTAAAATAACACCTTCCATAAGTTATTACCTCAGTTGAAAAGCCAAAACATATTCCATCTTTAACCAATTAATCTAATCTCAAACTAGGTTCATTACAAACCCTAATCAACTTCAATTATACCAATGTAAGGTATATTATCCTACTGTGGTTCAACAATTACATAAAACAAAGATTACGATGTCAAGGCCTTGCCCACGATTGTGGGCTACATTCCTATGATCGTGATAGAAGCTAATGCATCCACCCATGATCGTGGGATGAGTGCCACAATCGTGGATTACCCATTTTATTATGCATCCAAATCTAAACATCTTCCAAATTTCAAGACACCAACATGACAATCCCTAAATCATGCTTCAAGTATACCTCCATTATATGCCAACTCCTCATCAATTTTATATCCAATTTCAACTCAAAATTACTCATTTGGCAACTCGCAAGCCATTGTCTTTCATGCAACAAAATTCATAACAAAATCCATCAAACAAGCATCATATTCTAGACCTTATCATATCATCAATTCCGCACATATTCAATTCCATTTCAAGTAACATAGAATTCATGTTACAACATGCCATCAAGTTAGAATTCTGTTATCTATTTAACTTCAAATTCCAACTCCAAAGAACCAACCAATCTAGCCCTTCCAAAAAACCAACATACATCCAAGATCAAGGTGCAAATCTTAACACCAAAATGACAACATAAAAGATAATAAGATCTAGCTTCCTTGATGTAGCATCTTGCAAAGATTCCAAGTGATGATGATCCAAAATCAAGCAAAAATTCCAAAAGTTGAGAGGGAGTGAGAGGTTTCGATGGTGAGAGTAGTGACAAGATAGCAGAAACACCAAATGATCTGGAGTGATTAAGTTTTTGCTTTATATGGTGTCCTAACTTTGGAGGGACACATGTCCTTCTATGGGGTGACCTATATGGCAAACATAGGAGTGACTCACTTGTCTTCTTATCATGCTACCAAATGCCATAACTCGATTAGACCACTTGTCACTCAAACAATGCTACCAAATGTCAATGCATTAGCTATGTCAAATGTCACTAACTGATAGGCTTAGTCATCCAATTTTTCATGTACCAATTTATCTTGACACTTGACATTTTCCTAGTCTAAGTGTACATTTTAATACCTCAATTTCCTAATGATACCAATTAATTCTAAATCACTAAATATGATCCATTAAACCAAAATTCAAAACATATACAACTTACAATCATGTCACAATTTTAACACCTATCATATATACCTTCATAAACATGTAACATTTCAAGTAGGGTATAATTTGGGGCCTTACATATAATACACACCGGTTGAACTGATTTTAGACAACTTACCATGCTTCAATATATTAATTTTATATAACACTATATTTTTCTTATTGATTTCATATAGCTTAGGTAAATGTTAATAATTAAATACATATTTTGAATTAAAAATAAAAATTTAGACATTTAAAATTAAATTTGAAAATTTAAATCAAATATTAAATTTTAATTCTTTTATTTTTATATGATTTAAGATTATACATTTATATTAAATCTAACTAAAATTAAAAAATTCATTTTAATTCAAGTTTTTAAAAATTTATCATTTTTAATATTAAAAATTAGATAAGTGTTTATAGATGCAAAATACTTATCTAATTTATTTATTGTAATTTTATTGTTAATTAATTTTATAATATCTTTTAAAATTCTAATTATGAAATATGTCTAGGTTTGGCAAAAAAAGTCTAAGAAACGAAGTTTAGCTCAATTCCATCCGGTCTATATTTAAATCAATACATTCGATCTGAGTTAATCGAATTTTATATAAAATTCAGACCACTCTAACTCGAGTCAAGTTTCATATATGGTTTGACTCGAGTGCCTAACTACAAATGAAAGTCAAAGTTACATGAAATCTTAATCGTTGTTTTCTTCTTTTCGTAAAACTTCTCTCATTCTCAAAAACTACACACCTCTTTCAGGACACTACTAATCCAATATAATACCGTTTTCTGTTTGTCTTTTACAATATAATATTTCACATGCTTTTCTTTTCTTCTTGTTACTTCTTCTCTTTTGGATCTATGGAGATGCACACCTCATAAACGATGACATCAGTCTCACTTCTTCGTTCTTCTTGAATTTCATATATGCCTCATTTTTATGTCATCTATTTACAATAACGTCAGTCTCACTACTTCTTCTAAAGCCAACACCTTCTCTTATTTTTCTTGCTGTTTCTCCTTCTCTATTATCCCCTCTTCATTTTGTTCTTCTGATGATGGAATTTCATTCTTAGTCACCTATATCCCATATTCTTTTTGCCTTTCTAATGGAATGGGTCTATAGGTTGTAAAATTTTGAGATCTGATAAAATTAGTACAGAGGATTAGCTAATATTTTGATTGTTTGATACTCGAACAAACTTGAATTTAGATAATATAAAAATAAGTTTACCCAATTTTGAGTTGGGCTCAAATTTGATATTAAAAGAGTTGAATTTACTATTTATTATTATTTTTAAAAATGTCAATTTTGACTCGGCCAATCGAATTCGGCTTAATTTTGACCTAAATTAATTGAGCTCGTAGTTCGATTAGAATGTCAAAATGAAAATGAAGTTGTTTTTTACAAAACGACATCATTTTTTAGTTTATTTTAAAAATTATATAAAATTAGACCAACATCGTTTTTTAATCTTTTTTAAAAATTATATAAAATTATGTCAATCTGGCCTGGCCCAGTTATAACTCGAGCCGATCCATTAATATCCCTAATCATTTTTGTAGATGTCCAAAACTTAGAAAATGTAATTAAACGCCAGAAGATAAAAATCAGAATCATATTTATCATTCTATATATGTATAAAATGGATCAACCCAATTCACCGTCAACCACATAAGCTAGAGAGATGTGACAAAGTGCAAAACTTTCAATCCGATTACCTCACAGTCGCACTTCTCATTGGAATGAGGAGCTTGTTCTCCATCGCCCTGTGCTACCGTCCCCTTGCAAGTGTCAATCTTAAAGAACTTCGTTCTACATCGCTTTGCTGAAGTTTCATCCTAGCTCTCAAAATAATCAACTCTCAACAAGCTTAAAGAATGGGTTCTTTCTTCCTTAGGACATCCTTGGGACGTAGTTGTAAGAGAATATCCAAATATTGTTCTTTTTCCGATTCCTCGGGTGCTGCTAAACTGATAGTTTCAGGCAACCCGATCCATTGTTACAACTCTTCTCATATTTACCAAAGCCATAGAACGATCATCTTGGAGTCCATCTCCTCTGAATCTGTCAGGTTTAACAGGCTTTCGGGCTGTGATTCTGGTAATTCTGTCAAAGACTATGCCTTTATTATGATAAACGTGCTTGCTTTTGCGGAGTAAATCGTGGGTAGTGCTTATTTCATGGTTTTGGAAAGTCAGGTGTCAAGTTGTGTTCTTTTTACAGGTATTGTTGAGGTTAGCTTGGATAGGCCTAGTACGAAAAATGCCATTGGGAAGGAAATGTTGAGATGGTTGAGGCATACTCTTGAAATTATTAATGAGGATAGGTCTGCTAAGGTTCTTTTGATATCCAGTCTAGTTTCCAAAGTGTTCTGTGCCGGCGCTGATTTGAAGGTAATGCATGTTACATTGACCAGGGATCTAATTGAACCTTATTGGCATTGGCGGAATTCTCTGATGACAGCTGCATATTGTTACATTTTCTTTCCGAAATACTATTTGTCATTCTAAACTTATATACTCTTCAATTAATGAAATACTTACGAGGTAGCAAGAGCTGGAGAGAGTTCATCTTGTGGAACGTCTAATTTCAATTCGATGTCCAGTTGATTTCTGTAATTTTTTTATATTCTCAGAAGAGCAAGCGTATTGGGATATCGATTAGGCTGATTTGTGTTAGTATGTCATTTGTAGTTCTGTGTCATGTTTCTTTGTCATGATTTTATTCCATTCGAGACTTGAATATCATATTTTACTTTTTTTTTTTCTCTTCATCGTGGCTTTTCTACACCTGTTTGATTCCCTTTTGAGATTCTATTTTATTGCATTCTTGTAAAGATTTCAAACTTGAACCTCAAAATTGAAAAGTGATACACCCTCTTAAGTTTGAGCTCCACGTTGTTTATAGTTGATATTTTTCTTAAGAATGAGAGTAGAGGACGTTATCCACCACATATACTTATCTGAATTTGAGTCTTACCTATGACTGACATTTGATGTGATAGAAGTAAGCAGTGGCTTTGTGTGTCTCTTACTGGTGTTGTTAGATTATTTTTTGTGCTTTTTTTTTGCTGGCTGTGAGTATTGTGCTAGTAACATCTTCTCTGTGACATTAAACATGTATTACTTATAAGCATGCTTGACAGCTCTGCTTTTAAATGGATTGGCAGGAGCGCAAATCAATGACCCCATCTGAAATTCAACTTTTTGTCAACACACTTCGTTCAACATTCTCATTTATAGAGGTATACTTTTGTTAGCCAAGGATGTCTTCTTCAGTAGTTATATGCCTTATCTTTACTTAATCTTTGCCAAAAGTCCAAGAAATTTATTCTCTTTCCTTTACTTGAACACTAAATAGTGGTGTAAAATTTTGTAGGGTTGCTATGATTACTTCCGGTATGTTATATAGAAATTAAAGAGTTTTAGGCCTGTAGTTGACTTCTGGTTGTAATTTTTGGATTCATAATCCAAGTCATACAGTTCTTGCCGCTAAATTCACTGCCTCAGGAACATACTATCATGTTTGGTTTCTATTGACAGTATCCTATGCGTAACTTTTAATTCCCGGAACTTTATTTAAATGCCTTCTCCTGTATGTCACTTTTCTTGATTTCTACCTCATCCTTCACCACCATTATATGTTCAACCAGGCACTTCATGTTCCTAGTATTGCTGTTATCGAGGGAGCAGCATTGGGTGGTGGACTTGAAATGGCTTTATCATGCGACCTTCGCATATGTGGTACTCATCTCATTCACAACATTATCTGATATATTCATATAACTATAATACTGATTGAGATGTGAGTTCTCATCAAGTGCGCATGTAATGATTCAGGAGAAGATGCAGCACTTGGCTTGCCAGAAACTGGACTTGCTATAATTCCTGGGTATTTACTACTCTTTCCTTTTTCATTTTTTGGATACCTGATCTTAGCATATCCTTTTGATTGCATGGCTTCTCTCTTTCTCTCTCTGTATGATTTGATTGTTCTTGGACATACTTGTGCAAACTCATGTTGTGCATGAATAATCACTTTTGGCATCTAGGGTGGAATACTTGATTTTTTTACATTTCATTTTTATCTTTTCCCATGCACAGAAAAGAAAATTGATTTTTGTATTTACTTTTTTTGAGAATTGCTACTTCCCTGACCTTCTTGAGAAGTTATATGTGATTTGTTACTTCCCTAACTTTTTCGGTGAATTATCTCATTAGATCCTGGTTCTGAGCAGGGCAGGTGGAACACAAAGACTTCCTAGATTGGTAGGAAAATCAGTGGCAAAAGAACTCATACTTACTGGACGGAAGATAAGTGGCAGAGAGGCTAAGTCAACAGGTATATCTGGTTTGGAGCTACCCCAAATACTCAAGTTGATATTAATTTTAATCAATAAGGTGATCTTGCTTCAGGCCTTGTCAATTACTGTGTCCCTGCTGGTGAAGCTCATTTAAAGGCACTGGAAATTGCTAGGGAAATTATTATGAAGGTACAAAAGTTTCGATTTTCTTGGATAAGAAATTATGTAATGCAGGGTAAAATTGCACCAGTGCAGAAATTTTCCGTACATCTTAAAAATTACAAAATAACAAGCCCAGATGAGGCACCTCAGTGTAGTAAGTGGTGTCAAATTGACAGCTCTTTACTTGAAAATTATAAAGAACATTTTTTTTTTTGCTAGAGAAATCCGCACTGCTTTATCTTCTATTCAATTATGCATAACCCACTCATATTGCACCAACTCACATAGACCTGAAGATCCACAATTGGTGGGGCCAGTAGGCAGTATGATCTTTTCTGGCTACCTATGCTACTTAGTGATTGTAATAGACTGTCCATCATAAACATAAGAAGCAATGATCGAATCCATTGAGGTTTGGATAGATATAGAAGTCTATACTTATGCTCACTTGAACGTATGAACCAAACTAGTTCTCAAACTTCATACCCATTATCTCCAGCATGTTTCCCTTCACAGCTCCACCTCAATGGAAGAAGTTACATGTTCCCAACTTTTATAGTGGAGCAGATTCTGTAACTTTTTGAATAGCTCTATCGAAAGCATTGAAAACATATATTTGTATGAAGACCTCGCATTGATACATAATTTCCACTGGTTGAAATATATATTAATCCCTAGTGTTATTGGAAGAACCACAACAATATTTATTTCTTGGTGTCTCTACATTCAGTTCACAGGAATATCAGTTCTGACCTCATTAAAACCTTTTTCTTAGTTATACCTTTTAAACTAGACGCTTCCAGTCCTATTTTGGCTTGTTCAATGTACCTGTTTTACTCCTTTCCTTGCAGAACTAAGACCATCTGATGTACTGATTGTACACCCAAATAACGTCATGTACTTCTGACAGGGTCCAGTGGCAATTAGGATGGCTAAGAAGGCCATCAATGAGGGACTTGAGATGGATATAGCCTCAGCCTTGGAATTTGAAGAAGAGTGTTACAAACAACTCTTAAACACTGAAGATCGATTGGAAGGTTTGGCAGCATTTGCTGAGAAGCGCAAACCAAGGTATAAGGGGGAGTAGAAAAACCAAAAATGATACCAACAACTGTAATCTACCCTGGTAATTATTTTGGCTAAATCTCTTTCATTTTACTACTATTCTGGCCCACATTGGCTGGGTATTTAGATGGAGCTGATTTGTAGATTGTTCGAATCATGATTCTTTTGGTATGTTCTGATCAATTTGGCAACTCTTGGAATGCTTTTGGTGGTTATCTTGTCCTAAAAATGCAACTGTTGGTAAGAACAATTTGTAAAGTACCAATGGACATTTAACGATGGAATTGCTTGGCAGATAGTAACTATATATTCTCATTCATAGTTTTTCCATAATTAAGAAAGACAGAAATGTGGTCTTTATCTTTAGCTAACATATTGAAGGAGCATCATCTTCGTATCGGCACTGCTAACTTCCTATAAAAGGAAAAGAAAGATCCCTCGTGAACATTTTACCTAGGTTCTCTACTTACCTATTTGCGGATAGGGAGAGGGCCTGTTTACGTCTTCTAGGATATGATGATGATGTCATTCCTACTGAAGGAAAGGTGACAAGTTTCTAAAAGATCAAACTGCTGTCTACTGTGGAACATGAAAAAGAGCTGAGGTATGCAAGAGACCACAACTTGGAACTCTATTAGAGGCTTCTACGAGGCTCTTTCTCTAAGAGTAACTGCAGGAAGTGTTGCACGGAAAGAATGGTTTTCGCAGAGCAGACTTGACGAGTTGTTAGCTCAGGTTCCAAACGGTCCATCTGGACGTTTGTTGTTTGCTATGAATTGCATCCTCTTTTTGTGCAGCCAGCTGACAAATTCCGCAAGTTTGTAGTTTAGGGATCTAAAATGATACTCTCAACTGTATTGCAGAAGATAAAACTATGCTGTAAAACTTATTTGTGAAACGCAGAAAATGGCTTTATGGTTCTACATTGGTTTATTAAATTGCTGCTGCGCATGTTTGCCCAAGTAGCCATTGACTAACCCTTGGATGATTAGGAGGTCCAAGCAGGCAGAGCGGCGGCTATATAGATAAATTAACTCAACAGGCTCCTATCAAAGAGTTCAATTATCTGAAAAAGATTCTCAAGAAGGCTAAGCATCTGTGAAACTTTGGACTTTTTCTGCATCCTTTGAGATGATGTACATACAAGAGAAGTAGCAAACCCTTTTAGGTTGGTTGCTGCAAGAATTATGCTCTGACCCAGTAACCCGTCTTTTACAAGTCTACTACATCTTATCATAGGCTTAACAAGTCATGTTATTTCTAATGCAATCCTCAGTAATACATGATCAATGGTCTGCAGTACTTTTTAAGTCGACTTTTGAGATGTTCTTTTGTATGATTCTAGTGGGATAAACAGAAATAGTTGTCATGATTTAGCTGAAATTTACAATATATTTAAACTGGAGAAAGGGTAGAACAGGTATATACTTTACAAGTTGACAAGAGAACGAAAACAAGAAAGATAAAAGTTAGGACAACTACCAGAGAACAAGAACCAAACTTTTGGTATCTTAGAATCGGCAAATTGATCGTCTATCAAAGTTTGTGAATCCCCTGAACTTCCCATCTTCCATTTCCATAACTTCTTGATGGTATTTAGAGGAATTAATCTTGCTTGAACTGTCCTTCTAACAAAAGTAATACAAAAATTCACTGCTTGTAGCTATAGTGTAGATCACATTAAGTGTACTGAAAGAAATGTGCGCCTCTCTTTTTTCTTGAAAATTAAGTAAATTGGATTAATAAAGGTATACATACACAACAACTGTGGCTCCCAACTAGAGAAAAATCCTTAACAGAACTAAGAAGAGAATAGCCTTACATGTATAGGCTCTTCTCCTTACCGACATTCTACATTCCCAGGACTATCTAGTTTTCGGTGTGGCCGAAAGGCATAATCGCACCCTAAAGGACATGATGACGTCAATGCAGAGCAGGATTAACCTACCCAGATACTTTTGGGGTGAAGCCATCCAGATAGCATTATACATTTTGAACAGAGTCCTGAGCAAGTCAATCTCAAAGACACCTTTTGAACTTTGGGTTGGAAGGAAGTCAAGTCTTGCACACATTCGCGTGTGGGGCTGAGCTGTTGAGGTAAGGTTGTATAATCATCATGAAGGTAAATTGCAATCTTTCGACTCGTTGCTATCTAGTTGGTTATTCTGACCACTCTAAGGGTTACAGATTTTTCTGTAGAGAAGGAGGAGCCAGAATAGTGGAGTCACAGACGGCGAAGTTTCTGGAATACGATGTCTACGATGAAGGTGGATCTTCGCATCATCCAGTAGATAGTAGGACGTATACTACAATTATTGTGTATCCACAGCCTCTTATACAGTCAGTTCCAGTAGATGAAGGTTTGGGTACTGTATCTATACAGGTACAGGAACCTACTCCTATTCAGGAAGAGGTTTCTAAGGTACAAAAGTCTATGCAGTTGCGTAGATCCACCAGAGAGTGGCGACCTGCTATCTCATCGGACTACATAATTTATTTAGGTGGACATGACTATGATATAGGACATGTTGTGGATCTAGTAACTTTTACAGAAGTCGTTTCTGGACTTCATGCGGATATGTGGTGGGAAGCAATGAAGGATGAGATGCAATCGATGAGGTATAATAAGGTGTGGGAGCTTGTTGATTTACCTCAACATTGCAAACCTGTCAGTTGCAAGTGGCTATTTAAGACCAAGAAGGACACACAGGGTCAAGTTGAGCGGTTTAAGGCGTGTCTTGTTGTCAGAGGATTCTCTCAGAGAGAGGGAATTGACTTTAATGTCACATTCTCTCCTGTGTCCTCAAAGGATGCATTTAGAGTGATGATGGCAATAATAGCTCATTATGATATAGAGCTACATCAGATGGATGTTAAAACTGCTTTCCTGAATGGTGGCCTTTATGAGGAGGTCTATATGGAGCAAATTGAAGGTTTTCAGGATCAAGAAGCAACTGAAAAGGTCTGTAAGTTGAATAAATCAATATATGGTTTGAAGTAGGCTTCCAGATAATGGTACCTAAAGTTTGATGAGGTTTTGACCTCATTTGGCTTTTTGGAAAACAAAGTCAAAAAATGCTTATACTATAAGGTTAGGGGGAGTAGAGTCATCTTTATACTTTTGTATGACGATGATATCTTGCTCGCGTCAAATGATTTGACCATGTTGTATGAAGTAAAGCAACTTTTGGCCAAACATTTCGACATGAAGGATTTAGGTGAAGCATCTTGTGTTCTCGGTATACAGATTCACCGAGACAAATCTCAACACACATTGAGCCTCTCGCAAAATGCATACATTGAGCGAGTGCTACAAAGGTTTAATATGGCTGACTGTAGACCTATTGTAGCACCTATCTCTCGTGGAGAGAAATTATCTTTAGCACAGTGTCCGAAGAATGAAGTTGAGAGAGAGGCTATGAGGAATATTCCATACTCTAATGCAGTAGGTAGCTTGATGTATGCACAAGTGTGCACTAGACCGAATATTGCATTTGTCGTTAGACTGCTAGGTCGATATCAGCCAAACCCTGGTATGGACCATTGGTATGCAGTCAAACGAGTGTTGAGATATCTGAAGGGTACCAATGACTATTCGTTGACATATAAGAAGGTCAACGATTTGATCCTCACAGGGTATACGGACTTTGTTTTTGCTATGTGTCCAGATGATCGCAAGTCCACATCAGGATACATCTTCATGATGGCAGATGGTGCAATATCGTGGA
>JANITW010000005.1:22567973-22581338 GCA_027564335.1 Erythroxylum williamsii
GTCATTTGGCAATGACTATAAATATATTTACCACTGAGTTGTGTAGCTCACCCCACTCTTCCCTCCTCAAGTGCAGAGCGTGAAGGTTAGCAATCCTTGCAAGGCATCGGAAATTCCAAGATAGTTAGCTTTTGTACTAAGTTAATGTCTAGACTTTCGAATAGCTTTATATGCATATTAAACATTGAGCATTCAATGTATTTTTTTAACTTAAGTTAAGACTTGATGGAATGTCGATATGTAATTAAAGCTATGAATGGAGGCTATGTGCGAACTTCATTTTTTTGTTTTGAAAATGAATTGACTATTGAAGAAGTTCTATGTGGATGTGCTTATTATCTTGTAGCATACATTGCATATTTCAAGTTTTCCATAGGGATAGAATTCTGCACTGACTTCGGGGGAAAATATGGAATGATTTAGGTAGACCTGGTAAAAATAGTCTTCTGAAAGTTGTAGAGGATCTTTCTAGCCTTCCAAGGATATGAAGTTTGTAAATTTTGGATATCAGAGTTGGGAAATACGAGCATTATAAGTTGTAAAGTTTGTTTCGTCTTAGTATGACACCAGCATCGTCTTTGTATTACATCAGCATCGTTTTAGTATAACGTCAGCATCGTCTTAGTTTAACTAGAATATCTTCTGGTCCAAATTTGATCCTCCAGATGATAGAATTGGTCTTCAAGGTTTTCATTAAAGTTTTAGATCTTGAAGTCCTCTTTCTATTCATCTAAATAACACCTTAATCCGAGTTCTGTACAAAAAATTATAACCATTTTTTCAATTCGTCTTAGGTTGACATTCTGTTTCGTCTTAGTTTGACTAGAACATCTTCTGGTCCAAAGTTGATCCCCTAAATGACAGAATTTGTCTTCAAGGTCTTTATGAAAGTTGTAGATCTTGAATTCCTCTTTCTATTCATCTAAAGAAAACCTTAACCTGATTTCTATACAGAAAATTATAACCATTTTTCCAATTAATCTTAGGTTGACTTTCTATTTCGTCCTAATTTGACCAGAACATCTTCTGGTCCAAAGTTGATCCTCTAAATGACAGAATTGGTCTTCAAGGTCTTCATGAAATTGTAGATCTTGAATTCCTCCTTCTATTCATCCAAAGAATACCTTAATCCAAGTTCTGTACAGAAAGTTATAACCGTTTTTCCAATTTGTCTGAGGTTGACTTTCTGTTTCGCCTTAGTTTGACCAGAACATCTTCTGGTCCAAAGTTGATCCTCTAGATGACATAATTGGTCTTCAAGGTCTTCATGAAAGTTGTAGATCTTGAAGTCCTTAATCCGAGTTCTATACAAAAAGTTATAACCATTTTTCCAATTCATCTTAGGTTGACTTTCAGTTTCGTCGTAATTTGACCAGAACATTTTTTGGTCCGAAGTTGATCCTTTATATGACAGAATTGGTCTTCAAGGTCTTCATAAAAATTGTATATATTGAATTCCTCTTGCTATTCATCCAAATAACACTTTAATCTGAATTCTGTACAAAAAGTTACAACTATTTTTCCAATTCATCTTAGGTTGACTTTCTGTTTCGTCTTAGTTTGACCAGAATATTTTCTGGCCCAAAGTTGATCCTCTAGATGACAGAATTGATCTTCAAGGTCTTCCTAAAATATGTATATATTGAAGTTCTCTTTCTATTTATCTACAAAACACATTAATCCAAGTTCTGTACAGAAAGTTATAAGCATTTTTCCAATTCATCTCAGGTTGACTTTCTGTTCCATCTTAGTTTGACCGAAACATCTTTTGGTCCAAAGTTGATCCTCTAGATGACAGAATTGGTCTTCAAGGTCTTCATAATCATTGTATATCTTGAAGTCCTCTTTCTATTCATGTAAGGAACACCTTAATCTGAGTTCTGTACAAAAAATTATAACTATTTTTCCAATTCGTTTTAGGTTGACTTTGATTTTCATCTTAGTTTGACCAGAACATCTTCTGGTCAAAAGTTGATCCTCTAGATTATAGAATTGGTCTTCAAGGTCTTCATAAAAGTTGTAGATATTGAAGTCCTCTTTCTATTAATCTAAAGAACACCTTAATCCAAGCTCTGTACAGAACATTATAATCATTTTTCCAATTTATCTTAGGTTGACTTTTTGTTTCGTCTTAGTTTGATCAGAACATCTTCTGGTCCAATGTTGATCCTCAAGATGACAGAATTGGTCTTCAAGGTCTTCATGAAAGCTGTAGATCTTGAAGTCATTAATCTGAGTTCTGTATAAAAAGTTATAAACGTTTTTCCAATTCATCTTAGGTTGACTTTCTGTTTCATCTTAGTTTGACCAGAACATTTTCTGATCCAAAGTTGATCCTCTAGATGACAGAATGGTCTTCTAGGTCTTCATAAAAATTGTAGATCTTGAAGTCTTCTTGCTATTCATATAAATAACACCTTAATCTGAGTTCTATACAGAAAGTTACAACTGTTTTTCCAATTCTTCTTAGGTTGACTTTCTGTTTCGTCTTAGTTTGAAAAGAACATCTTCTTGTCCAAAGTTGATCCTCTAGATGATAGAATTAGTCCTCAATGATTTCATGAAAGATGTATATCTTGAAGTCTACTTTCTATTCATCTAAAGAACACCTTAATCTGAGTTTTGTACAGAAAATTATAACCATTTTTCCAATTCGTCTTAGGTTGACTTTTTGTTTCATCTTAGTTTGACTAGAACATATTCTTGTCCAAAGTTAATCCTCTAAATGACAAAATTGGTCTTCAAGGTCTTCATGAATGTTGTAGATCTTGAAGTCCTCTTTCTATTAATCTAAATAACACCTTAATCTAAGTTCTGTACAGAAACTTATAACCTTTTTTCAAATTCATCTTAGGTTGACTTTCTGTTTTGTCCTAGTTTGACCAGAACATATTCTAGTCCAAAGTTGATCCTCTAGATGATCGAATTGGTCTTCAAGGTCTTCATAAAAATGTCGATCTTGAAGTTCACTTTCTATTCATCCAAAGAACACCTTAAACCAAGTTCTGTACAGAAAGTTATAACCGTTTTTCCAATTTGTCTTAGGTTGATTTTCTGTTTCGCCTTAGTTTGACCAGAACATCTTCTGGTCCAAAGTTGATCCTCTAGATGATAGAATTGATCTTCAAGGTCTTCATAACTGCTATATATCTTGAATTCCTCTTTCTATTCATCTAAGGAACACCTTAATCCCAGTTCTGTACAGAAAATTATAACTGTTTTTCCAATTCGTCTTAGGTTGACTTTCATTTTCATCTTTGTTTGACCAGAACATCTTTTGGTCCAATGTTGATCCTCTAGATGACAGAATTGGTCTTCAAGGCCTTCATAAAAGTTGTAGATATTGAAGTCCTCTTTCTATTAATTTAAAGAACACCTTAATCCAAGTTCTGTACAGAACATTATAACCGTTTTTTCAATTTATCTTAGGCTGACTTTTTTGTTTTGTCTTTGTTTGACCAGAACATCTTCTAGTCCAAAGTTGATCCTCTAGATGACAGAATTGGTCTTCAAGGTCTTCATGAAAGTTATAGATCTTGAAGTCCTATTTCTATTCATCTAAAGAATACCTTAACCTGAGTTCTGTACAGAAAATTATAGCCATTTTTCCAATTCATTTTATGTTGACTTTCTGTTTCGTCCTAGTTTCACCAGAACATCTTCTGGTCCAAAGTTGATCCTCTAGATGAAAGAATTGGTCTTCAAGGTCTTTATGAAATTTTATATCTTGAAGTTCACTTTCTATTCATCCAAAGAATACCTTAATCCGAGTTTTATACAAAAAGTTATAACCGTTTTTCCAATTCGTCTTAGGTTGACTTTCTGTTTTGTCATAGTTTGATTAGAATATTTTCTGGTCCAAAGTTGATCCTCTAGATAATAGAATTGGTCTTCAAGGTCTTCATGGAAATTGTAGATCTCGAAGTCCTCTTTCTATTCATCTAATTAACACCTTAATCTGAGTTCTGTACAGAAAGTTACAACTATTTTTCCAATTCATCTTAGGTTAACTTTCTGTTTTGTCTTAGTTTGATCAGAACATCTTCTGGTCCAAAGTTGATCCTCTAGATGACAGAATTGGTCTTCAAGGTCTACATGAAAGATGTATATATTGAAGTCCTCTTTCTATTCATCTAAGTAACACCTTAACCCGTGTTCTGTACAAAAAGTTATAACTATGTTTCCAATTCATCTTAGGTTGACTTTCTGTTTCATCTTAGTTTGACTAGAACGTCTTCTTGTCAAAAGTTGATCATCTAGATGATAGAATTGGTCCTCAAGATCTTCCATGAAAGATGTAGATATTAAATTTCTCTTTCTAGTCATCCAAAGAACACCTTAATCCAAGTTCTGTACAGAATGTTATAACTATTTTTCTAATTCATCCTAGGTTGACTTTTTGTTTCATCTTAGTTTGACTAGAACATCTTCTGGTCCAAAGTTGATCCTCTAGATGACAAAATTGGTCTTCAAGGTCCTCATAAAAGTTGTAGATCTTGAAGTTTTCTTTCTATTTATCTTAAGAAAACCTTAATCTGAGGTCTCTAGAGAAAGTTATGCCTGATGTCCCTTAACAGGTTTAGTATGGTTGAGGGCATGTATTGCTTCCGTGTTGGATTTCGGATGCTGGGCTTCGGAAGTGGGGTCCAACAAATCTACTCGAGATTAAATAAAATCATACATTAGCATTATGGTCAACTTGGTGAAGCAATTTCGAGAAGCCTGGCGCAACCTATAAATTTCTTTACGTAATCGACATATTTTGTCATATGACCTATCCTGAATCTCGAGGAAAGCTTCAATATATAATTCCTCTTCTAAGTTGTCATGCAATAACACATTATTAACATCCACGTGATGTAACCATAACCTACTATGGATAGAAAAACACGAATAGTCATGAGTTTGGCAATTATTTCAAATGTCTTGTAAAAATCGAGACCTTCAATATGCATGAGACTGATATGTTCTTAATTGATTATGAATCTATTAAATAGCACTTAGTGATTATTTTTACGAAAATGCTTAGGATACTTATTTTAGTTCATATTTGATTTTAGGCATAATTCAAAAGCGAAGGAGCTAAAGTGAGTCAAAAGTACTATATTTGGGTTACTTTCTGAAGAATCACATTCACTTGTCTTCATGGAATAGAAAGAAGAAGATTAGAGCAAGAAGAAGACAAGAAAAGACAAAAAAAAAAAGAACATGAAAAATGAATAGTGAAGAGAGAGAAACCCTTCGCTACTAGTTGCAGCTTATATCTCTCAACTGTTCCTTCTGATGTGTGCTTGGTCTTGAATGCCCACTTATAGTTAAACAACATCTTTCTGAGCGATAAAGTCTCCAAAGATCATATTTTATCTGCTTCAAGTATGAAAAATTCTTAGGCCATCACATCTCACCATTTTGCACTCTTCACAGCCTTCATATAGCTCCTAGACTTAACCTCCAAGATTATAGCCATAAAAAAGTTCAATGACCCTGAGAAAAATTATCAGATTAACATAATTCACTAAGGGATAAGGAGTACATGATGAGCTTTCATATTATGGTGGCTTTGAAGGAGGGAAGAAATTTTGATTAAAAATGGCCCTAAACCTCTCGTAACGATGCAATAAACAACACAATCCTACAACTGAGCTGATTAATGATTTGGTCATTACGGTATGCTCTTTGCTTCTTAAGCTTTAGCAATCTCCTCGAGAATAATGTACATTGCTTTTTAACTCCATATTTTTGGTCTTGATTTCTTTTCTCTCATCACTTGTCTCTAGTATATCAAGACTTTTCTCAAATGAATGATTAACATCTTAAATTCGACATTCAATCTATCCATGACTTAGAGCAAAAGGAAATACATTTTCATGAAAGGAACATCACAAGAATAAAAGAAATAACCCTTTTTAGGTCATAAAACCTTCAACCTTTTACGTGGGTATCCTACAAAGACACGTTGCCTACTTCTAGGCCTAAATTTATATTTTGTTTTTGGATTAGTATGCCCATAACATAGACATCCAAACATTTTAACAGGTTTATAGGATGACCTCACACCAAACAAAATCTTATCAAGTGATCATTCGTTCAATTTAACAGTCAACATTATATGTATCAGATAAGTTGCATTTAAATGCCCATGCTACCTCAAGTTAACAGTTATGCAGCTAGTTTTATGAATAGTACCCTTCTTTCTGTAGTATTCTTACGCTAACCTCGAATCAAACTCTAACTCATTATCAATCCTTATAAACTTAAAAATCTTCCCAAATTGAGTTTCAACAAATTTGAGAAAGTATATCAGGAATCAACTAGCCTCACTTTTGTTTCAATAAGTAAACCTAAAGTGCACAACTATGATCATCTACAATAGTAGTAAAATAGTATGCACAATAAGATGATGCCTTATGATAAACCCCCATAAATCATACTGTATAAAATCAAAGCAACTTTCTGCATTATTATTATTTAATAGGAAAGGAGAATGAGTTTGTTTGGTTAGAAACAAACATAAAAAATATTCTTGTTTTAAAAATCTATCCTAATAATATTAGGAATAAAAATTAAGTGTTGGTTAAACTGATGTCCAAGACATTGGTATTCTACCATGAAGTTGTCCGCTCTGTATATCTTTATAGTCGGATGTAGCTTCATAGATTTAAAGTAGAAAACACCCTTGAAGCGTACCCACTCCAATTGACATCTTAGAGGAATGGTCTTATATCACACAAACCTCATTAATGAACATAATTTGACAATTTAACTTGGTAATCAACTAATGTATGAAAATCAAATTGTAAGTTAAACTAGGCACATAAAGTACATTAATCAAAGTCACATCTAGGCTTAATGTGACTCGACCTATTAGGTAAAATGACTAGTAAAGGCTCTTCTTTTTCATCACTCATCAAATCCAAGTAACCTGTCATTTGATTAGATGCCCAATATCCAATATCCATGTAAGCTTTTTAGATTCCTTATTAGAAAGTTTCTCGAAATTATCACAATCTAGAAGTGTTTAAAACTGCTTGTTCAATAGACCTAGAATACTGCTACTATTTTCATATTTTCCTTGTGGGGCATGAAAAGCTTGAGCCTTACATAGGACTCACCTACCTCTTAAGTTGGCTTACTTTCAACCGTAAGCTGGCTTAGTGCAATTTTGACCTTGTGACTCTCTCCACCAAGTGGGATAGTCGATGACTTCAAAACATTCTGAAACTTTTTTGCCAGTCTTTTCATAGTGTGTGCATTGCCACTCATTGCACCCTTTATGTCGTGATTGTCCAACTTAAAATCCATAATTTTATTTGGCCACGGGCCACACTACTAGGGCCATTACCTTAACATATTCTTCCTAACCTTGAACAATGGACCTATGGAATTCTTCTTAAGTCTTGCAGACAGTAGGTAAAGGATCTATACTCTAATACCATATGCAATTAAAATTAAAGAGAAAAAATATTCGTTTGATTTATGAAAAATTATATGTATATACAAAGCGTCGCCAAGGTATATATATATATAAGTAATACTATCTTTAAATGGTAAAACACTAATTCAATAAAACATTAACACCTAATTAAGATATTGAAACTTCTATTTACAACTAGATTTTTCATATTATCATAAAGGAGCTTTAATTGTTTAATAAAAATTGAATTCTTGTTGGTGTTAACTTAATATTAGATATTTATTTGTAAAATTTTATCAATTTTCTTTTACCATTTAAGATAGTTTTTGTTTTCCAACAAAACATAAAATGGATTCTATACAAATTTAATAAACTGTTTAACCAAACCAAGAAACACATTCTACTATTAGTTGTTGACACAAGTTATTTCCACCTATAACTCTTCTAATTTAAATTACCAATATTATTATTTTTAGCTGTATTTTCCTCTTTGCGAGAGTTACTACTTAAAGATGAAACCAACTACTATTAAAGATGCAATCTAATGTTTAAGATTGGCTTGGCATCCAAATAAATGACCTAGGAAGGACTTCATATTGGTGAGTTATGAATAAAATGAGTAGCTAATAAATAAGATCGAAGAATTCTATAGATGATCTTTTGTTGTTAATGCTTGATTATGAAAACCTTGGCTATCACAAGGATGTGACATGCTGAAAATTCTATTACTCAATCGCTAAAATAATTGTCGTTACACACTTTATAATGATTTTTCATGCTTTGGAAATAAGTTACTTTAATGCATGAACATATAAGGTTGCTAGCACTAATTTAACTGTAATCATAAACCTTTGAAATTGGGAGGAGAATAATGATCTGCGCGGAACAAATTGTCCTTTACTCACTCTCCATAAATGTATATAGTTATGTAAACCAACCATGTTCAAACAACAGATTTTTCAGTAAATACAACATTTTTAGATTTTTATTACAAAAATCTTACTAATACAAAAAAAATCAAAAACAATTATACCATTTAAAATAAAACTGAATTGATGATGAGTAGGAATTTCTTTTAAGTGGATGTGTCAATGAGTATTGTCTTCTACAACTATTTTTATAGTAATTAAACTTCTTCCTTCATTTCAAAATCTAATAATCAATATTTATATTTTAAAAGCAGCATAAGATTATGCAAAGCTAATTGTAAGAAATTTTCAATTATATAGGATTGAAACATACTTATATCACAGAGTAATTGAACAAAAATCACTTACAAATTCTTGCATTAATCCATAGGATTAGAGATTTGTAGAATCCTAAAGCTTGTATAATTTCATATTCACATTTTTCACATACATCAAATTTTTTTATCACACTTGATATTTCTAGTAAATCATATCTTATATATGATTTTTTTAATAGTTGTAATGTTTATTGTTATGACGTCTAATATTATTAACTTACTATATGTACTCTTCCATCATCTCTCACTTGCACATAATGAAATTAATTGACTAGAAAGAAAATGATTTTGAAGTTCTCATACTTGTCTAATATCCTAGACGACTAAATATACAAGAGCAAATTGGCATACATCTGTCAAGAATATAAAACTTCTTGACTACTAAATCAATCATAAAGTGAATTTAGTATGTTATACACTAGATCATTTATTGCATAAATAATAATCTCATTCTCATTATATAAATAGTTTATATTCATATTGCCTTCTACATAGATGGTGGGCCCTCTTAAATACTTAATCATGCAAATTTGGAATTAAAATAATCTTCTTTATTTCTAAATTATTTGATCAAATTAACTCTCTTTTCTAGAATGTCCCGCAATATCGAAACATGTATGATTTTCTAGTAACATTCTAAGATAGAAAACATTAATTCAATTATTTGTTATTAGAACTTGAGTAAAAGGGGTATCTTTAATTTGAGATTCACATAACCTTAAAGGGTCTTCACAATAATAAGTTGAGAATATGATTTATATTATATTTATTAGTCAAAAAATACACACGATATAATCCATGTATTACAATATTAACTGTCATTTATTAGAACTTATATTTTTCCTCAACTACCATACAGATGATAGTTTAGATATAATGAATGCCTAACTTGAGTTCATTTGTCTATTTATTTAATCCACCCTTCAGAACTCACATCTGTCATATTAAGATATATTGGGACAATACATCATTTCTTTAGGTTATGTTAAGTAACCTCTTACACCCTTTAATGTATTTCACATTGACATTAGTATTTTAAGTCTTGAGCTCTCGTTTATTACCTAGATAAATCACTTAAACCTTGTCTCATATTAATTCCTACAAAATAACATAAGCGAACACTCATGTGAGAAAGCATCTCGTATTTTTCTAACATAATTCTTATATTTATAACTAAATTTTTCAATACTCATTTTGATATTCATTTTAGAACAAAAAAATTAATTCAATATCAAGCATTTTCATATTTCTAAAATTGAATTTTCATTTAAAATTCCATCTAAAAAATCACTACGAAAAAGTCTATTAGTTATGATTATTTCCCTATGTTTTAGAATTCGTAGCCAAAAGTAAGTATATCATACGAATTTTCTAAATGGTAATGACGATCTCGACAAACTTACCAGAGATCTTCAGGTAACTAATTTGAGGTATATTTGTTATTTTTATACTTAGAATAATAGGCAATAGAGAATTAGAATATGTAGAAAAAGTTTAGATAGATGTCTACTCAGCTATACATGGATGTCCTTTTTCCCTCTCAATTTTGCAAAATTTTGCAACGTACTCACCTCTTACCATACTCTCATAATCATTCAAGATAAGTTTACGAACAATTAAAGAAGAGCCTGTTTTAAATTCTTTAATATTCTTTTGATTCCCTGTTTTAAATTCTTCAATATTCTTTTGACTCAACCAAATTTTATGAAACTTGTAGTAAAAGGCTTAAACACTAGTATAGATAGATCACAAACATATATTTACATGAAGGACATCAAGGAAGTATTTATCCTTATTCAGAAGAAAACCAACAATTCTTTAATAATGGGAAATATTAAGGCTTATGAAAAGCTTATGACTTAACAATATGTGTTGGCTCTGCAACACTCTAACCCATACCTTAAAATTAAAAAATTCAATGCATAGAAGAATACTCTCAAATGAGATGAAAATCACAAATCTTGTGGCTAAGTGAATGACGTAAAAATGTAAAATACTCTTATAAAGTCATTTAAGCAAGGAGAAACATATAATTTTGATATACAATGATGTAGGCAGGAAAATTAATGTCCAAAAAGGCATGAAGAAATTGGTCTATGAACATTTCAAATAAAAAAAACCTTGGGCATTAACGAATAAATCCAACTGCTTTGGGATAAACTAAATAATCATATATTTAATCTTTTCACTAATTAGTTCAAAGATGAACTAATCAGAGAGGTGACAAATAAGGAAAATAAGTCTATCATGTTTACTCTTGATCTAAATAAAGCCTTTGGTCTAGATAGCTTTAATGTTAGATTTTACTAAAGCTTACGTGAAATCACAGTTAAAATGATAACTAATGTGGTAAAGGAATTATTTTCTAGTGGCATTATGCTAGTAAAGATGAACAAACCATTTATTTGTCTCATTCCCAAGGTGAACAATCCCTCAAACTTGAATGACTATAGAACAATTGGTTGTTGTGATATAGTCTATAAGGTAATCTCTAATACACTAGCTAACGGGCTCAAAAAGTTAATGCCTTAGCATATAAGCCCTTATTAGAGTGCATACATTCATGGAATATAAGGGATGTTGAAGAATTATTCAAGAGTTATCATTCAAAGGAGTCAATAAAAATGTATGTTTGAAATTTTGATTTTACTAAAGCTTTTGGCTCATTTAAATAGGAATTCTTGGTTACTTTTATGAAAGCCATTAGATTTCCATACATGTTTATCAACGGGATAAGGAAGTGCATAATAACTACATCATAATCTATTACTAAAAAATAGAGAACCAATTAATATATTTAGAGCTAATAGAGGATTGAGGCAAGGCTATTTATTTTTTCCTTATCTATTTGCTTTTAGGATGGAGATATTCACCATATTAATAAATCTAAATATATTTAAAGAGCTAGATTTCAATTTTCATTACAGATGGAAAAGGCTAGGCATATTTCATCTATCTTTTTCTGATCATTTATTACTATTTTATAGTTCCACTAATGCATCTATAAATTTTTAAATTTGACTCGTTTGAATAATTCACGTCCAACCGTAGTTTGTCTTTAATCTATGATAAAGTTCCTTATACCTATTTGCTGGATCCAACACCTATGCAAGACTCTTAACCTCCTCAAAAGGCCTTAAACAATAACAACTCCCTTTCAAATAATTAAAAGTACCTATCTTTACAAAGAAACTCACATTCTTAGATTATTAACCCTCATAGCTTCCATATATAAAAGGTTAAATGATTGGTACAATAGAATACTCTCATATAGTGAAAGACTTTTATTAGTCACTTTTATCATAAATAACTTGCATACATATTAGATTTCCCACCTAGCTTTGGCAAAAGAGATTATGAAGACTATTGATAAGCTATTAAGGAACTTCCTTTAGAGTGAAACTAATGATAAATTGAAAATTCCTAAGGTGAAATGGTCTAAGATGTGCTTACCTGAGGAAAATGGTGGTCTAGGTATTTCCTCAACTAGACTTATGATCAAACCTCTTTTAATAAAGAGACTTTGGAAACTTTGTGTTGACAAAGAAAACCTATGGGTGAAGTGGGTGCATCAATACTTCTTAAAAGGAACTAGCATATAGGTGGTTCAGATAAACTCTCGCATCATATGGTCCTTGAAGCAGATCTTGCTACATAAAGATCAAGTGCAAGCCTTTATTGAGCACAAAATAAGAGATGGAAGTAGGACTTCATTGTGGATTGATCATTGGCTTAAATATGGACCACTCTACAAACTAAAGGATCTCTTTAAACATTAGGCTGCAGTCATTGATAAAAGAAAATGCTTGCTTTTGGCCAGTGTGTACCACCAAAGGCTCCAAAGAATTTATGGAGAATTTTTCAAATTATTCACCTAATACTACCAATTCATATATATTTCAGTGGCTTCCAAAAAGGAGAATGTAAATTCACAAGAGTCTCCTGTAATAAGCTTACTAGGCCCTTAAGATAATTACAATAAACTAATCTTTCCTCAAATACATTTATTCTATGGCTTGCAGATAAAAAGAAAATAGGCATCAAGGATTCTTTAAAAGTTTCAAATAGCTGACATACAGTGTGAATTATGAAAGTTGGATAATAAGGACCTAGACCTTCTTTTTTTTCACTACAATTTCTCTTCATCCTTATGGAACACAATAATGGCACTTTTTAGATTGAATTGCAATAGTCATAGTTGTTCAAATACTAGGAATTGGTTTTCTAAGATATACTTCAATTATAAAAGATGAAAAAGATTTATTCAAAGTTGCTTTTGTTCATTAGTTTACAACATTTGGTGTGAAAAGAATCAACGATTGTTTAGAGGAGAACAATGCAATTTAGATACCTTGAATCAAAGACTAGTGTAGAAGAAAATATTTGTAGCAATACTTAGAAGTATCACATGCAAAATAAGCGACAAGTCAAATGGAAACTAAAACTGCTCATTTTTCTATTATTATAGAATTGATAACTATGTTTGATCGTTCTTAATGATGTTTACTCTAGTGTCCCGAATTTTGTACCGTACACCGGTACTGGTACAAAGTTACCGGGATTAAATTCTAGCTGGTACCGACCGTTTTTGGTCCGTATCGACCGGTACCATTAAAACCTGAAAATACCGGTGATTCTGGTAATTTCCGGTGTTCCTAGGAACCTATTTGCAAAAACAAAAACTTTTAACCTAAAAATCTACCCA
>JANITW010000005.1:22640713-22673569 GCA_027564335.1 Erythroxylum williamsii
CATCCACTAGGCCATCGAACAACAATGAAGTCATCGAGCTCCGGGCTACAGTACAAGCATTAATGGACAAGATTGCTCATTTGGAAGAGGGGCAGACTGAGCGGGAGGAACAACGGTTGAGGGAGCTGTCAGAGCGGGAGGAACATCGGTTGAGGGAGCTGAGAGAGCTGGAGGAACAACGGATGAGCGAGCTCAGAGAGCGGGAGGAACAACGGATGAGGGAGCAGGAGCAACGAATCAGGGAGCAGATGCAGATACAAATGAGCGAGCAGATGGCGAAGATGAGAGAAGAGTGGTTGCAGATGGCTCAGTTCCCACCACCCTCCGAACAGTCGAAGGGAAGCTCTCCGAAGGACCACCAACGATCACCATAACTTTAGATTTTCGAACTCATGATTTTAAGGTACAATAATATCAATTTATGTTTACTTTGATGTGTTTTTATCCAATTGTATTCCAATTGACATTGTTTAAACCTTTGATGTACTGGTTGATGCCTGGATGTCCCATAATGTATAACCAATTGTTATTATTCAAAGTTTTGATGTACTGGTTGATGTGTGGATGGATGTCGACTAATACAAGTACTTTATCGGTAAGATCTTTTTTCACCGACGGAATCACTTTTCCGTCTGTAAAAATTTAGCGACGGAATGGAGAATACCGTCGGCACTTAAATGGACTGAATTTGGCGACGTGCAGAATTCCGTCGTTAAATTTACAACTAACTACGGAATATTGGCGACACTTTTTCCGTCTGTAAATAATACCGACGGTCATATTCCGTTGCGGATTAGTTAATTTCACCGACGTAATTGAACAAAACATTTCCGTCGGAAAAATACAACAACGGTATTATTCCGTCGGTTAATCGTGGGCAATTTACGGCGGAATAGTTCCGTCGGTAATAAATAACGACAGCCATGTTTACGACGGATTAATCTTTCGTCGGATTCCGTCGGTAACTATTATCTCCGACGGAACCTATCTTTTCTCCGACGGAATTTTCCGTCGGAGAACGTGGCGTTTCTTGTAGTGAATGAATGCATCAAATTATTCTTGTAATAAAAGATGTCATAAAGTTGTTTAACAACCAAAATTCAAGTATTTACAACTTATGACATTTTAAATAGTCCTTAAAATACAAATTAGCCATTATAATAATTGATTTTTGAATATATTCATAATTGATAGTTGACATGCTAGCTAATCATAATAAATTCAATCCTGCTGTAACTTTTGGAAAATGCCCCCATGATTGAACTCTAAATATTTTGTAACCTTTTAATAGCTTGTGGACTAACTTATCAATACCCTGAGGTTGACTGAACTCCATCATACATCAATTTCAAAAAAAATTTAAAGCATCAAACAATGAACATAACTTCTGTATTTATTATTTGCCAAAATCTAATGAATCAAAATAACCATTCGTTCTGGTATAAATAGTCTTTATCTGTTCCTCGACAGTGAGAAGGGCTAATTGAGATTATTTGAACAACTAATGTAATCGTTGACCTCGCTCTAACTGAGAAAATAAGAAAGAAATATATTGAAAATAAATCAAACAAAAGAACTTATACATGAATAATCTTTAAATCAATTTGGAAAAGAATGAGTATAACAAGATTGAACAAAGTTTAATTTGAATTACAATTGACAATTCAAAAAGTTTATTATTGATGATTAAGACAAATATTCCTTGCTAATTATCAAACAATCACTTATTCACAAACCTTATATGAAGAGAATAGTTTTCATTTAAGTGCCTCGTGCTCCTCCCACTGTTTAGTAGTTTTGATCACTTATGACCTTTCTAGATGAGAATTGGGGAGTACTCCTTTGATCACAGCAACAACATCATAACTGATATGACCATATCATTGAAAGTTTAGTAATGAGTATAATGATCCTGTTGTTCTAACAGGGAGAAGAACCTATTATTAGTTTTGTTTTTTTGGAAATTTTCTGAATGAATAATTTCAACAAAATCTTTCATTTTTTTATTTTACTGTATTAAACTTTATATACTTAACCGAGATTTTACGATTCCAGCATGTACTTCAACTTTTTAGGTGACATTATCACCCTTTGACAATCTGGTTTTTGGCCTAATTAGCAGCTGCTTTTACCTTCGACGTGGTTAAGAGTGATTACAAGATTTCTTTATCCAAGAACTCAAGGAGCAATATAAACGCTTTGACGCAATTTCAGATTAAAATTGGCACACTATACAAGAACGTGAGCCGGCAATGGCAAAGTTTGAAGCTGAACGATTCTTGGTCAAATTTGACTCTGACCAAAGAAATTTCCACCTTCAATCTTATCATCGTTAGAAAACAGCTGCGTATCAGAGTCACCACGTGTGGTGCACCGCAATGTTTGTCCTGAAATTTCTCATTAAACGACAATGTAGTTAGTTGAGTTCTTGGTCCTGGAAAATTTAAATTTGGCAACTAAATTAATTTATTTATCAAAATCCAAACGTGTTTAATTAGGAAGCTACGTGGGTGCTTCTTTCTTCTATTATCCTTTATTCTGTATTCAATAGGTTATTATACAACTATTGGGATTTTCTTGTTGAATGAAATGGCACATTGAACAATTTGGGGCAACCTATTGTATACATAAAATGGACCAGATAAGATTCTAAGAGATAATGTAAACAACTATAAGCAGTCGACAGATAAATTTATGATTAGATTGCGTCAATTAAATCAAATGTGAATTCGAAAATGATTATATTATTTTCAAATAAAATATGCCCACCAGAATGAGACGGTGGAAAGGTCCCTTGCTCAAGTTTTAATTATGATTTAGGGATGGATCCAAGGTGAGGTTAGCAAGGGCTATAGCCCCTACAAAATTAATATTTTTTTTAAGAATATGTATATATATATAGTAAGTTAAGTAAAGCTATAGCCCCTATAAAATTAAGTTCCCTGGCCCCTCCAAAACTAAAATCCTGGATTTGTATATATGCATATAAATTTTGTAAAGCTTACTGCTTCCTTCTTAACAACTTTACATGACCCATATTGCAGATAAAGTTTGTGAACTGAGAAAGTGCATATTTGCTTGTTATCTTACTGGAGGATCAGATAATATCATTAATTAATCTTGCCCTTGCGAGTTTCATTTCTTTATCTTTCCCTTCGCTATAGATGCCTAGGGTCGCCATCATTTATTGCTTTAATCTAAAAAATGCAATGCACCAATACTGCCGTATCTACCTTTTCTTTTCTTTTCCCCTGCTTGGACGCAAAGAATACATGATAACGATTTTGACGTCACGTGCTAATATAAATTAAGATGCTGGAATTTGTCCATTGGAGAACTATTTTGTTAGTTTATGCGGCTTCATGTAGTCATAGCAGACCCTAAATCATTAATCCCTACCTCTTCTAATACTAAACTAATCTAATATATTAAATCATATTCCTCTATATTAAGTTAGAGTTTATGAAACTTCAAATTATCTAAATTACTTGACTATTCATAGTATACAATCTTAACCTAATGAGTTAAATGAAATCTAACAAATGACCTAATTTGTTGGACATATTAACAATACTTTTCTTTGAAAATTTCACCGGAAAATGGGAATTTTATATAATAATTCTATATTATCTAAAAGTTAGGCCATAAATTGAATTGCTTACATAATATAATAATTCTATATTATCTAAAAAGTTAGGCCATAAATTGAATTGCTTACATAATTTTCCCATCTATAAACGAAAAAGTAAGTATTGTTTCATGAAGCTGCATATATAAAAGGGCCATGAATTCTCAGAGGCTGGATTTTTTCTTTTTTCTTTTTTCTTTTTTCAATACGTTCCAACGTCAGAAAAATAGACAGACAATTAAACCCTTTTCCCGAATCCCCCAATGCATAATTCCATACGCCTAAAACTACGGTAATTCAAGCAAATGAATTTTCTTGGTAGGTGAGCTAATCTGGTAGAATTTAAATCTTCTTGTGAAATTGGGACACATATCGTGTTAGAATTTTTAATATAGGTAAAGTATAATCTGTTAAAAAAAATAGACTTAGTCAACCATTGCTAAAATGATTAAAATTAATCATTTGAATAATTGATCTTTATTATTTATAAATTCTTTAATATTTTCATGTTCAGTCAATATGAGATTTTCTAACACATTCGATATTAAGAAGGAACATTTGAATTCTCAAAATTGAATTTTATTTAAAATTTTATAATATGATTAACACATTGAAGCCTTGACCTATTTTATAAATATATTTTGAACACTTTATTAATTTTATTGAAATAAAATTCCTAATTTCAATTAATTTAATTATAATTATAATTAATTCTAACCAAAAACCAAATTGTGCCTAAATAAAATCTAATATATCATATTAATTCTTATTTATTAAATTATCTCATATTTAATTATAAAACTTTTTAAACTTTACAATCAAGTTCAACTTGATTAAAACATATTTTTCTCTTCATCCCTTTTTTGTACGTTATCCATTTTATTGCTAAATATGTTGTCAATAAATATAAATTGTAACCCTAACTTATATTTAGGATTAGATGATTAAATTCTTTTAATCTATTATCAATCATCTACTTAAATAATTTTATATCTATAGATTAAAAATGACATCTAGTAATGTATTATGACTACCTAAATATTTAAGAATGTTAAAATAGTTTTGACTAACCTTTCTGTTGATGATTTTTTTTAAATAATTAAATCCTTTCATCATGTAATATTTCAATTAGACTTAGAGTATGAAATTAATTTCAACTCTATTTGAGTCTAATTATCTTAATTCTCTACCATAAGTGTTATATTCAATTAATGACATTCGAAAATTATTTTCACAATGTTATTCTAATTTGACTAATGATTTTTTGGACTACTATTAATTGAGAAAAGTGAAACATTATTCTTAATCACTTTAAGGAGATGAATTTTATATTTATCACTCAACTATCTTTATACAGTTTATGCTATGTCCAATGACTACTGATTAAACTACTATTGACTAGAATAGTCATAACTAGTATCAAAATACATCAATTCCTATATAAGACACTTTGGTGATTTCAAGTCAAATGATCACTTATATAATTATCATAATAAGAATTTTCATAGAAATACTTGTAGCATTTTAAATGAAATTCTCATATAAGTATAGTTTAGTGACGTTATTTTCTAACAAGCACATAAACATTTATTTAAGTATCTCTATAATTTAGTATATGAGATCGACTACTTCCTTTATAAGAAATAAACATAACGCCTACTAGCCCTTTTACGTTTTATTAATATCAAACCTTAATAGAATAATGACTAGAAATAATTTAAAGATAATACATAAATACAATATGAATATCATAATTATGATTTTATCTTAATTTTATTTGCAATGTATACTTATCCTTTGGACTTTATCATATACATTAGTATATATGTAAGATAAAGAATTTCTTTAAAAAATTACATTGCTAAACTACAGCCATTTGATTACCTATAGGGTAAGTATTTTATAATATATCATTAGATGGCATTGATGCTATTATAGGGACAATAGTTTAACGAGAGAATTCAACAAGATTCTTTATAAGGAGTACTTTCTTAAATATTACAAATTTCATCTTAATTATCATCATAATTAAGAGAAACTACTTAAATATATACTTAGATCTTTAATGAGACCTTAGCTCCTTTTGCATGCCAAATATATCTAATGTTATACTGTATTTTACTGTCTTAAACAATGTAAAAAAAACATATTATAAGTTCATTAAATAACTCTTTGATCTAAATAATCATTTCCACTAAATAAAAAATTGTATTTGGGCTTGATTGGTAATTAATGCCATATTGAAACCTTTCCAATCTCAAAAATAATATTGTTCTAAATAAAATGTAACTTGGTAGGGATTTACTTCTAAAGTTAATTTCTATATAATCTTGAACTCAAATATTAACTCATGCATAAAATAATGGAAATCTTTGATACTTCATAAGTATCAAACCTCTCAAATATTAAATGTATTTAGTACATTATCTTTATACTTGGGCTTAGAATATGTAAACAACTTTCGTATCTATCTTTATAGATCTAATCCTCATAATTAAGTTATTACCTTTTTTATATTTAATAAGAATTATTGTTGGACTTATATTTTCAACAATTGAAAATATCAATTATTGTTCTCTTTATAAGCAATATGTCTCTACATACTCTCATTGAAAAGGACAACTATACTCCTAACAAAGAGGAAAACTATGTTTCTATTAACCTTCTTGTTGACACAATAAATTCACATTCATCTCTAAGACAAACTCTTTGAATTCATTATGAAAGTAAATTTTTCAACATCTTATAGCCTTTCAACTATACATCAAATGTATCAATTAATAAATTAGTTCTAATTGGATGTATTGTCTTGATATTTGAAAATTTCAAATTTCATCTTAATCTCTCTATTAATATTGAGAACTATACTCTTATAAGTATACATTGAAACAAATATTTTGTTCAATAAGGTCTGTAAGATTGTATACAATCTTTTGGATATCTCATAATCTTTCATTCTCCAATTTAGTTATAAATTTATTGGATAATACATGATTTAACTAAGCATCATATCCATAAACCATTAACTTTGATTCGTTAAAAATTATACTATTCTATACCTAATCTAGAATCATGCTAATTAATTTAATTAGAACTTTTAAGGATAAGTTGTTGTACTAGGCATAACTATAGAAGAAATAAATATTACTTACCAAAAAAATAAGAGATAAATATTACATCATACAATATCTCATCTTACATTTTCCTCTTTATATTAATCCATACTACTACTTAATATAGTTGTGAAAGTATTCACTAAAGAATCTTATTTCCTATAGATATTAATCTCACCATATCGATCTTATCGAAGTGCTTCAACACTCTCAATGCTTAATTTCTATTAAGATTTAAAAATTTTGATTCTTATATTTCATTATATTGCTGAGTTTATATGATATAGTCACTTGTATTTAATAAAACATTGATTTAAAATTTTATAAAAACTTTTCAAAATTTTGGATTAATGTTTTATTGAATATGTATGACTATATCACATTAAGTCAATATTAATCTAATGAAATATAAGGATAATCTTTTTATGAATTTTTATTACATCTAATACAACATATATATAAATTTTAATAATCATTGTCATCCTTTCACCAAAGGTTAATTTGGTCATTCTTTAACTTAATAAGTTTTAATAGTTTTATGTGAATCATAATCAGAAGGACTTATATATATATATATAAAATATAATATAACCAATATGATATCAAAGGATAGTCTTGGTTATCTAATTTTGTATTCCTACCACTTATATTAAGAATAAGTCTCCTTTGATCCATCATATACAAACTATTTGTATTAAATTAAATTAAATACTTTTACTCAATAATCTATTTCTTATCATGCCTTGAAAATTATAATAATGTTGAATATAAATTTAGTATCAAATAGTCATAAGTATGGACTAGAAATACATATGATCTCTATCACATTACATATAAGTAAGAAAACTCATGTAATCATTTTTATTCTAAAGGAAACTATTATCATACTATAGAAAATGCATTCAATTTTAGTCCATGGTTACTTTTGTAGGCTAAATTGAACGGAACAACTCTATTAAGGTACTATACCTTTCAGCTCTACTCTATGCAACCTACTGCATTGTGCTATCATAGTGTTGACGTATATCTTAAATGATGCCATTGAAGTTTATATGATATTATTTGATTCATTTTGGCATTACATTTTGTTATCTACATGATATTGACATATCTCTAAAACTTTATCACAAAATCTTTAACAACGATTTATAGCAAAGTTATATAATAGACATACAACTTTCCTATCTAACTTTAAGAATTTTTCTCAATCATAACCTTTTTCCAACAAATTTATTTCACAAATTTAATATCAAATATACTAAACAAAGTAATTTATACTCAAAACAAATATAAATGTAAGAAGAATAAGTAATTGGTTATATGCACTAACTACTAAATAAGATTAGGTCTTTAATCATTTATTTAGTCATTGTTACTATTTTGTCTGAAATAATAATCCTTATACTATTAAAAAGATTATTCCAATCTCTCTAATTAGATAGTATCCCTTTTAAATTTAGTGGCTTTTGAATTTTCTGAAAAAAACAACTAAAATTAAATTAAGTAAATAATAACTTTATTAATCACATCTTATGTGACTCTTAGATCCGTTAGGTGACAATTGTAACCAAAACACATCTTATATATAATTCCTAACCCTACTTCTAAATTCATATGATTATGAGTTTACTTATCTAAATCACACAGATTCAGTTAAATTAGACCCAATATGAGTTTGCTTATCTAAATCGCACAGATTCAATTAAATTAGACCCAATATTACAAGACTAAAAATATTCACCTCAAAGTAGTCTTAAGTTTGCTTAACAAGTGTCAAAACAAATATAACTCTAGGTTGTTCTTATAACAATAGAAAGCAACAATCATATTCAAAATATGTACTTAATATTTTAACAAGAGATTAATTTTATTCATCCCATAAAATATAAAATTCATGTAATAGTATCATAAAAATAAAATATGCAATCATATATGCATAATATATCAAATATATATTAAGCACGCAATTTATGCACATATAATCAAATTATATGCATAAATATATCAAATATTGTTTGACTCTAGTTATTGATCTTTATAATCTAAGACAATATTTCTAACTTTTTAGATAATTAAATTGGAATAAACTCACTGATTCTTAAATAATCTAAATTTCTATGCCAAAAAGAAATTTAATTTCATTAGATTTGAAAATAATTTTCAAATTCAACTGGAAACTATTTCCAAATATCTTTACTCCTTTAAAAAATTAATTGAAAAAGTTTTCAAGAAATTATTCTTTTTAATTATTATAATTAAAAAAACTCCTTTTAAAAAGTTCTATAAGTAAGAAATTCTAATCCAGCTAGAAAAGTAATTTTTAATTAGAAAATGATTTTTAATCTAATTAAAAATTACTTTTCCTGAATTACAAAACTATCTTCTAATATTAAAAGAAAACTACTTCCAAATTAAATAAAAACATTTTTAATTTAATTAAGCAAAATATTTATATTATTTATTTAGAGATTAGTTTCTCAATTAACCAAAAAATTATTTTTAATAAATTAGAAAATATTTTCAAAAGTATTAAAGAAAGCTCATTTTTCTTAATTAATAAATGAAAACATATTTTGCAATTTAATAAAGAAAAATAACTTTGCTAAGAATTTGAGAAACTTATTACTTATAAATAAAAAATAATTTCTAAATAAATAGAATAATAATTTCTCTAAAAGAATATATTTATAAAATTATAAATTCAGTTTATCTCAACAAAATTGAAATAAATAAACTTTAGTTAACACCTTTCTTAATTACGTAAGAAAACAAATAATTTTAAAAAGTTTAATTAATTAATTTCATTCTAAGCGAAATATAATTAATTCTTATTCTAGAAATAACTTTACTAAAATTTTAATTTAGGAATCAATATAATTATTAATCTTATTCACATTAAGAAAATAATTTATTTAATTATGGAATTGATTTAAGATTTTGAATTGTTAAATACTTAATAGGCTATATTTTTATTTCCATATTTAGTGTGCTTTTCTTGTTGATTTGATAGTTTTATGTTGTTTTAAGAACTTTTTGGTTCTTAGTATGTTTGTAGATCCCATTTGCCTTTACAGATAAAAAGAATAATAATTAGTGCAAAATCGAGAAAGAAAATGGAAGAATTTGAGCTGTTTTTAAGGGACATACTCGTGCTGATAAGGACATACTTTTCTAAGTCTTGAACATAGTCGAGTGAAGGACTGTGTTAGTCCATATGAGCGTGTACAACTTTAAAGATGTTTTGTTTGTATGAAGTTGGACATGCCATGTAAGTCATGTACATGGCTGTGTCCACTGTCTGTGTAAGCTTCTGAGAACATTTATATGTATGACTTTGAAGAGTTTTTTAAGGGCATGGTCATGCACACGTCTGTTTGGCTAATTATGTTCACTATAGAAACCCTAATTTCATAATATAAAAGGAAGTTATGAAGGATAACAATAGGGAGTGGAAGTTAGAAAGCAAAATTTAAGTTCTAAACAAAATTTTAAACTCAGGACGGTAGAAGCAGGAAGATTACATCAGAGATTCAATAAAGATCATTCTTCCATCAAAGTTTCAGATACATTAGAGAAAAATGGATATAGAATGTATTATTATTATTTAGTTCTTCTTATGATGTTTTGATTATGTTTTATATTTTTATTAACTAAGTTTCTTTAGTGCCTAGGTATGATGAACCCTAAATTGGGATAGACCTAATGATTTGATTCTTTATTTAAATCAATTTGATTATTGATTCATTGTAATTCAATTATGTTTTTTTACATCTTGAATTAATATGTCTAGATATTGTTTCAATCTTGAGATTGAGAAATCATTTCATATAAATAGATCTACCATAAGGAGTTACAAGTAAACCTAGAGATAGATTGAGATAATGATCAAACATAATAGTGAAATTCACGTATCATTTAATACAATCTTAGGAGTTTTAACTAGAAATATATTTCGGTTAATCAATTGAGAATTAGTTACTATTAATTTTGGGAAAGATATTAATATAGGATAAACATTTCACGATCCAATGATTAGTAATTAAACTAAATAATAAAGGGTTAATGCTTAAAAAATCTTAAGGGAATTCAAATGCTAAAAAATTCTTAAGGGGATTCATAACCTAAGTATTAGTTATTTGATATTATTAATCTTAGTGTCATCTACATTCTTGTTTATTATTATGTTGATTTTTAAATTTATTTTAGTTAAACTATCATCCTATTTTGTCAGTTAGATAATAAAAAAGAGGTAATTACTAGTACTTGTAGTCTCTGTAGGATTGACACTTAATAGTCACTGACATTATACTATAATTCAATAGGTGCACTTGCCTGTGAGATCTATATGATAAAGATCAACCATATCAAGTTTTTGGCATTGTTGTCAGGGAATAGAAAATTAAGAACACCTACATTTTGTTAATCTAATTATTATTACTCATTTGATTTCTTTTTATTTTTATTAGATTATTTTGTTGATTATTTGGTTTGTGAATTCTACAATTCTTTGGTTTTGTTTATGAATTTAGGAAACCCATCTTACTTAGTTGACAAAGATCTATAAATTAAGATGACGGTTTTTTGAAATCTTCAAAGGACCTTATTTGGATAGGTATATCTAGATCAACAAATGGTGGACTTGGAATGTCAGATTTATACCAAAGGATCAGAAACCATGGAAGACTAACCAAGGATTATGTTTGATTATGCTAAGTTAGACTTGACTAGGACAAATTCTAACATTGTGAGACCTAGTGTCACCATCAATAACTTCGAGATTAAACTGAACAATTCAAATGGTGCCATAGTATGTCTAGTTCGACGAGCTTTAAAATGAGAATCCCAACGCTCATATAGAAAATTTTCTAGAATTTAAAATACCTTTAAAGTTAATAATGTAATGAAGATGCAATAAGACTGAGATTATTTCCATTCTTATTAAGGAATGGGGATAAATAATGGTAAATTCTCTACCTAAGGGATCCATCACTATATAGAACCATATGGTAGAGAAGTTTCTTTTAAAGTACTTTCCACCAACTAAGATTACTAAGCTAAGGAACAACATCTTTTCCTATACTCAGATCGATTCAAAAATTTACATGACACGTGAGAGAGATTTTAGGAGATACTAAAAATGTGCCCACATTATAGTTTATCATTGTAGATGTAAATTCAAACATTCTACAAATGATGAGGTAGTCTGAAAAACAAAACAGCAGAATTAGCTTAAGGTCTTTTTGAAGATATGGAGATGAACAACCATTAATGGTTGTCTTCTCAAGAAAAACTTAACAAGAAACAAAAGTATATGATGTAAATATAATTGCATTGTTGGACATCTAAGTTGAATTTATGAGCAAGAATATAGATGGATTGATGATAAATCCTCAACTATTCTAATTAATTGTATGTGTTATGATATCTACATAAAAATGTCAGATATTGTAGGTGATGGTAAAGCCAAGCATATTGATTATATAAGGAATGTTCCTAGACACAAAAATAATCCTTACATTATTATATACAACCTAGGATTGAGGAATCACCTAAATTCCTTTTATGAGAATTAAGGTAGCTAAGGAATAACCATCCATTGGGATTTTAGTAACACCTACCTCAAAAAAAGAATCTAAGCTTGGAAGACCTTATGACTGGATTTATTTAAACCTTAGAGGAAAGATCTCAAGCTACTAAAACCTCATGAAGAAATCAAGAGATTTTTATACATAACTTGGAAATTTAGATCAGGTAACTTGCAAAGCTAGTTTTGAAAGTCAATAAGTGATTTTTCCTAGTATCATAAGGAAAAATTCTAAAAAATGTGTGAGGACAATAACCTTTAAGAGTAGAACATAACTGCAATCTTAGAATAAGACACAAAGTTAAGAAAAGAGGAATACCAAGAGTCAAGAAAAAGTTAAAGATGAAGAGCGCCTACCAAAGTTAAGGAATTCCAGCCTGCCATCCCTTATCCTGCTAAAGTGGGATGACTAGTTTGGTAAATTTTTAAAAATTTTTTAAGCAACTTCACATTAACTAACCTTTTATTGGGTTTTTTTTTTTTCATAAATTCCAAGGTATGAGACGTTTTAAAAAGAGTTACTAGCTAATAGGGGGAAGTAGGAGTAGTTGGCTACTATGAAACTAAGGAGAAGATGCTCAATGATTCTTCAAAGCAAGCTACCAAAGAGGCTTAAATATTTAAGGAAGTCTAATTAGTAATTTGTCAGTAGATAAGGCTTTAACTGATTTGGGTGCCAATATTAACATAATGCCTTATACATTATTTAAGAATATGGGATTAGGTTAGCTAAAGCCTACTAGGATGAGCATTCAGTTATTAGATAGATCTGTTAAGTATCATAGGGGTATTATTGAGGACATTCTTAGTTAAAGTCAATAAGTTTATTTTCCTATTTAAATTTTTAATTTTAGATATAGATAAATAAATAAAAGTACCTCTAGTTCTAAGTTAACCCTTTTTAGCCACCACTAGATCCATTATTGATGTTAATAAGGGTAAATTAGTGTTTAGAGTTAGAGAAGAGGAGGTTACATTTAAAATATCTAATGCCATATGTAATCCCCTTGAACATGTTGATGCCTATTATTCTAATGATTCATTTGATGATGCAATTTTGGATGTTTTGTAAGACTTTATTTCTGAAGGTCCATCGGAGCTATTTCTTGTTTAAGATAAAAAGAAAGATGGGGATAACGGATAACCCGTAAATAAAAAGTAGTTAGCCTATTTAAAGGCTAAAGAATACATTTAAGAAAGAAAAAACTTAATCTTTGTGAGCCACCTTGATCATGCATGGATACGTTCAGCTACATACATTAAATAAGCACTACTTAGGAGGAAGCCTAAGAAGTAGGACAATTTTGATTAATTTGATTATTTTATTTTGATTTATTTTGAGTTTATTTTAGGATTTTATTTATTTTGTTATGTTATGTTTATAAACATGCTTATTGATGATTTTAACTATTTTTGTATTTTTAGTGTGTTTTATTTAATTTCCTTGAGGTTGTGTGAAAAATTTTAAATTTTTAAGAATTTATAGGAATATACATTCATGGACAAGCCTATTTCCATGCTCACATCCACCAAAATTGTGTTTCTTTATGTTGGACATGGTCATAGTGACTTACACAATCATTAGACATTGTCTTGTTCGTATCTTGAACTTTTAAAAATTTTCCACATGGTTACAATGAGTTATGGAAGCAAAAAACATGTTCATGTTCCCTAATTTTTTGAAATGTGTCACCTGACATGCCTGATTACTAATTGCACACATTTACAGTGAATTACATGATCAGTTAAACTACCATATACTTTGTTTTAAACCCTAAAACCCTTCTTCTTTATCACTTGTGCCCTCCTTGTCTCTTCTCTCCTATGCGCCCCTTCCCCTTAACATAAACTAGCATTTGTTTTAGCCGTTTATGACACCTCATTTAGATTTTCTTGTATTTTACATCAAATTCTTCTTGGATTTTGGGTGTTCCTTCACATTTTAGGGTATGTTCTTGCCTCAAATTGCTAGGTTTCTCATTTTCTTGAATCTAAGTTATGTTTCTTTTATTTTCTTCTTATTTTTCAATTGTAAGTTAAATTTCATACCTCTCTCTATAGATTTTTATTTATTTGATAAATTGTGTTGTGACTGAATAAAATTCAAGTTTGGGACTTTGACTTTAATCACTATGCACGAAATTGTGATGGGTTTCCTTAGATTTTCCATAAACTAGTGTTTCTCCTTTAATTAGTTAATGTCTGTTTGTTTAATTTTATAGCTATTCTACATTTTGTATAATTCAGGGTTTGCCTGTTTATTTAGTATATATTTAATTGTTTAATTATTCAATATCATTTTAAATTTTTAGGAATTGCATTAGTAATTGTGAAATTAGTCTAATTTAGTTGAGTAATGTCATGTTTAATTGTTTTTATTTTGAAATTATTTTGTGAAATTTATTATTTTAGTTCAATTTATTTTTAATTATATGTATGATTGTAATTGCATAATATATAATAAGTGTATGAATGAAGTGTGGGAAAATTTCCCTTTTTGTATTAATATTCGTTACTTCCTCAAGTTTTGACTCATTTTAGGTATAAAGACAAGAAAAACGAAAGCAGTGAAACAATGGAGGGAAAAGGAGAAGGCACGGAAAAGACAAAGGGGTGAAGGGTCTTCTAGACAGTCAATTAGAGCTTGCTTACCACTAGAGACTGTTGCACATGTATTAGTGTGACGCGAGATTTACGATTCAATATTGAGGCATATAAAGCACAATTTTAGAGGCTCAAAAACAAAAAGTTTAGGACTAACAAATGTATAGATTGTGAGGACTTGGAGCGAGTCAGTTTGACCCAGTAGGTTTGGGATTTCATTAACATTGGAGCATGGTCCTGGTTCCTCAAACTAGCAGAGCCCATAGATTGGGAACTTATATTTGAGATGTGCTCTGCTTTCTTCATAGAAAAGAGCCATTATAATTGGAATTATCCAAACACGATTCATTTTGAGATGCTTTAGGATATGAAGAGGATAAGCTATACAAACATATATGGATCTTCGAGTAGATTTTGCTATAAGGGATGGATGCTTGACACTTCTAATGCCCATTAGCATACAGGAGGATTATAACCCTAGAAAATCCAAAGCATCTACCTTACAACATCCAGCACTTAGGTACACTTAAGGGATCCTTAGTCATACATTAAGTAGGCGACGTGATAACTTCAACATTGATGAGAATGAGGATGTGTTGTATTTGTAGAGTATAAGTGAGAGGATGCTAAAAATACACCTAGGCCATGCCTTAGCCCAGTATATTAAGAGTTAGAGTTAGGATATGAAGGTAGGGACAATATGCATTAGGATATACATGACACGAATAGTAAAGAGGATGGGAGTCCTTGGTAGACTACCATCGATGAGGCTGCTCAACATATGGTACCCCTATGCTTGGAAATTATGAAGATATGTATATGGTGTACAAAAGATAGGCATCGATAGGGGACATCTATATATAGATTGAATTAAAGAAAGATAAAGCAGCTATGGGAGTATACGGGGATCGTCCTATCATACAAAAGTAACAACTAGGACTGAACTCACCTCAGCCGACATTACCAATAAGAGAGCCTGAGCTATAAATTGAACCCTTAGAGAGCATGAGCAAACTTAGGAGTTTGACACCATATCCACTTCGAGACTAACTAATGATTGCCCAATTAAAGAAGTGTATATGAATGATCTTAGGAAGGTAGGCTGCTAGATAGGATGACTAGTGTGAGCTGATGACATAGGTGATGTAGCTGAAGGCATATGATAGATGGATGGAGGAGGTTATTTGTAATGTTATTATTGTAATGTTATTACATCTTTATTTTATTGTAAGTTATTTATTGTTAGTTTATTTTTACCTTTTTATCCCCTTTTTTCTCATTTATAAGGATAATTGTACTTAATATCAAATGGAAATTACAAAAATTTTGAAATTGTAAAATATTATTTAGGGAAGTACTAAATCATATTCCTTTCTTATTAAGTTTCATTGATTATTTTTTTTGTACTTCCATTATGTACACTAAGAACAATTTACATTTTAAGCGTGAGGAAAGGGGTTAAAGGAAATTTTAAAGAATTTTTCCAAATTTATTAAGCTTTTAATTCTTTATTATTTATTCTTTTTAACTGTCATCCCAGTTTAGTTACATATCCCAAACACTTCAGGTTATTGATTATTGAATTGAATTAGTATGCAAAAGGATGAAAGTTGGATTAGACTTTCTTTTATAAGCTATTATGCTTTTAGTAATTATTGAAATAGTTAATCTGAATGAAAATTGTATAGTATTTACATATAACAAGCCTAAATGTGAGATTTTGAGCCTAAAAACAATATATCATTAGTTCATTCTCTATTATTATTTGTTGTGTGTTTATCATGCATAGATGAATGATTATAGAACTTGCTTTTTATTTGGAAGATAAAATGAATTCATTAATAATCCCATAAGGGAAACAAGTAAGTTAATTATAATGTAGTGAAGTCAAAAGATACGACAAAATAAAATATTTTTACATACTATAACCCTAAGACTACTAAAAGAAACAATCCTGATTATGCCAAATTCTGTCTTCTCCTGAGAGAGGAGCTCAAGTTAAGAGTGGCCTTATGTGCAACTAGAATTTCTCTGATCCAATAATGAATTTTGTGAGCAAGAGCATATTTGTATGTTCTAATATTCTTGAAAATTCTTACTTTCCTTTCTCTCTATATATAATACACTGAAAAAAATCAAGCCTCAGCTTAGGCATATTTGATCTTTTCTAATTCTTTTTTATTGATTTTCAGCCCATACTAGGATTTCATCCCAGTTGCTATATGGACAATCCAAATTCATATTGTGAGATAATCTGGCCTATATGGAAGTAGAAAAATAACATTGAAAGAAGTTATATGTAATTAGAAAAATAGCATTGAAAGAAGAGATGATATGCAGGTTCAGGAAGTAGATTACAAAAACAACATATCTAGTCAATGGAACCCTTTAGCCTATCTTTGGTTTTTAGTCTCCCTCTAGTAGTAAGTCATATGGTAAAAGACATTTTGGGAATTAAAGATCCTTTCCACACAATATTATACTAAGGAATGGTAGGAATATAAGGTAATAACAACTAAGCAAAAGGAATTAGAGAATTCCTCATTACTATTGAAGTTCTAGATTGCTTTATCCTTCAATGCGGATTGTAGGAGTAACTAGGAAAAATAAGAAAGCAGTCTATCAGTACCTCTATCATTAGCTAGTCAAAATCTCTGATCAATGAATCTGGAAACTCTAGATTAATTTGGAATTCTTGCTGCAAATGATGAAAGATCACCTTTTGAGATTAGAGGACGTAGAGGATCCCATTTATCATATCAGAACCAGGAGTCCTCTCCATTTCTAATATGAATTTTGGAAAAGGGGTAAGTAGTTGTCTTTTCCTAAGCATTTATACCAAAAGTCAAGAGTGTTCCTTATCTTCACTTAATTTCTAAAAATTGCATTCCCTAAAGTAATATTCAATGGTCCACGTACTCCAAAGGGCCTCTTTATCATTGAAAAGCCTCTAGATCCTGTTTGGTGCTAACATTGTTTAGATCAACCAAACCTCCTTTTTGTTTTCTCTAGTATAATCCTTCCCATTTGATTTTGCCTCCCTTAGGATTGTCAAATTTTCCATACCATAGGAAGTTCTTTATACATTTTTCCATCTCTTTTTTAATCTCTTTAGGTAAGAAAAGATGAGAGCTCCAATGAGTGTGGAGATTATTCAAAATAGAAATGATGAGTTAGACCCTTTCTCCCTAAGAGAGTGCTCCATTTTGCCAAGATTGAGTTTCTTCTTGAAATTCTCTAACAAAGGAAATCATTTAGCAAAATTAATTTTCTTTAAAGAGATAGGGACTCTAAGGTATTCAAAAGGCAAGTAGTTTGCATTCAAACCAAAGATAGTCTTTATGATTTCAATATTAGTGACATTAGAAGAAAGATATATTGTTTTTTTTTTTCTGTCAATTGACACTAAGAATAGAAATCTTGCAAAATTCATAGAGAGAGTTATGTAGAATAGAGATGGAGTTATGATTAGCACTACTAAACTTCATAAGATCATTTGTAAAACTGAGACGAGTAAGGTGGAATTCCTTGCATTTGTAATGGAATATAAAACTAGAGGATCAAGTTAGACTTCATTGTAAAGTTTAAGAAACTTTAGGATTAAATATGAGATATCTAATAAACAAGGATAAATATTTAGGCCTAGTTAGTGTTGGACCCTAAAAGTTTTTCTTTAGGTTAAAAATGATTTTAAAATAATTTTGGAGTTTTGATATATTTAATTTTAGAGCTCTAAATATGTCAAAGTTAGTGGGATTTATTGAATGGGTAAGTGCAATTAAAGTGTTAATGTAATAAGGATGTCAAGGACATTTTTGGGAGATCACTTAAGCATAAAAGAACATAAGCTTATAAGGAAGGGAAAATAGGATTTTTAGACTCATTAAGGGTAGAAATAGAAGAAGAATATGTTGTCTTGCTTGTTAAGAAGAGAAAAGCGTGAATTAAAGGGGTAGGAGAGTGAAAAACGAAAATAGTAGAGATGAAGAGAGGTTTCGGTGAAAGAAGAAAAGAAAAGAAATCAAGGTTGTTAAGGTAGGTTAACTATCTTTTCTTCTTGCTTTATTAAAGGAACGAGTTGTGTTGTGGATGAAAGAGTTAGAGAGGAAAAAGGATTTGTGTAGAGAATGAAAAGTTTTTGTTGGAAGAAGATGGATTAGGAGAACCCAATTAATTTTAGGGTTTCTAAACTAGGTCTTAGGTTTTCTAACCTAGATGGGTTATGGGTAAGTTAGATTTGAGTTCAATTTGTGTTTGTTGAAATTTTGTGATTTTTTGAAGTTTATGAGTTTTATTAAAATGTTGTTTTGAATGGAACCTTGGTTGTTGTAGGAAACTAAGGGAATCCTACCCAGGAGCAAAGGGAAAGGCAAGCTTAACTTGGATTTCTCAAGCTAATTAGGTGGGCAACATATTTATGGTTATAGTGTAATTGGGCAAATTCTTGCCAATGTGTGTATGTTGAAATTGATTTGTTGAAATTGACTTGTTTGTAAATGTTGAAAAATGCATGATGAAATATGACTATGTTTTACCTAAAAAAAGGTCATGACTTTTGCATTAAATGAAAATGAAGACAAAGCATAAAAGTATGAGCATATGAGAAAATGAATATGTGCCTTTGTTTCGGTGAGAGTGAAACCATTATGTTCGTCATGTGCATGTTGACAAGAGTCTTCTCCCGACTGTCCGCTTGTGGCATATGAGCTCTGAAATTGGACTCATTCTGTTCATGGAGTAAACTCCGATTTCTCCATTCTGTTTTCATGGAACCCTCGAGTCATTTGCTGTGCATTGCATCTTTAATTTGTCATGAATGATGAATTTGAGTATTATGTGCTATGACTGTTAAACTAAATTAAAGAATGCTTGAATTATTGAATATAAGCATATATATATAAACATATGCTTGAATTTATGGTCAATTGCTAATGGCTATAAATATGTTAGTCACTGAGCTGTGTAGCTCATCCCACTATTCTCTCCTCAGGTGCAGAACGTGAAGGTTAGCAATCTTTACAAGGCATCGAAAACTCCAAGATATTTGAAACTTTTGTAACTAAGTTATTTCGATCGATTTTGGATAGCTTCATAAGCATGTTAAACACTAAGCATCCTCTATATGTTGTATTTTGTGTTAAGCATTTGTTCATAATGTTAATATGTAATTAAAGTTATGTATGGGCTTCTGTTGTTTTGGTAAATGAGTTTAGAATTGAAAAGTTTCCCAGATGTATGTGCATGTTTCTTTGGTAGTTGTACATTTCATAATTTAAGTCTTACATAGGGGTATAAATTTTGTGCTGAATTCAGGAGAAAAACTGGACTAAATTAAGCTAAATTATCTTCTGGAAAGTTGTAGCTTATCAGTTTAGCTTTCCATCGATATATAGTATGGAAATTTTGGAAATCGGAGTTGAAAGTTATTATCCTTATAAGCGAAGATGCTCAGGAGTATAAATAGTATCGTCTGTGATGACGTCATATCGTCTGTAAAGATATATCGTCTGTGATGATGTCATATCGTCTATGATGACGTCATATCGTCTGTGATGACATCATATCGTCTGTGATGATGTCACTTCGTCTGTGATGACGTCATATCTTTTATAGATGACTTTCTGCTTCTTCTGTTGTTGACCGAAACTTCTCCTTCTGTGTACCATGCATCTAGTCCATTTTTAACCCTTCAGATGATAGAATTTGTCTTTATAGTCTCATAAAAGTTGTAGATCTTGAAGTCCTCTTTCGAACCATCTAAAGAACACCCTAATCCGATATCTATAGGAAAAGTTATGGTAATTTTTCCATTTCATTAGCTTTTTCATTTGGTTTCATATGATCCTATTGTCTACTCCATTTTTGACCCTTCAGATGATAGAATCTGTCTTCAACGTCTGCATAAAAGTTGTAGATCTTGAAGTCTTCTTTCGAACCATCTAAAGAACACCCTAATCTGATATCTTTAGGGAAAGTTATGGCAATTTTCCCAATTTATCTACTTTTTCGATTCGTCTGCTTTTTCCTTTAGTTTCGTCTGACCCTATCGTCTACTCCATTTTTGCCCTTCAGACAATAGAATCTATCTTCAAAGTCTTCATAAAATTTTTAGATATTGAAGTCCTATTTTGAACCATCTAAAGAGAACCCTAATCAGATATCTGTAGGAAAAGTTATGACAATTTTTCCAATTCGTCTACTTTTTCCTTTGGTTTCATTTGATCCTATCGTCTGCTCCATTTTTGACTATTTAGACGATATAATATATCTTCAAAGTCTTCATCAAAGTTGTAGATCTTGAAGTTCTCTTTCTAACCATCTAAAGAACAAACTAATCTAATATCTGTAGGGAATGTTATGGCAATTTTTCTAATTCACCTACTTTTCAATTCGTCTACTTTTTTCCTTTGGTTTCGTCTGATCCTATCATCTGCTCCATTTTTTACCCTTCAGACAATAGAATTTGTCTTCAAGGTCTTCATAAAGATTGTATATCTTGAATCTTCTTTCAAACCGTCTAAGGAACATTGTAATCTGACATCTACAGGGAAAGTTATGTCATTTGTCTCTAAATAAGTTCAATATGGTCAAGAGCAAGTACTGTTCTAGTTTAGTGACTTTGAATGTTGGGCTTCAGAAGCGGAGTCTACTAATAAGTGTGGTCAATCTAGTTAAGGAAATATCAAAAATTACAAGCTGCCATTTACAAGTGATCCCATTCAAACACTTAGACATACCAACCACCATAAGGAGACCAACATACAGGGATTGCTTGCTACTCTTTAAGACATTTAATAAAAGAATAGGAAAATTGTAAAATAGGCTTTTGTCTGATGTTAAGAGATTGTAACTTGTTAGCTCAGTCCTCAACAACAACCATAGTTGTTGGAGCACTCACATTATGTTACCCAGAACTTAGCTAAATCAATTGAAAAAATATTAAAAAGAATTCTCTAGTTAAGTGATGCAACAAAAGGGAGAAACTTAAAGGTGAAATAGTCTATAACATTTGTGTTACTAAAGAAAAAGAAAGTCTAGGATTAATAAGGATACATGTTATAAAGAAAATGCTCATCATTATGAGAATATGGAAGATGTTCAAAAATAAGTAGTCTATTTGGGTGAGATGAATGCACTCCCATCACTTAAAAGCTACTAGATTTTGAAGTATAAAATAAAAGCATGATAACTCTTGGACCCTAAATCAAATGTTAAGGTTGAAGGAGCTTATAAGAATGGAATTCAAAGAAATTATAGGAAATGAGAATAACACTTGGCTTTGGTATCATAATTAGAGTGGATTGGGACACCCTACATAGGCTACCTAAGGCATGATCCCTTAAGACATATGTTGACCAATAATGCTAGAGTTAAAGAGACAATCAAAGCAATCAATGGCAATATACTTGTGAGGTTTCTCCTTCATCAAATATAATTTACCACCGTATTTGCTACATGACTGCAACATAGATCACATTAAATGGCTTAGGCATAAATTTGGCCAATTCACAAACAAATCATGCACAGATTTGATTAGGGAATAGAAATAGGAAGTAATCTGGGTTAAGCTTGTATGGATGTAATCAAAAATTCTAAAAACCTCTTTTATTTTGGTATCTTATAACTAGTAAGAGCCTGGAACTAATGATAGAATCAAAGGTAGCTTTAACTTGAAATATGTGATATGCAAACAAGAGGATGAGAGCATCTCAAGCATATTATTTGAGTGCCAATATGCAACATAACTTTGGAAGTAGGTGCAAATAAGATGTAACTCTATTTACCTAACAACCATCTGTAAAAGTAAGTTGGAGTTTTTGGAATGACAGTTAACTTTCTGTTTATGTAGTTTTAAGTGAGAAATGCTCATAAATTTAGGAAAGCACCAACAAACATCCATTGTTTTTTTGGTCAAAAGCCTCAACTGAATGAGGGAAATGTTGCTCCATAACAAAGCCAAAGAGATAATATTGAGATGGAAAGTATCAAGGAAAATACAAGACTAACTCTGTGGTACACTACCACTAATACAATTGTCATATACTTCCGATTTGAAAAGCTGGAGTGATTTCCAACTCTTATAAGGCCACTCAAACAAAAGAGGATTATGTGACAATTCCCTCCAATGCCAATACATAATCTGATTGACTAAGGAATCTAGCTGATTAGAAAACTTCCAAAGTCTCACTCAGCCTGCTTTATGCTGGGTAACTTGTTCAAGTCATACACTATCTTATAAATTCTTAAATAATTTTTAGGTAGATAATGAAATAGATTCTAACTTATAATAAATAAGGCCATGTTCTTAAATTATTGTACTTTCTCATTTTTGGGTGAATCAATTTTTTTTTTAACTTCTAAAAAAAACGAATTAGAAATTGGGGAATGAGAGAAATGCCATTACGCACTAAAAGCTTATTGGGTGAAAATTATTAGTTTTAATTTTAGAAGGATATGGTGGCACGCCGTTTCTTCAAAAATCAGTATCCTACGAGCTGAAGAGAGCTCTGAAGAATGAATGCATGGGTCTTATCATCCGCCTTCCCTGCTTGTCCTGTGCATTCCACGGCAGTTTCGTCACCTACTCCCACAGTTAATGTTTGTTCAAGCTCCCAAGTTGTCTTCCATCATCATGACAACCCATTTGTGCCAGAGGTAATAAGAGATTAAAACTGACGCTGTTAACCTGCTTTGTTCTTTTTCCGGTGAAAAATATAGGAAGCTTATATTTTTCCTCCATGTTTGGATGCAAAGAAAGTATTGCCCATTTGCTATGTGATTTTCTGTTTGATTGCTGATTGGATGGATGAAATACGGAAAAAAAATCTATCTATTCAATCCAGCTACACTTGTCTCTGTTTGATGATCTAAAGTTGGTGCTTTCATTTGATGTCATTGTATTTATTTTGTTAAGAAACTCGGGATATTGATATGATTAGTTGTTCAGAAGATGGAGAAAATGAGAGGAGAAACTGAAAAACTAATCAAATCTTGCAGTAATGCCTTGTGTCCGTAAAATTCTTCTCCATTAAAAAGGAATAATATTTCATATTAACCCGAATTATCAATAGTTCAATGCCATTATTTGTTTAATATACTTCGTAACTACTTGGAACATGGCACAAAACAAGAGCAAATTTATTTGGCCTCGTAGCTCTGTTTCCCCTAGATATTTCCAGCAGCTCTTACTCGTGCCTTAAAACTACTGTCAACTTTGTTTATTGTTTTGTTTAATTTCTGGTACAAGATGAACATTAGAAAGAAATACTTATTTAGATTATCACACACTTTGTAGCTTGATTATAGGGATCTTAAGGCTTAGTTACTTACCTAATTAGTAGTTGAGCAATTTGTATATATATGAACCTTTACCTTTATAAAAAATATTAAGTAAAACACTTTTTTTTTCTTTGATTCATGGTATCAAAGCCTAAGCAATTTTAGCTACCTGAAAATTTTTTCATATTTCAATTCTGCCCATAGTAAGCAGAATTTAGAAAAGCTTTTGGGTCACTCTTTTTAGGTGACCGTTTGTTTGTAGGAGCTCCACTCATCAACTGACCTCTCCTTGAAGTTTGGTTACCAGAAACCCTGCACGTGAGCTTCACACATCTCCCAAAGGATTTACATCCTCATCCAAACGTCAACGTGTGCCGGGGCGTGCAACGACGCTTTGTTCTTTGATGAATTTCTTCAGTATCGCCTCTCTTTTGCTAACGTGTGTGTCTTATTGCTTTAATATCTCAATAAGGAGGAGAAATTTTTTTTTGTCTCAAATTTGAGTTTCTCGTTACTTTTTAAAAGTTAGATTTTCTAATTAAGTTGTTCACTTGTTCTTGACTTCTTTAGATATAGAATCTCTATGGCTGACTATCAAAGAATTTAGTTGTGAATGATGTCATTCCTGTGTTATCCAAAATCACATAACTATTTAGATTTCGTTGAAGAGTATTTCTGAGGATCATTATCTCACTAATAATATACCATCGGACAATACTCACAAGGAATGACTATGAGATACTAAGTTATTCTTGCAAATCAATAATTCTATATAGTGAAGTCATCAATTTAATCAATCATTGTGAGTATGTCAAAAAATTAATGGAATATTTAAAATTTCTGTACTTTAGAAAGGGAACATTTCTCATATCTATGAAGTGTGTAAGGGTTTTTATCGTATTGAACCATAAGATTAGTCTCTTCAAGCCAATTTTATGAATCTCAAAAAGATGAATTTAATGTTTTGTTATCTTTAATTCTAATGTCAAAGTCTAGCAAATTGAACTAAAGCAATGACATTAACGACTTTTTAGTTGGTCTTAATTCTCAGTTTGAGATTGCCAACTCCCAAATTCTCTTTAGTGTTGAGATTTCCTCCTTTTATAAGGTCCTTACTTGAATACTTCACACATATATCAATGTGTTTGTTATGCTTGTTATTTAGACTTCTAGTGCTTTGTTAGTAGTCATGTTATAAGAGTAATAATAGCGGAGAGATAGGCAGTTGGGATAATAGAAGTCAGGATGCAAGAGGAGTTGTTTGTCGTTATTTTCATGAGCCAGGCCATACCCAACACATATGTACTGGATACTTATGTGCAAAGACATATTGCTTGTTCGAATGTCTTAACCCTCCCTTCAAAATTTATTGTCGGTTAAGACATCCCTCCTTACCTCTATTGAACAAGTTGCTTCTCAATCTCATAATATATCTTCTTTAAATTGTGAGTCCTATTATTTTGCAAACATCATCTTCTATCCTTAATCCCTCATGTTGCTAAAAGAGCTAATTTTCCTTTTGAGTTAATTTATTTCGCTTTTTAGGGTTGATGTCTTGTTGTATCCAAAACTAGATTTCGATATTTTGTAACTTTTGTTCATAATTTCTCTTGTGTGACTTGACTTTATTCAATGAACAATATTTTGAATTATTCTCCCATTTTACATAATATACAAAGAATTTATATTCACGTCGTTTCAAAATTATATGATTCAAAGTAACATTCTTCATCGGTCCTGATTGGTTGGCACACCATTTGAAAATAGTGTGGTTGAAAGAAAACATCAAGATCTTCTTTAAAGGACTATATCACTCGCATTGCAAATGCATACTCCCAAACAATTTTGGGCTGATGTTGTTTCCATATCCCATTTTTTATTAACCATATGCACTCATCTATTCTTTGTTCGAAGATTTTTTTTATAGTGACATAGTAGAAGTAGTTAAGTAGGGATTATAGGTTAATCTCTAAATCAAATCCAAGCATAAAACTTAGGATTTAATCAACAACAGACGGGCAGTTTCTCTGAGAAAAATTTCCTGCAGAAGCTTTTATTAAAGGCAATGTTTTTGGTCCCCCCAAAACATCTATTAACCCTCCCTTTTATACCCCTAAAGTGGCACATGAGAGTCCTAATTCTAGTGTGAAAAGGATTGATTGAAATCATTTTCTAAAGCTAACTTATTTCTTTTTTTTGTTGGACAAGAAAAACTGCCTAGCTAGGAAAATTAAAATAAAATAAAACTGAAACGAATCCTAATGGGTATATGACAGCATAACCAAATCCTTATGGGTTCAATCCTTTATTAGTTCCCTCCATTTAAAAAGATCTCGACCTCGAGTTGTCATTAGGATAGAGCTCTTCTTCTCCATGAAAATCTTAGATATTAGCAACATTAAAAGTCTTTGAAATTCCCATCTCCCCAGGCAGATTGATAACATAAGCATTGTCGTTGATTTTTTTTAGTATCTCGTAAGGACTATATTTCTTTGGCTTCAATTTGTTGTAGGTTCCAACAGGGAATTTTTCTTTCCTTAAGAAAATCATCACTTTGTTACCTTCTTGGAAAATTTTGGACTTCTTGTGTTCGTCAACTTGTTCTTTATATTTGGCATTAGTCCTTTCAAGTCTCTCACAAACCTCCTCTTGCACAGTCTTCACTTGTTTGGCCATATTTTCAGCTGCTATGCTTAAGTTTGGAAACTTTGGAAGTTTTGTCAGATCAACAGTACTCTTTGGAACTTTCAAGTATACCAAGGAAACTAGTGATCTACCAATAGCGCTATGGACAACACTATTGTAGGCAAACATAGCTCGAGCTAGAGATAAATCCCATTGCCTAGGCTTGTCTCCACAAATACTCCTCAATAGATTTCCAAGAGTTCTATTAAGTGACTCAGTCTGACCATTTGTTTGTGGATGAGCAGTGCTACTAAAGTTTAAAGAAGTATCAAACATCCTTCACGAAGTTCTCCAAAAGTGACTAAGAAACTTCAAATCTCGATCAGATATAATGGATTAGGAATTCCATGCAATCTTACCACTTCTTTAAAGAATATTCTAGCCACATTAGATGCGTTGATAGTCTTCTTACATGCAATGAAATACACCATCTTGGAAAATCTATCAACTACCACAAAATATAATAAACTCCCCTTTGTGTTCTAGGTAATCCAAGGACAAAGTCCATAGACAAGTCCTCCCAAATATCTTTCGGGATAGGGAGTGGCATATACAAACTAATATTCTGGGATCTTCCTTTAGCAATTTGACAAATATAGCACCTTTTCACAAAGTTTGAAACATCTTTCTTCAACTGAGGCCAATAGAACCTATCTTCAAGACTAGTAATGGTCTTGACCCTTTCCATGTGACTAACCAATCCTCCACTATGCTCATCATGAATCAACTTTTCTCTAAGAGAAGTATGTGGAACACAAAGTTGGTTACCATGGAAAAGAAAACCATCAGTGATATGGAACTCACCAGCAGGCTACTTCTGAATACGCTTTAACCACATGTGCTTGAGGTCTTCATCATCCTCATAAAGCTCCTTTAAAACTTCAAATCCAACTACCTCTTGGGATAGTAGAAAGCAATACTGTCCTCCTACTAAGTGCATCAGCCACATTGTTAGTCACACCATACTTATGTTTAATAACAAAAGGAAACTTCTGTAAGAAAGTAGTCCATCTGGCATGCATATTACTCAAGTGCTTTTGACCATTCAGAAACTTTAAAGCTTGATGATCAGTGTAAATAATGAACTCTCTTTGAATCAGATAATGTTCCCAATGTTTCAATGTTCTCACAACTGCATAAAATTCCTGATTGTAGGTACTCCATCTTTTCTTTGTATCCGTAAACTTCTCACTAAAGAAACCTATAGGTCGGCCTTCTTGAGATAGAACAGCTCCAATACCTACTCCACATGCATCACACTCAACCTCAAAAGGCTTGTCAATGTCCGGTAAGGCTAGGATAGGAGCAGTGCTGAGTTTTTCCTTAATCAAAGCATAACTTTTCTCAGCTTCATCATTCCAACCAAACTTTCCCTTCTTCATGCATTCTGTGATAGGGGCCATAATTGAACTGATGTTTCTAATGAACCTCCTGTAGAAAGTAGCTAGCCCATAGAAAGATCGAACCTCACTAACATTCTTAGGGGCAGGCCATTCATGAATTGCCTTCACCTTTTCTTCATCCAAATGAATTTCTTCAGAGCTAGCCACATATCCCAAGAATAGTAACTTGCTAGTCAAGAAATTACATTTCTTCAAGTTCAGGTAAAGCTTATTATGTTGTAAAGCAGACAAGACTCTCCTCAAATGTTCTAGATGCTATTCAACTGTTCTGCTATAGACAAGGATATCATCAAAATAAGCAACCATGAACTTTCCATTAAAAGGTCTAAGCACTTGGTTCACGAGTCTCACGAAAATGCTAGGGGCATTGGACGACCCAAAGGGCATGACTAGCCACTCATACAACCCCTCTTTCATTTTAAATGCGGTCTTCCACTCATCCCCAGGTCTGATTTGTACTTGGTGATAACCACTTTTCAAGTCAAGTTTAGAGAACACTTGAGAACCACAGAGTTAATCAAGCATGTCATTCAATCTGGGAATAGGAAATCGATATCTCACGTTAATTTTGTCAACGGCTCTATTGTCAACACACATTCTCCATAATCCATCCTTCTTGGGTGTCAAAAGTGTCGGAACAATACAAGGAGTCATTCTTTCTCGGATCAAGCCCTTTTTCATCAATTCTTCCACTTGTTCTCTTAGAATATCGACTTCTTTAGGGTTCATTCTATAATGGGGCAGATTAGAAAGTTAAGCTCCAGGTACTAGATCAATGTGATGTTGAATATGTCTCATAGGAGGCAATTCATTAGGTAATTTGGACTGGACCAGTTCTAAAAACTGCTCCAAAAGCGACTGGATCAGATCTGAATTAGCTCCATTCTCCTCCTCTTTCTCTAATAATTGGTTCTTTACCACCAAGACATGAACCTCTTGAGTCTCCTTAACTTCCCTCTCAAAATCTTGCCCACTATGGGTCAGCAATGTCTTTCCATCCACTCTTAAAGTCTTTGGCCTATCAAAGGCTGCATTTGTGGGTAGCATGGTCACTTTCTTGTCTTTCCATTGGAATGAGACTGTTTCCACTAAAGTAAGGGACTTCAATTTTAATCTTGTAATCATCTTTATTCCTTTGGCCTCTTCTTGATTGATCTTGGTCTAGAATTTCTTCATCCGAACTATCTTCCATAAGAGGCATCTGATTCTGACCTTGAGTTCTCTTATTTTTTGTATTCCTTGGAAGATCAGGTCTGCCAATAGGTTGGGGTTGAGGTAAACCTTTGCCTTGAGCTCCATTAATTGTTATTCCTCCATTATTGGCTTGATTAAGGCCCATAATGGTTAGAAGGTGATCCATACAAGCTGCTAATCCATTAATAGCCTCCAAAACGTCATCAAATCTCTGGTATCTCCTTGATTAGCCATTTAAACTGGATGGTCAAAACTGAAATGTTTGGTTTGACTTTTCTAGGTTTTGGGTGATTTTTTTGGGTTTTGGGTGAGTTTTATGGGTTGTTAGGGCTGGAAGATGGGCTAGAGGGTGTGGGATAGAAACAAAACTGAGACAAGGAACCAAGAAAGGAATCCAAGAAAAAACTGGATTTACAGCTCTTATACCAACTGACATAGTGGAAGTAGTTAAGTAGAAATTTTAGGTTAATCTCTGAACCAAATCCAAGCATAAAACTTGGGATTTAATCAACAAGAGACAAACAGTTTCTTTGAGAAAAATTTCCTACAGAAGCTTTTATTAAACGCAATGTTTTTGGTCCCCCAAAACATCTATTAACCTTCCCTTTTATACCCCTAAAGTGGCACATGAGAGTCCTAATTCTAGTGTGAAAAGGATTGATTGAAATCCTTTCCTAAAGCTAACTTATTTCTTTTTTTTGCTGGACAAGAAAACCTGCGTAACTAGGAAAATTAAAATAAAATAAAACAGAAACAAATCCTAATGGGTATATGACAACATAACCAAATCATAATAGGTCGAGGATATCATAAACAAATCCTTATGGGTTCAATCCTTTATTGTATGGTATTCTTTTTTCTACTATACCCGTACTCCTTATTAGACCCTAAATATTTAGTAGTATTTGGTTTCTTCATAATATTAGTCTCCAGTAACTAAGTTAAATCTTAATTCTTTAAATGTGTTTTCTTGGATTACTCTTATCTATAAAATTCTACTCTTGACAAGTATCTTGTATCAACTGATATTACCTTTTCACAACACATTCCTTTCTTTCCTACTTGTTTGATTTTTGAAATGGAGGATGATGAATTGAGATCTTTTTTAAACGTTTGTGGAACGTTAGGATATTTTTTGTGTGTGTACGTATTGAAATGTTAGGGTTTAAATTGAAATTTAGATAAACCTTAAGGTCCAATTTGACCATTTTACTATAAGAGTATATTTGAACACTTGATTTTCTATAAACATTTGCATCTAACATCATTCTCCATATTGTGTATGTGGATGATATTTTTATTATAGGAAGTTATACCATAGGAATTTCATCTCTAAACTCCTGTTCTTATAATCAATTTCATAAGACAGATTTGGGGTGGTTTAAAAGTATTTTGTGAGTAAAAGATCCTAACAAATATGGAAGATTGGTTGAACGATTAAATTATCTTATAGTGGCTTGTTTTGATATTGCACATTCTATTAGAAGCATAAGTGAATTCATGTCTTCCCCAACAATTCATCGTTGGGCTGCTATAAAACAAATCCGTCTAAATGAGAGATACGGTATGAAAATTATAAACATACCCAAATCTAGTGTTTCTCATATACAAATTGGACAGGTTTCTAGATTGACCAGAAATCCACTATTAGCTACTGTGTCTTTATTGGAGAAATTTGGTGTCATGGAAAATTAAGAAACAAAATGTTGTGTGTAACTATTGCAAAATTTGAATATAAATTTATGGCACAATCAATGTGTCAGATAATGTGGATATATTCGCTCTTAGCTGAAATTTATCTTAAAGTCTCAATATCAACAAAGTTGTGGGGTGACAAGCAAGCTGCTTTACATGCTGTTTCTAATCCTGTGTTTTATGAAAGAACTAAACATAATTAGATTGACTGTCATTTGTTCATGAAAAAGTGCAGCAAAACATGATCTTTAATATGTGAAAATTAGAGAACAACTTAAAGATATTTCATAAATGCTCTAAATAGAGATCAAGTCAATTATATTTATAACAAACTAGGCATGATTAATATCTATGCTTCAGCATGAATTAGAATATTACAAATTGTTACATATTGTACAACTTGATTATAATAAATTTACCTATGTATAAAATATTAAGTGAAACAATTTTTCATATCTTTGTTTCACAAATCATTCTCAACTTGAGAGCCATTTTTTTTTTTGTGTCTTGATTGACTGAAGGCCAACTCGGAACTCTGATTCTTGAAACAGACAGGAGCAGCAGCTTAAGTGGGTTAATAAAACTGTAACATTGTAATGATTCTGGTGTCAAAGTAATCAAACTCTTATCCAGTAATTTATCTTCTCCTTTGCACCCATTTTTAACTTATATGTGATTATTTAAGTATTCTTGGAGTCTCTGTCTACTTCAAAATTGACACTTACTGTTTATTTTAAGTATTTTTCAAGCTGAGCCTTGATGCACATGGATAATATAAGAGCTTTCTTCTATTTTCTGGTGGGTAGGTTGTGAAAGCTGTGGATTCCTTGAATTCAGAGTTTCAGGCGGTAGATAATTTGGTGGCATGCAATACAAACCGTGTTCTAAGAGCTTTCCGAACTGCTCGAGTTGGAAGTCATGTGAGTAGACATACTCTAAGTTTAACCTGCAAAAGAGTAAAGTAATGTGCTTGAAGGTCGATATGCATTTCAGAATGGAATACATTGAAACCTCCTGTAATTTAGTCTTTTTTCACTTTACTTCCTAAATAGTTATCAATTTGTATGTCTAGCAACTACCATATAAACAAGAGGACATCATTTAAAAAGGAAATATTATGTTTGTTAGTGCTCCTAGTATTTGGTGTATTTGACCCTAAAGTTTGGTAATGCTCTATGTCTTGAATGTTTTCCTATGGACTAACATGCTTGCGGACAAAAATAAGTCCAAAGCAGATGCATAGCAATTTCATTGTAAAAGCAGATGAAATGGCAAGCAATGCATAGACATCTTCTGTTTTATAAGATCCATCATTGATAATTAGTTTCTTCAATACATCCTTTGTGACCACATATGATAGCTCTTTATGAACTTGAGCACTTGCACAATGTCTTCAAAAGCTTTTTTGATGAATGAAAGATGGTTTACTAAAACGACTAACATAGGCATGTCAGATTTCAGTGCGGTATTTTGGCTTATACATAGCTAAGGTAGTATAGATTACATTTAAATGTCTACCCTCTCTGGATGTTGATAAGGGTTATGCTACCATAAAAGTATGTTTATGCTAATTTACCACCAAAAAAAAAAAAAGTATGTTTATGCTTTTGTCATAAAATCAGTATTTTGGTGGATCCACGGGCTATGGTCATGATGAGGCTGGTGGTCGTG
>JANITW010000005.1:22689286-22699718 GCA_027564335.1 Erythroxylum williamsii
TTGAGGATGACTTAGGATAGATGCTTGTATCAGTTTCCTTTTTGGTTTTGTTTAGGGGACTGATAGACTTGTCTATTATGATATTGGATGACTATATCATGATTATTTTGGATTTTAAATTTACTGATTTCTGATATATTATGGTTTTAATTATTGCGATGCCATATGGATATTAGTGGAAATGTTCTAGTAGTGCACCTTTATGGTGGGATACGTGTCGGAGCGACCTTCGGGCGTTCCGATGTATACCCTACGGTAAAGGGGCGCTACACATTACATATAATCACTTAAGTTTCCAATTGATAAACATTCATAGCTAACACATTACTCTTGTTCTTTAAATCACATTAGCATTATTAAATAAACTTCATTCCTTTAACAACTTATAAGTTCCAAAATTTTATACTTTGTTATCAAATAACACCTTTTTTATGTTTTTACTTCAATTAAAAATCCAAATCTTATTTAACCTTTAATTAACTTATTTCATTTCAAACTAGGTTCATTTAATACCTTAATTAAGTCTAATTAAACCATTATTAAGTACCTAAACCTTATATAGTCCAAAAATTGTCTAAAACCAACATTTTCTCCTTCCTAATTATTTCCCACAGCCGTGGGAATAAGCCTTATAAATCCCATAATCGTGGTTCACTCACCCACAGCCTCCAATTTGATTCCAAAACTTGACTTCTTTACTTCCATTCGACACACCTTCACTAAAGTTCATTAATTTCACTTCAATTCTACCTTATTCATGCTTTAATACCTCACCAAATTCATGTCCAAACCACTCCAAAAATCATTTATTAAGTAACCTACAAATCATTATCTTCAATACATCTAACAGCAAACTAGAAGTTATGATACAAAGATATTTTTTTTCCAGCATTCACTTATCATCATCTTAATACATATTATATTCAATTCAAGCATCGATCGTTTCATGTTAAAACATGAAATCAAGTTAAGAATTCCCTTACATGATTAACTTCAAGTTCCTTCTTCAAAGAACTAAGTAATCCAACCCTTCATGCAACCAACACACTTCCAAAATCAAGGTAGATGTAAGGTGATCTTAACACTAAAATAATAACAACATAGAAGGTAGTATAAAGTAGCTTTCTTGATGTAGTAACTTACAAAGATTCCAAGTGAAGATGATCCAAAATCAAGCAAAATTATAAAAGTTGAGAGGGAGTAAGAGTTTCGGTAGTGAATGAGCAAAGAAAAAGAAGCGTTACATCAAAAACTAGCCAATGCATAAGGTAATGCCATCTTTAAGATTACTTATCTTGCTATAAAGGCATTTGTTATATAAGGACACAAGTCACATGTCCTCTCCCTAGCTAACACACATGTTCTTCTATGAGGCTGCTAAATGTCACAATTTAATTAGACCGCTTGTCACTCAACCATTGTTGCCAAATGTCAATGCATCAACTATGCCAAATTTGATTAACTTGTAGGCTTAGTCATTTCAATTTTCATGTACCAACTTATCTTCCCACTTGAAAATTTTCCTAATCCAAATGTACATTTTAATACCTCAATTCTTTAATGGTATTAATTACTTCCAAATCACAAAGTATAATTCATTAATCCAAAATTCAAGTCATACGCAATTCTCAATCATCTCATAATTTTTAACACCTATAATACATGTACTTTCATGAACATGTAACAATCCAACTAGGGCACAATTTGGGGCCTTACAGTAAATGCATGAGAATTGTGAAGTTCCTATTTAATTTCATGCTTTATAACTTATTTTTTAGGTGGTATGTAGGCTAGTGTTCTATAATCAATCCAATTCTTCTAGTCATGGCAAAAGGCTAATTCCAAGTATTATTTCAAATTAATACCTACACTTTAGTATCTTCAAGGATAGAATATCTTACAACTAAAAATAGTTTAGTGTTACATAGAGGCCCCCAGGTTATGCCCATGATCAAATCAAAATGCAGTGTTTACTCCATTACAAATGTAATGCTTGATATAAGGGTGCATGAAGGACCATATATACAGAATATGTTAAAAGTTGTAGGATTGGGAAGCTTTTTGAGTGATTGACTAGATGCTTTTCTGTCTGATATGGTACATGTGATCCTAATGTTCCCATAAGCTCTCTTTATCCCAAAAAAATGTTCCACAATCTTTTAATTAATAAAATGTTGTCCATTCTACTAGTTGATTTGATTCCTAGCCCCCCATTCTACTTAGGAAGACACATGACACTCCATTTCACTATAACACTTTTTTTCCCACACTTGATTTTTGTCCATTCCAAATGAAGTCTCTAATACTTCTATCAATTTTCTTTAGAACTCCTTTGGGAATAACTAAGTATGATAACCATTGAACATGAAAATTGTTAAAAATGGAGATATCTAATTACATTATACCACCATATGACAGGAATTTATTGCTCCATATGGAGATTCCTTTGTTCAATTTGTCAATTAGGGGCTTGTTCAGCTTCCTTGAGCTTATTGGTAGATATTGGAACACTTAAGTATGTAAGTGTTAATTGAAGAATAGTGAGTCCCACATCTTCTATCACTCTCATTGAATCATAACAAAATTTTCTAATTAGATAAGCAACACTCTTGCTTGGATTGAATTTGAGACCTGGAACTTCTTGAAATATCTACAACGCTGTTAAGAGTGTTCTAACAGATGCATGATCATTGGCAGAAACCATAAGCAAGTCATGAGCAAAATAAAATTGAGTGATCCCAAAATCACTACGTTGATAATGAAATCTAAATTTCATGCTATCCTCTATACAAAGTTTTGTGATTCTTTGGATAACTTCCATAGCAATAGCAAACAAATTAGGAGAAAAGGGGTCACCTTGATGAATTCCTTTATTAGCTTTGTAGAGTTAGGTAATTTCTCCATTTATCATCACTGAAAAGACACAGATGTGATATAAGACTGAATCCTTCTGATAAACTCATAAGGGTATCTAAAAACATGCAAAGAGTTAATTAAAAAGCTCCATTCAATAGTGTTATATGCCTATTTAAAGTCTATCTTGAGGGCACGACTTGTAATCTTTAGAAATTTCTTAAGCTAATAAGATATTATCACTCATACTCCTTCTAGGAATGTAAACACTTTGACTTAGATTAATTACAGGGAAAGTAGCCTTTAACCTGGTAGCAAGGATTTTTGCAATGACCTTGTACACCAAATTGCAACAAACAATAGGTGAACCAATACTAGGTAAATCTTGTTCATCTCTATGAGCAACTTACAACTCCTAAAGAATTCCTAAATTGTATTGATCATAAGTGGTTATAAGACACTCCATTTTTCCTGAAAGAATCTTTCATTGAATCCATCTGGTCCTGGTGACTTATCAGGATGAAAGAAGAATAAAATCATTCTTATCTCTTCATTAGTGACGTGCTTGAAGGATTTTGAATGTTGAGACTAATTAAATGAACCTAAAATAATGTTGAGCAGGTCTTCTAAGAAGCAAGTGGTATGACATTTCAAAATATTCCATCATGCTAGTTTTAAATTAAGCAATTAAATTATAAGATTAACTGATGTAGATAACATCATCAATAAACAGATAAATTATAAGTAAATTAGATTTACCCCATCTCTTTATGTAATTTGGAAGTTAATTTTCATTTCTTATAAATTTATTTTTGAGGAAAATATAAGTTAATTTTTACTTTACTAATTTTAGGAGTTTGTCTTAACATATACATTTTCTTTTCTAATTTGTAATTTCCCCTTTTAATAAACAATAAATGCTTCTTTTTTATTGCAATTATGCTGCAAAGATAGACATATCCTTATTATTGTGAGAACGTTAATATTGCTTTGTTTGTGATATTAATGCATTGTACTTTAACTTGAATATCCAGTACAAACCAATTTCTTATATGTTCAAAGATAAGTGTACTAATGACTCACTCTTAGATTTATTAAAGGAGTTGATAAAGTTGTAAAACCATTAGCACTAGAATCTTAATTTAAATAAATTAAATCAACACTATTAGCTCTAGAATCTTAATTAAAAGGAATTGTATCAACACATTAGCAATATAATCTTAGGTTAAAGGAATTGAACAACATGTTATTATCCTGATAAAATTTAATTTAAATTTCTTTATTAGAAATACTCCAATTTTAGCTTACATTTTTACCAAATATACATATTTGCTCATCCTACTTTTATACTAACTAGATTAAAAAAAAATGATATGTTTTAGAATTAGAACAATATCAGATAAAAATACATTTAATACTTTTCATTAAACTTTTGTGTAATTATTATAAATTGAGTAAACATGGGTAATATTGTTACTAAAAGGATATAGGTATTTTTTTAATAACCTATCGACTTTAAGCTTGATACAGTGTTCAATCTAGAATTGTCTTTATATAGTTTTTGACCTTGAATAAACTTTGTAAGAGAATACTAAATAAATGCACTTTTACATGCACCTTCTTTTATGTAAAAGTGATTCGAGACATCTTTTACTTTTAATATACTCTAAGCTAATTAATAAGTGTACAATTTTTCTGTTTAACTACTCCATTTTTCTCTTATGTGTAAATTATTGTAAATGTCATTTTGCTCACAATATCAGTTAAAATTATTAGGTAAAAAAACCACCTCAGTCCGTATGGAGAACTCTAATGTTAAAATTATTTTACTTCGTTTTAAAATTCTTGAAATACCTACCTGATTCTTTTGTATTTCAACAAATACACCCAATTCATACAACTAAAGTTAGTAGTAAAGAGTAAAATTGATGAATAGGTTGAAATATGATTCTTTGATTTAATCTCGGCGTAAACACAATTTCATATATATCATTGAAATAATAGACTATTGATTATGAATTAACATCAAACTCTGTTAATTTCAGTTTTTCCTTAAGTTGTAGTTAATTAAGAAGAGCTTATTAATTAACCATAACTATCGGATAACCTAGAAATAGCTTTCTACGTTTATTAGACGGCCGCATTACGATTCAAAAAAATAGACCAATTTAGACAACAATCACACAAGCTCTGATTATTTAACTTATGTTATGTTATCCCTAATGATTTAATACCTTTAGTTGCCACATAGGACTTCAAACACGACTATTATGTATTGTATTCAATTTCTAGTAATGGGTTTTTATAAAAAATGATTTAATATAGCATCAAAAGCATTCTTACATAATACCCAATCATTAATCTCAAGATAATGTAAACATTCCGAAAAAAGGAAAAAAAAAACAATACACATTGAAATATGTTTAAATGTGGGAATCGGTGTCGATTACACGTCCAAACTAGCATCGAGTGGGTTAGCCTTTCATCTTTTCCATCAAGCTCCAAGAATCAGCCAAGAATGTCTCCATCACTATTAAAAACCCACCAAAATTGAAGAAGAATCAGGTCTATTCTTTTTTCTGCATACAAACTCCACTAATCTCCAAGAATGCCCATTTTATAGCTAACAACCGACCAAAGATGAAAAGGAATGAGAGTTTTCAGTTTTGCCTAGCCTCTCCTCTTTTGCTCTAGTCATCCACCAAGATGATTTTACAATAAAAGTTAGCTTGAAAGGAATGGGACAGGTGGCCTAAAAACCAAAGGGGACAAATGATGCAGTTGCTCTACTTTTTTCTTGTCTCGCTGCCGCTCCTCTGATTTTTGCTTCAACGCTCCTCCTTTGTTCCCCAAATGACTCACACATTTTATTCTCCAACATTCACACACGCCTCTGCCATCACATCTCCTTCTCTTTTATTTTTAAAAGCTAGGTTTTTAAAAAGGAAAATGGGACAGGTGTTGCGTTATCCCCCTCTTCTCCCCTTTGTCATCACACATACTTCACTTATATCAAAAACTAGGTTAAAATCATGTGATAAATAGACAGAAGTCTTAAAATAGGATAACTGTCTTAATTCTTTTAGTAGTGTAATTCATGTTAGAACCATGGTCTCATGGCTGTAAGATTTTAATTACAATGTTACACATACCTATGCTCTATCTTGTCTCTTTGTCTTTTAATATTTTGTAACAGTACTATACCACATTTCATTCAACTTAATTGAACAACCATTGCTTGAAAAAGTTAAATGAAATCCTGCTTTATTAAGACATAAAACAAATACAATGTTTTTGGTCATAATGGGTACATAATAGCAATTATCCAAAACTAACTCTATCCCACTAGGAAGATACAAAATATATGTTTCTACGACTAATGCAACAAATCTTACTCCATTTCCCACTCGTAGGTCTACCTCTCCCTTCTTGAGCAGCCTACTATCCCTGAAATCCTGCATATCAACACATATGTGTGAGTCACATCTGGTATCTAATACCCAAATGTTATGATTAGAAATAGTATTAACCTCAATGATAAATAATATACCTGAAGTAGGAGTAGAGCATCTAATGCCTTCCTCTGCTTCAACGACTCCAGAAAAACTTTGTAGTTCCTCCTCCAATGCCCTTCCTTGTTGCAATGGAAGCATATCCCCTTTAATTTAGTCTTTTTTGCCTTCTTCCTAGCTAAACCTCCCACTGGTTTCTTGGACTTCCTGCCTGTTCTCTTTAGTTCCTCTTGTGAGTACCAGAAGTAGAGTCCACTAGCATTACAACCTTACTATCTTTTATGACAGTTTGCTTAGCTAGTTTGAGCAGATTAATCACCTCAAGTATCGAGGTGGATATTTGGTTCATCTGATAGTTAAGCATAAACTGTGAATAACTATCAACCAAACCATCAGAATTAAGTCTATACTTAATTCATGATCCATTACGAAACCCATATTAGCTAACCTCTTAATGTATCCATACATCTTCAGTGCATACTACACTAGAGATGATCCCTCAGCCAACTTAGAGGGGAAAAGCAACCTCGACGTCTCGGAACTTTCAAACCGAGCTTGCTCATCAAATAGTTCCCTTAAATGGTAGACTATGGTATCAGTATCTACAACCTCATGTTGTTTTTACAATTTTGGTGACATAGAGGCCAACATTATACAACTAGCTAGCACACTATCATCTAGAAGCTTCTTGTAAGTTTTTTGATCCTCATCAGATGTATTGACAGTAAGGGGATTGAGAAGTGGTTCATCTAGGACATATCCTAGTTTCTTATATTTGAGAACAATTCTCAAATTCTACAGCCAATCTAAGAAGTTAGGTCCAATAGGTTTGTTGGAGTTTAACAGAGAACATAGGTTCACACTAGATGAAGACATCGTAACGATTCAATAACCTAGAAGAACGAAAGAAAGTGCTAGAATGTACACTAATGCATATCAATAAGGAATTTAATCACATGCATTACGAGTCCCATTATTTTTATCCAAATCTATAGCCCTCACTACGAATTCAAGAAAACTTATAGTTTTCATAATAGGTTGATATCCAATATTACGAATGACCTTAGGTTTACTCAATAAGCCACCTTAGGTCAATCGGTAGGTATCATTCATACCAATTGCATTCAGTTATGCAAATATTGACTTGTGCCATCAACTGTTGATTTAGCACACTCATTAGGTTATCCACTCTTGATTCGCATACATTCGATGTATACAACCTAACTTCGCCTCTATCCACGTTGACCTTGGGTTTGCCCAACAAATCAATGCTTCTAGTTAGGACCAACCCATTAATCTAGAAATCTAATTTTCATGGTTTGAACATATTCATGTAGAGTGGGCTTGGATTTGCCTAACATACTAACTCTAAAAGAACTTTGGTTCTTTCCATATCAATGGAAGGCCTAAGTCCTGATATATCAGTTGAGGGATTTGTTCTTTGGTCTTCATTTAGATGGTATATATGTATATATATCTCATATATTCATTTTATGGACAACTCAATTAAATTGAGCCTATATCCATACCCACCTTTAAAATGCATCTAATGCATGTGTCACACAAAGGAGGTTTAATTTAGGTTATGACTTGACTATGCATCAAAAGTTCATAATTCGATTTAACTCTTGAACTGAATCGGGTACTATTGTTAGTCTTGGATAATTTGAATTATGAATGTGATTCGATTAGGAAACCTAAATTTCAATTATTTTGATGTCCAAATTAAACACTTTAATTCTAGTACATATGTCTTTTTCTAGTCACACTAGAAATGCTATGCTCTACTTGGATTAATTCTAAATCAATCCCTAGGGTTTCTTAAATTCCTGAACATTAATTAGTCATTTAATATCCCTAGGTCATATTAAATTTATCTAGACATTTTTGGCACAAGTCAAAATTATCTTGATAGTCAAAATCTTCAAGATAAATAAGTTAACCTACTAGACACTAAAAAGACTGATTCGATGTCCAAAAATTTTTCGAAGCCCTAATTTCAAACACATGCACTTAGCATGCAACTAGTATCAAAATAATCCATTTATTATCTCACAAAAACTTTATTAAGGTCTACTAACCAAAAAATAGTATAAAATTTATATACAATAAATAAAGATTTGTGACACCACATAAAATTGCTAAATCATATATTTTAAAAGAGATAAATAAAAAGTTAGTTTGTTATTTGATTTAATGAACTGGTCAACATCCTCTTATTTTTTATCATGCTGCTTACTGTTAGACTCGTAAGTCCAGACTACGGGATCTTGCAAGTGTTGGCGAGCCTTGGCCAATGCTTAGCACGTAAGTCGGCACGAGGAAGGCGTGTTGACGAGGAATAAGGCAAAGTCTTGCAAGTTAGCGAGCAAAACCTGAGGAACTTACAAAGTAGGCTGGGGATGCGGGAAGTATCGACAAAGATCTCGAGAGTATGCGAGATTCGATATGCATGGACATGCATAGGCACGCATTGATAAAAATCTTCGACAAGATATGAGATTTGGATGCGAGGCCGCGCAAAGATAGAAAACTAAGTCATGCAAGACCCGAGGGTGCACGAGAAGGAACAAAGGTGTATGAGACCCACGAGGATGCTCGAAGGCATGCGAGCTCGACGAGGTGTATAAAAACTTAACTTCGATGAGGCAGGTCGGAGGTATGTAAAATGCATGAGGTTTTTATACTAACTCGGATTGTCACTTGTGAGTTAGTCATGGAGCGACGAGACTACACCATAAGTGAGCTTGATTATGGAAGATGGACTTGTCCATGAACGTATATTAATGGACTTATGTGCGGATAGGCTATGGTGAAGACATGTCAGCAGTGACGTGGCAACTATGGATGATGTGGCACATGATGACGGGGTAGATAAGATTACATTGGCTGAACATCATTATTAAGAGATGAAGATCATATGGAAGGTTCATCTGAAGATAAAGGAGATCTTCGTGGATAAGGATATTCTTTCCTAGATAGCGTAAATCTTTTAAATGTGATGTAATCTTATTAGATAGGGTAAGATTGTGATCTTAGCTTGTAGAGTTCTACCAGGACTCTTAGTCATCTGAAAGAGCCTATAAATAGCTCATTAGATTTAAGACTTATTCATTAGATCAGAGTTGAGAGTTTTGAGAGTTGAGAGTTTTTGGGGGAGAGTTATCATTGTAAGGGCTTCGAGTAGGGAGTTCCTTGAGTGTTTCGAGTAGGAGGTACTTGTGTCTCTTGTTAACATTTTTTTTAGAGTTAATGAAAGAGTAGCTTCGGTTACATTTAAAATCTCTTGTTGCTTTCTTTACTCTGTTACACTTGCGTTCTTTATGCGTGTGAGGGAAACACTTTAAACACTTGTATGAGTGTGAGGTGTTTGAGGGCTAATAGAATTGTTCAGCGACATTCACGTGAGAAGGCTGAATCTTGTTTAAGTAGACCTAAGCGAGATTGCCGCACGAAAGTGGGTGCGACTTGCGGTAGAAGTTCGAGTCCAAAGAAAGCTTTTGTGACAACTAGTATCAGAGCCAATCTACAATGATGGCTGGTGGAAGTAATATGACGGAAAGAGTTACTAGAATAGATGCGATTCTTGAGTCTCTATCCCCGGCGGGTGAGGGAGTGGCTCCTTTGTTGGAACATATAGCAGCCTTAGAGAGGGAGCTTCAAACTACTATGAGAGCGCTCGAAGAGCAGGTGAAGGCTCGTGAGGAGATGAGCTATGATTTGTTGGTGCTCAAACATGCCATGTCAAGACACGAGCACTATGGTGAAGGTGTGAGAGCCACAAGTTTTAATGGCAAATGGAGTACCAAGGCGCTCAAAAATTTTCTGTGGGATATGGAGTTGTACTTTGCAACGGTAAAGTTGGTGGACTCGAAAAATGTGTCAATCACAGCGATGTACCTGGTGGGTGATGCGAAGCTGTGGTGAAGAACAAGAACTTCCAATGGCATCAGTGTGGGTAGACCTATCACTGACACTTGGGAGAAGATAAAGAAGGAGCTAATGGATTAGTTCTTACCCAACAACACTCTATGGCTCGTGAGGGAACCTTTGAAGGGTTTGAAGCA
>JANITW010000005.1:22700542-22716762 GCA_027564335.1 Erythroxylum williamsii
TATATAAATTGTATAGGCCTCGTGGAGGAGTGCCCATACAAAAACAAACTCGATAGAAAGAGAAGATGGTGCGAGAATAAGGTGCCATTGGAAGAGAAGGCTTACTCCAATCTTCGACAGTCAGTGAAGGAGTCTTCGAGGGAACCGTTTGTGGAGGAGTACCCACAGATTATTTCAATGAGGGCATTGAAAACTTCTAGTGAGGGTGGTTTGTTAAACCCCTAAGTTCAAACTGTGGGATAATGCGAGTGTTGGCGAGCCTTGGCCAATGTTTGGCATGCAAGTCGGCACAAGGAAGGTGTGATAACGAGGAACACGGCAAAGTCTTACGAGTTGGCAAGCAAAACTCAAGAAACTTGTAAAGTAGGCAAGGGATGCAGAAAGTATCGACGAAGATCTCGAAAGTAGGTAAGATTTAATTCGTGTGGACACGCGTAGGCGTGCATTGGCAGAAATCTTCGACGAGATGTGAGATTCAGATGTGAGGCAGCGCGAATATGGAAAATTAAGTCATGCGAGACCCGAGGGTGTACGAGAAGGTGCAAAGGTGTATAAGACATGTGAGGATGCATGAAGGCATGTAAGCGCGACGAGGTATATAAACATTTAACTTCGATGAGGTAGGTCGGAGGTACGTAAAATGCGTGAGGTTTTTATACTAACTCGATTTGTGACTTGTGAGTTAGTCATAGAGCGATGAGACTACACCATGAATGAGCTTGATCATGGAAGATGGACTTGTCCATGGATGTACATTGATGGACTTATCTGTGGATAGGCTATAGTGAAGACGCATTAGTAGTGACATGACAACTATGGATGATGTGGCACTCGATGACATGGCAGATAAGATCACAGTGGATGAACATCATCTTTAAGAGATGAAGATCATGTGGAAGGATCATTTGAAGATAGAGGAGATCTTCACAGATAAGGATAATCTTCCCTAGATAGGATAAATCTTTTAAATGTGATGTAATCTTATTAGGAAGGATAAGAATGTAATCTTAGCTAGTAGAGTTCTACTAAGACTCTTAGTCATCTGAAAGAGCCTATAAATAGCTCATTAGAGTTGAGACCTAGTCATTAGTTCATAGTTGAGAGCCTTTGGGGGAGAGTTCTTATTGTAAGGGCTTCGAGTAGGGGGTTCCTTGTAAGGGCTTCAAGTAGGGAGTTCCCTAAGTGCTTCAAGTAGGAGGTACTCATGTCTTTTGTTAACATTTTGTTGAGAGTTAATGAAAGAGTAGCTTCGGCTACATTTAAAATCTCTTGTTGCTTTCTTTACTCTGTTTCACTTATGTTCTTTATGTGTGTGAAGGAAACACTTTAAACACTTATGTGTTCGTGAGGTGTTTGAGGGATAACAGAATTATTTGGTGACATTCACTTGAGAAGGTTGAATCTTGCTTAAGTGGATCTAAGCGGGATTGCCGCACAAAGGTGGGCGTGACTTGCAATAGAAGTTTGAGTCCAAAGAAAACCTTTGTGACACTTACCACGTAAAGAATCGTTCGATTCTTTCTCTTGATGACAACATTTTGTTATAGTGATCATAATGTATTTAGAAATTAGTGAATCCTATGTCCATCAGAAAACTCTTAAAACTCACTGATGGTATATAGGCTAGAAACCCATGATGTAACTCCATTAAGACTTATTAGTGAAATATTCTATGAGCCTAGGAGTCACAGTGAAAGGAGCCTTTCTTGATTCATGTGTTCTAACAATGCCACATACCTTAGTGATGTTATGGTGACAAATTGAAACCTATAATTCATGATCCAATAGCTCTAATGTAAAGTTCTTCACCTAATATTACTTCTTATCTATTGTCTCAACATTTATGGTTTTTGTTATAGATATCCAATATAATGTCACTTGATAGAAACAAAGGGAAGAAGGCGGTAAGTACAGAAATTGTTCCTACCCAACAACAACCAAATTAATCAATTCCTAGCTAACAACAACAATCAACCTTATCCACCAATGAAGCAAGTCAGCAACAACCTCATTCTTCCTCAACTAGTATAGAGGGATCTGTAGGTTTGTTATTCTTTAACATCTAAAAAATATACTTATACTCAAATATATATTTACATATTTAATTCGTATTTTCTTATCATTATTAATTTGTTGTCAGATGCCAATGTCAACATAAAAAAAGGTAGGTTATAACTAAAGGTTATAAGTTGTAATGAATGAATGTTTTAATGAATAGTAAGTTGTCAGTACATATTTGATACTTCGCAAGGCCGTCCTCTATACAAGATTCAATCAAAAAAAAATTCTAATGAGTTAGGGATAGTTACCAGAACATAATTACCTTACCTAAAGCATGTTAAGGACTTAAAGGAAGATAACTTGTTCAAGATTACTTTGAAAAATGTTTCAGTAAATTTTCAATTTATTTAATTATAAGCAGTATTGTTTCACTTATTTTAATATTAATTACACTTTTACTTATTATTCACATATGAAATTGAATATCATTGATATCAATAACCCTGATGTTTTAAATTGTTTCACTGCATTATTAAAACAAAGGACCAGGGATTGTTGTTTTAAACTACATCAATATTATAAATCTTTTCCTTCTGATGTGGAGGTAAGACGACATGTTCCAGAACATATGTCTCTAGAAAATTGGAACAATTTGTGTGATTATTGAGTCTCTCCCAACATTTAGGTTTGTTTTCTTTCCCGTCAAATTTGCTTTCAATCTTTTTAGATGATTTAAGTACTATCTTTTTTTATTTAGGAAAAATGTAAGAAGGCCAAGGTGAATAAAGGAAAAATGAAAACTCTTCACAACCAAGGCTTCAAATCATTTGTTGTCGTGTGAATTGAATATGTAACATATTTGTTTACAAGTTATAATTATATCAATAAACACTAGATTATTTATTGTGCATTGTATCTTTTTCATAAAACAAAGTAAGAAGCAACTACATGGACAAGAATGTGATAGGATCACACTCTACAAACTCACTCATTGTAACGAATGTCAATGGTGAATGTTTGAAACAACGTAAAATAACTATGTGAGTACAAATTTTGTTTAGATTTTAAGTTTATTTATTTATATAGTACTAACTAATAATATTTGTATTGAATATGGTTTTGTTTTTGTAATTTTAGAATAAGATGTAAGAGTTGCTGCAAACATCAATGTCTGAGAGAAATGAGGCAAATATAGAAGATATTTGTAATTCCATGTTTGGTAAATGATCTGGGTGTATCAAAGGTCTTAAGTTTGGGCCTAAGCCAACTATTTCATCCTTATCAATATGAACATACATTCAATGTCTTCAAGAGGAAAACAAGTTGCTTAAGGTTAAGTTACAACATACTGAAAAAAGATGGCCAAGCATAAAAAATTTCTAAAAAAATTACTCGACCCAATGAAAGCTAGGCTAAGTTATTTGTATTATATCTTGTAAACTAATTTATGTATTTATTATTTTGTATACAAATATTTTTGAAGTTGTAACTAAAATCTTGTACACGAAAAAATTTAATGATATTTTATATTTTAATACAATGCTTCAAATTATCAATTACTTTTGCAAAATGTTTTTGTACAATAAATTAACAACAACAAAAAATATAAATATTATATACAATAATATGGATTAAAATGTAACAAATAATTATAATTCAACATGGTATAACATTTTGTTAAAATGTAAATTAAAAATTTGACTATAATTTACAAAATGTAGCTAAAAATATTTGACTTCATTTCTAGAAATGTAACTAAAAAATTTGGCTATGATTTTGGAAACGTAGATAAAAACTATTAGCTACATTTATAGAAACATGACTAAAAACTATTGGCTAAGTTTTCAAAAATGTAACTAATAGTTTTTACCTACGAAAACTAAGCATATCCAAAAAATATTAGTGATGATTTCTTAAAACGTTGCCAATAGTTTTTCTCTATGAAAATAAAGCGTAAGCAAAAACTATGAGTGACAATTAGCAAAAGACGTTGACTATATTTTTCAGCTATGAGAATTTGACGATGTTTTCGACAATGAATATAAATAGTCGCCATTGACTATTAGCGACGATATTTTTCATAGCAACATGTGTCCTTTTTGTTGTAATATACATAATTGGATTTTATTTTGATTTTAAGTATAAATTTTGCTTTTAATGGAAGAAAATCTCTAAAATACTCTTACTTGAAGGGACAATTCATCCCTCTAACATTTCAAGCTTTGATTGACATTTAGGAATGTGAAAGGGAGATAGTTGGGACTTCTTTTTAAGCTTTCTTATAGCTTTCTTTTCAGAATTTAAGGTTTAATAATTAACTATTAGTTCCAAGGTAATAAACTACTATCAAAAATCTTTTGCTTTGTTGAAAATATTGGGATTGGGAACTTCCTGAGGAAAAAAGGAATCTGATTTTTTCCTTATCTAGTCAAGCATAATGAGTGAATTTAAAAAAGAAACAATATATACCTCAAAGAACCAAGATGGAGCACCAATTTTAGGCTCTCAATCTAAGCACTTCTATAAGAGGAAAAATCATATGTGAACCATCTATATACGATCAAGGGGAAAGATGAACTTAAAGGACTTAAAAGGAGAGACATCTCTAACAACCTCAGATAAAGACACCTTAAAGAAATAAGGGGATGAGATAAAGCAAAATAGTAATTACAATTCGAGAATGTAAAGGGCGCCAATGATAAGCTGAATGAGGAATAGCCACATCAATTATAGAGCTGGGAAGAGGGAGAGGGAAGGGAAGAGGTGGAACATAAAGAGAGTGAGAGACCAGAAAAAGAACCAAACTTAGGAGGATGAGAGGATGGCAAAAGCAAAAAAAAGTCAGACATTACTTAGAAGTCAACGAATGAAGAGAAGTGGTTTATTCTTAAAAAACGGAAGTAAACTTTTATTTCAACTTTGAATACACTCCAAATGTCAGTCTTTCTTCCTTTTTTCAAAGAACTTATATTGTGACTGAGAACTAATAGTCAGGCAAAATTAAATGCACAGCTAATGTCCAAGCAAATTACAAGGGTGACTTCATGTTATGTACAATTGGTTATAGTTATTTTGTTTATGTCATTTAGAGGAAAGGAACTTAATAATGATTAAAAATTACAACGCGGATGCTTCAACCATTTGTCGTAAGATCCGTAATTGGAATACCGAAATTCTGATAGCTGAGAAGATGGATGCAACGACCAGCCATGTCATGCACTTGAACTTGAACATCTCATATCTATCCCTAACCTTCGTGTTGTACTTTTGGACTGTGTTATTCGTTCTTAGTCTTTCAGTGCCTGTAACCTGGCTCTTTTCCATCTATCTTCTCTGGTTTCAGTGTATCCTGAACTTGTTCTTGTTTGCTTGACACTTGAATGTCTTTAATATTATTGGACTTCCAAGAAAGAAAATCGTGGAGTCATTAAACTAGATATTCTGCATTACAAAGCAGGTTTTAGACGGAAATAATAAGATGTGAAAAAGCCATGTTACCCGAATCCTAACCTGAACTTCTTTATGAGAGGGTTTGGAATAGCATTAGTTCGTTTCGTTGCAATATTTGAATATCCAAGCTGAATTTAAGAAGTTACTGATATGATGCTTCGACTTTCTGGATCTTAACATATATACAATGTTTCAGAACTAAAACGCTGGCCGCATAAAGGAAGAAGGATAAGTCAAACACTATAAATTTTGTTAAGGTTTCTCTATATATATAGATGATTCCAAGTAATAATGTCCAAGACTGACCAAAATCCAAACTTGGGGCAAATTTAGGAAGATGAAGATTTGACGTTGGACTGTGTGTGGTTGCAATGGGCATTCAAAGTAGTCGGAAATAGCAAATGAAAGCGAGGATAGAGACATGACTAATAGTGGCGTCTAGCTGCAGCACAAAAATGTAAACGAGATAGAAGAGTTTACAAGAAAGTGAATGAACCCTTAGAACTCAAAGGACATGGCGAACAGAATAAGAATTGAGCAGAAAAATGTAAATGAGATAGAAGAGTTTATAAGAAAGTGAATGATCCCTTAGAACTCAAAGGACATAGCTGCATAAGAACAGAATAAGAATTGACTCTTTGTGCTCGAAAAGATAATTAAGTACTAGGTCCAGATGAATGCAATGTCTTTGGGTTGAAATCAATAATCTTATCGTCACTAAGAGTGAAGATATATATGCCGGAAACATACGTCATCAATTTTTGCATGGACCAGGTTTTACATAATAAATTTGAATTATGATAGTTAGAGTCCTAGTTAGAGTTATTAATTAGACTCATTGTTTAAGTTAAATAGTAGTAATTTAGTTTATCAAGAGTTGGTTTTGTAAGCCTATATTTATATGGGCATATTTTAGGTTTTATTCGAGAGCAATTTACCTTATAATTCATAAGAATATTTACCCTCTACTCCTCTGTTTCTTTTACCTCTTCCGTATTTTTTATTGTCCAACAATGTGGCATCAGAGCTAAAATTTAGTTTTCCACTATCCATCTCTTTGAAGCGTCATAAATTGTATTTTGAAAGTATTCCATAGTAAAAACCAAGATAAATAGAATGTTATCGTTTCAATTTCTGAAACTTAACAAGGAGAATTATGACAACTGGTATATCAGAACAAAAGCATTGCTAGGATGACAAGATGTGTGGGATATTGTAGAAAAAGGCTACAATCATTCGGAACGTGAAGAAGCGTTAACGATAGTGAAAAAAGAAGCTCTACAGGAAGCTAGAAAGAAGGATCAACTAGCGCTCACTCTTATTCATATGTGCTTAGATGAAAATATGTTCAAAAAAGTGTCTACTGCAACTACGACAAGAGAAACGTGGGAGATTTTACATAATTGTTTTAAAGGAAAAGACAAAGTAATTAAAGTATGCCTGCAGACTTTGAGATGTGACTATGAAAATCTCAAGATGAAGGATTCTAAATCTATAGAAGAGTTTTTTGACAAAGTCTTGACTATTGTGAACCAATTAATGAGATATGAAGAGTTGATGGAAGACGTTCGAGTGATTTATTTTTTCGGTTGCTCGTTTTAAAATTTGATTACATTGTGACTGCCATTGAAGAATAAAAGGATTTGGATTTAATGTCTATAAATCACCTTTTGGGCTCGTTACAAGTCCATAAAGAGAGGTTGAAGAAAATAGAAGAACCAGATGCTTAAGAGTTGCAGGCAAAGTTGAATTTAAATGAAAAAGAAGACAATCAACATCAAGGACGTAGTAGAGGACAAGGAGGCAGAGGTCGTGGTCGAGGCTAGAATCATGGAAATCGTAGAAGAGACTGAGGAGGCAGAAATAATTCAAATGACAACGAAGAATCAGATTTTTAGCAACAATATTCAAGAAGACATAGTAGAGGTGGATCGTTTCAATGAGGTCATGGTCAAAGATCCAATGTGTAATGGTACAATTGCGAAAGATTTGTTCATTATGCAGCAGAATGTGGATGGAATTCAAATAAATAAGAAAACTCAAATTGTGTTGAGGTTAAAGATGGAGATGATGAAGCATATGCATTGTTATTAATGTGCAATGGTGACAAAGAAAGGAATAAGGAGTCTTGGTATCTCAACTCAGGAGCTAGCAATGATATGACTGGTAATAATGTTTTATTCTGTAGTCTTTATGAATTTGTCAAAGACAATATTTCTTTTGGTGATAAAACTAAAGTTTCAATCAAAGATAACTGAGAAATTTTGATTAAATTAAAGATTTGAGATCATCAATTTATATCTGATGTTTATTATGTTCCTGCTTTAAAAATAAATATATTGAGTATTGGACAACTTTTGTATAAAGGCTATGAAATGCATATTAGAAAGAGTGGATTGGTTATGCAAAATAGAAAAGGAAGATTGATTGCAAAAGTGATAATGTCAAAGAACAAGATGTTTATAATGAAGATCAATAAAGATAGCCCCATATGTTTGAAAGCTACTACAAATAATTTCTCATAGTTGTGGCATCTTAGGTTGGGTCACTAAAATTTCGGTGGATTAAAGTTATTGTATAAGAAAAGGGTGGTACATGGCTTACCTTTTATAAGTCATCTTGATCAAATTTGTGAAGGTTGTATGTATGGTAAGTAGTCTAGGAGGAGCTTTTCTAAGGAGTCTCTATCTCGAGCTACATAACCACTCGAATTAGTGTACGCTAATATATGTGGCCCTATCGCACCAAGTTCATATGGAAAGAACATGTACTTTTTATTGTTTGTTGATGATTATACTCGCAAAACTTGGGTCAATTTTTTGAAGAAAAAATCTGAAGCATTTGAAGTGTTTAAGAAATTTAAAGCTCGAGTTGAGAATGAAAGTGATTATCTAATTAAAACAATTCGAACTGATTGAGGAGGTGAATTCACTTTGAATAAATTTAATCAATTAAGTGAGTATCTTGATATTTGTCACTCTTTAAAGGTTCCTAGATCACCTCAGCAAAATGAAGTTGTGGAGCGTAAAAATAGAACTATTCTTGACATGGCTCGTAGCATTCTGAATAGTAAGAGAATGCCAAAGGAGTTTTGGGCTGAAGCAGTAACATGTGTGGTGTATTTGAATAATCATAGTCCCACAAAGAGTCTAATGCAAATGATTCCACAAGAAACATGGAGTGAAAGGAGGCCAAGTATTTCATAGTTAAGAGTATTTGGAAGTATTGGCTATGTGCATGTTCTTATTAAAACAAGAAGCAAGTTGGATGATAAGAGTTAAACGTTCATATTTGTTGGCTATGCTGAAAATTCAAAATGGTATAAATTTTACGATTTTCAGAATGAATAAACAATCATTAGTAGAGATGTGGAGTTTGATGAAGAAGGCTCATGGGAATGAAATTTAGCTCAAGATGAAAATTATGAATTTCTTCCTTTGTTTGATATTTTTTAATGCAAATAAGTCCCAGAATTAAGTTGTTATTGATGTTACACCGCAAACTTCTCCACGTGAAGTTCAAACAACTCAAATGATTGTCTTCATAAAGCTCCTCCAAGAGGCCATATCGTATACGGAGTTTAGAAGAAATATATGAAGTAACAAAAGAAATCAATGGTTCTACTCTGTTTTATTTGTTAGCAGATACAGAACCAATGACGTTTGAAGAAGCTATCAAAGACGAAAGATGGAGATTTGCTATAAATGAAGAGATGAAAGCAATTAAAAAGAATGATACTTGGCAATTGATAGATCTTCCAAAAGGGAAGCAACCTATAGTAGTAAAGTGGATTTACAAAGTGAAGAAAAATTCAAAAGGAGAAGTAGAGAAGTACAAAGCTTGCCTTATTGCAAAAGGATTCACTCAAAAAGTTGGAATTGATTATAATGAAGTCTTTGCTCCAGTAGCTTGCTTTAAGACTGTTCAATTAATTATTTCATTGGCAGCTTAATAGAGATGGAAGGTTTATCAGATGGACATAAAATCAACCTTCTTGAATGCAACTTTAGAAAAAGAGGTTTATATGGAACAACCATTGGGTTACATCATTGAAGGACAAAAAGACAAGGTGTTGAAGTTCAATAAAGCCTTATATGGTCTTAAACAAACTCTAAAGGCTTGGTATACATGTATTGGTGATTATTTTCATAAGGATGGTTTCTCAAAATATCCGTATGAGCATGCCTTATATGTCAAAGAGACAAGAATGGAGAAATTATGTATGATTGTTTATATGTTGATGATTTGATCTTTACAAGTAGTAATCCCATAATATTTGAAGAATTTAAAAAGAAAATGATTGAAGAATTTGCGATGACTGATTTGAGGCTTATTACTTATTATCTTGGGATTGTAGTGAAACAAAGTGAAGATGAGATTTTTCTCTCACAAAAACTTATGTTGAAGCAATTTTAAAGGAGTTCAAAATGGATAGAATCAATTCAGTTTATACTCCAATGGAATGTGGAATCAATTTTTCTAAGTTCGATAATGCAGAAAAGGTAAGCCCAACTTTATTCAGAAGACTGGTTGGAAAATAGCAATTTTTAACTTATACAAGACCAGATATCTTATATAAAGTTGGTGTCATTAGTCGTTACATGGAAGCTCAAACTTTGACGCACATGAAAGCAGCAAAGAGAATTCTTCAATATGTTAAAGGAATACTAAAGTATAGCTTATTTTATACTGTTGTAAATAATTTCAAATTATCTACATTTAGTAACAGTGATTGAGGAGGAGACATCGACGATAAAAAAAGTACAAGTGGTTTTGTTTTCTTTATGGGAAGTACCATGTTTGCTTAGAGTTCAAATAAACAACTGATGGTACTCTTTCAACTTATGAAGCTGCGTATGTTGCAGCTACGTTATGTGTTTATCATAGCATTTGGTTGAAGAAGTTATTGAAAGAGCTTAAATTTGAATAAGATGGAGCTATGGATATTTTTATTGATAATAAGTAAATTATTGCTTTGGGAAAGAATTCAGTTTTTCATGATATAAGTAAACATATAGACACAAAGTACCATTTTAAAAGAGAATGCATTAGGAATAAAGAGATTTAATTGAAGCATGTGACATCTAAAGATCAAGTTGTCGATAAGTTTACCAAAGCTTTAAAATGTGAAGATTTCTGAGAGTTATTCTTGGAGTTATTAAAGGTTAAATTACAAGTTCAAAAGAGGGTGTTAGAAATAAACTTGAATTATGATTGTTAGAGTCCAAGTTAGAGTTATTAGTTAGAGTCATTGTTAAACTTGAATTATGATTGTTAGAGTCCTAGTTAGAGTTATTAGTTACAGTTACTGTTAAACTTGAATTATGATTGTTAGAGTCCTAGTTAGAAATATTAGTTATAGTCATTGTTTAAGTTAAATAGTAGTAGCTTAGTTTATCAAGAATTGATTTTGTAAGCCTATATTTATATCGACATATTTCATGTTTTATTTGAGAGCAATTTATCTTATAATATAGAAGATTATTTAACCTCTATTCCTCTGTTTCTTTTGCCTATTTCATATTTTTTGTTGTCCAAAATCAGATATCTGGGTTCGTCATAATTAAAGACCTCGTGGTTTTTAATCTCTCAGACTCAGGCCATCAGTTGAACTAGATTCCATGAGAAGCTTACATGCGAAATTTGGACCAAGAAATGTAGCAGTTGCGGTTGCATTTGAAGGTGGCCTACTATCAATAGAGGAACCGGCTTGGATAATAAATTACGTGCAATATTCGGTCAAGTTATCCTAAATCAAGGCAGTTAAAATTGTATACATCATTCAAACTAAGGTTGATAACGAATTTGTGGGCATGACAACCACATGCAACTATTCCAAGTATAGTTGGTAATAATTATAAAATATTCTTATTAAATTATTGTAATAATGTATCATTATCAACAATAGATACACCTCTGACTATTCTGCCAGCTTGTATATACACCTAGCTAGTTCCTCCTTTTATTTATTCTTTTCTGTGCGTTGGACTTAGTTGAAGCTTCATTTGCTTGATTTCTAGAAGCAAGAGATGCTCGCACACATCTTCCAATTTACTGTCCAGGAGAGTGGTTAAGCAAGGCAGGGCACGTTGCGGATTAAGATTCGTTTAAACATATTTCAATTCACTTTCCAGGGGAGTGGTTAAGCAAGGTGGGGACGTTGAGCGTCAAGACTCGTTTAAATACGATTGCATCAATTGACTGCTTCCCATAATCCATTGACATAAACTTCCATGGAAAACAGAAAAGAAGACAAGAAATGGTATTAGAGAATATGGAGACGAAAACAGACAAAAATTAAGGATGACGATGCCTTTCCTTCCTGTCGGGCGTTACATTTGTTGCAATTAATGATTGTCTTGTTATCTTCGCATCCAAACTTAGAATTACAAACCTCTGTGAAATAATCCATGCCAAACATATGGGTCAGCTTTTAACTTTCATTAAAAATTCCAAAGGGCTGCGTGCTAGCGATCAAGGCATTGCTGACCAAATCATCCACACCTTCCCAAATCCTGACGTAGATATTCTTAACACGTTAAAATATTTGTGTCCCAATTCGCAGCTATTGCCATGTGTGTGCAATTGTTTATGAACGCCCCCGCATGTTTGAAATTGAAACGACATAACCAATGTTATCTTATACGAGACGACAAAGCTGCAACAGATAATATAAACACATACTTCTTATGTAAAACAATGGATAATCAGATCACAAAAGATGGTAGATAATCATACCAAGCCATAAACCATGTAAAAATCATGTCCAATTAATTATTTTTAAAGGACCCTAGGCATATATATATTAGACTTATTACAATTAACAGAATAAATAAGTTTTCTTATCAATTTAATTACGGCTTATTATTTCTTTTTATAATAAGGAAAATGAGATCATTAAATCTTTTAATTGCTATTACTATTATTCTTATTAATTTATTACCAGTAACTCTTTTTCACTTTCTTTTTATTAGTACAATTCTCTTCTCTCAAATGGACTGTGATAACAGGTTTGACATTGAACATGAGACTGATTGGTATCTCGATCCCAATTTATTTCTCTTTTATTTTAATAAATTGAAAATTTTCCAATTAAATAAAGAAAATAGAACTTGTTTTCCAATTTATTGTCTGTTTTACGGTGTTACTTTTTCCTTCCTCTCTTTTGATACCTAAAAGATCACTTTTACTCATTAAATATAATTTTCCCAACTTAAAATGTACCATTTATGAAAATAAGGTTGATATTTGTTATAAATCAACGGATATTTAAAACCGTCAACAGAAATCGTAATGATAAGATCGTCAAGGGCTACAACCTAATGTATGCGTTTGAAAAAGAAACAAGGGAGAGAGAGAGAGAGAGAGAGAGGGAAGGGATGCTTCGTAGTTCGTACTGCGGTCAAAGCACAAGCTGCGTTGAAAAGTCTTCAGCTAAGCTCCTATATAAATACAACACTTTCCACTCTTACCTTATACTATCAAATCCTCTCCTTTTTAACAATTTGGCAACAAAGCCACCTCCCTATCTTATTCTTAGCTCTTAGTTCTCGATTAAGCTTTACAAATGGCGGTCTCTCAGACTCGAGTGTCTTCGGCGCTGGAGCTCATCAAACAACACTTGTTTGGCGACGCCGATTACTTCGAATTCGAAGCCAAACCGCAAGTTATCCAGACCAAGCCTCCAGTCGTTCCTCAGTTTGAACTCAAACAGCCTCAAACCGAAATTACTAAGCCTCAAGGACCGTCTTTAAAAGTCTCGCTACCGTACAAAGCCCAGTGGATCCATTTCAATGCCCCGATCCAGTGTCCCCAGCGTGCCGTTGCTGGGAAAGAAGAGGGGAGGCGTTACAGAGGAGTTCGCCAGCGGCCGTGGGGTAAATACGCGGCGGAGATCCGAGACCCAAACCGCAAAGGCTCGCGAATGTGGCTCGGGACCTTCGACACCGCAGTCGAAGCAGCCAAAGCCTACGACCGAGCGGCGTTTCAGCTGCGCGGCTCCAAAGCTATACTCAACTTCCCGCTGGAAGCTGGGAGGTACAGTGCACGGGGCAACGAGGGAAGTGATCGGAAACGGAGACTAGAGGGTAGTGGGATGGAGGTGAGAGCATTGAAGAAGGTGGTGAAAGAGGAAGAATCTACTTGTAACACGGTCTGGGAGGGTGGTGATGTAAAAGGCATTTTTAACGTGCCGCCGTTGGAATCCCGATATAAGTCGTTAAGATTCCCACGGCTTATGGTTAAAAAAACAAATTAAGTATTTACTGCAGCGTTGTTTTTCCTTTAAAATTGATAAAAAACCTTTAAGATATGAAGAAACCTTTGAATGGAGCCGTCTTTATATATAATACTAGCCAAATTGGACATTTTGGGTCAATTTGATCATACCATAACACCAGGGATTCAATGTTGCAAGAGTTGAATGTTAATTTAGATGAAACGGGGAAAGTAGAATTAATATCTGCCATTCAATGTCTTGGCCAAGCAACCAAATGTTGCGAGGAACTTAATTCAAGTACAATCAAAATATTGAGATATGTACTCAGGTGATGTTTCTTATGGTGTGATATTCTTGACACTAGAATTACTGAAAATATAGCCATCTCTAAGTACCTGCAATGCAAAACCGGGTCTTCACGAGAAATGATTTCGTCATCCAAACCTTAGCTACCATGTGTATACGGTTAATCAATCTTCAGGCATATTAAGAACGGAAATGAAAGGTCAGATAGATTGGCGTTGACCAAATTTTAGGTATATGCTTACGTCACGTAAATGCAAGGTTAGCTCTTGATAATATCACGTGTGTACCTATACTATACCTAGTCTTCGCACTATATATATTACATTGTTTTAATTCACATCATAGGAATATATATAACCTGACTGTAATGTTATGTGGCGCGAGAGAGTGTGCACCAAATGCATGGATGAAGTGAAGGATTTGTCTTGGGCAATATCTGAAAGTCGTAGAAAATTACTAGTGGTTTTTCCATTTTCACGGGGGTTGACCATCAACAGTCTTTGAATAGGGGGTAGCATTTTCTTTTTAGTCCTTTTGATCTACGTAAATTATTAGTCAACCAAGTTCTGCAACCACACAATTGTCTCTATTTCTATTGACTCACTCAAGTGTAGACTAGTACTAACTTTTAATGATCAATTTTGATTTTCTTGGCAGGGATCTTCTATAGATGTATATAGTGAAAGCTTTTGCACATAATTCACTGGAGTTGGTTTATACCGTGAACTTAAAACCATCCAAGTATCTAGACTAACAGGCACATCAATTAATGAACTTCCATTCTTGTGGTTTAAAAATCAGTTAAATTGTAGCAACATACACTTGTTTTGAGAATCATTACCTTCGAGTCTGTAACTATAATAATAGTCCTTTGATTTGGTTCTGACGATTTAAATGAAAAAAAAAAAGTTCTCATTGTTAAGTCAAGTATTTCCTATGTACATTAGTAGACAGGTTAAGGCTGAAGACCCCTTCAAATCTGCACCACTTGCTGGCTGTCCTGTCACAGTTGTGTTTCTTCGTACTGTGCCAATAAATGGGTTCAGCGCCCTCCTGCACCACTAATTTTTTTCCATCCTTCTATCTCTTTCTCTTCTTTTTCCAAAATATTTGTCTAGCAAGTGAAAGTAGGAGAATAAGCTGCGCCGCTTATTTTTCTTAAAATATCTCAATCTTCCCTAATCATTAAAAGTTCTGATCGCCTAACATAAACATTATTTTCTTAATTTATCAGGACCTACAATAGGGCAGGTAATGTATAATCTGCCAGGAGAAGTTCGTGTCCGAAACTGTGAGAGGTACAGCTAATAATTCAGCGATTATTTAATCATTTGATTCACCAATCAAGACGTGGCCAAAGTCCTTCACTGAGATATCGAGCTGATTTTTTCAAAGTAAACAGAATAAGTCATAACAAAGCCTTAATCAAAAGGCTTAAAAGAAGCCAACCGGTTCCATATTATGCTAAGTCAAAGTCTTGCTTTAAATAAAAGGGCCTTCCCAATGACTCGGATAACCACAAACCGAATGTAAGGTTGATTACATAAGACTCTTTATGTGGATTAAACGTTTCCTTAAGATCGTTATTTGATTGACTTGATAATTAATAAAATGGTTCATTTTCCTTATATCATTAATCACTAAAATTTAAGTTGCATTTGTTACATTGAACACGAATGTTAAGAAATTACTCTCCATTATAATGTTATATTTCAAATATTATAAAGTAATACAATAATATATGTCTCTTTATTAATTATCATAATCTGTAAAGCACTAAAATTAAATTAAAATATATGGAGTATTTCAGAAAAATAAATCCCTTCAATTCTTACCTTAATTTTATGATATTATTTGCTTCACATTACATGTATAGGGAATTTTATTATTGTCGGAAAAGATTTAATTTTTACGGCTCTTTCCTTTCAATTTTTTAACTTTTTTCCTAATTTTAGTTTATGTTTTAAAATAAAAATAAATATATTTTTGCCTCTTAATGTTTAATAATTATATATTATATAAAATTTAAAGATAAATTATTTTTATAAATAAATTTTATTTTAATATCTTATATAATTTTTATTAATAAATCATAATTAAAGTTTATCATATTTCATTAAAGTTTTATTAATAAATTAAATTTTATTTTTAAACTATTAAAGCAAATTTTACTTAAAACTAATATATTTTGAAGATATTTTATATTCAAATTATATTTATTAATAATTATTAAATTTAAATTATT
>JANITW010000005.1:22742907-22753549 GCA_027564335.1 Erythroxylum williamsii
TTTATTATTAAGATTTTTGAAAATATGGTTGATGTAAACAGTAAACTAGTAAAGTATACAGTACAACTGTACAATATGCCAATGTACTATTTTGAAAATTTTAAAAATTTTATGGACTATTTCATAAATTTAAAAAATTATCCAAAACGATACCTGATACTGACTGATACCAGTATAGTTCTGTTCCAAAATTCAATCTGGTACCGAGCCCGGTGTAATATTCATAGCTTTGGTTTAAATGAAGTTAAATGAGGTTTTTTTTTTTTCTCAAATTATGACTCTTTTGTCGTTAAGATAAAAGATTTATTAAATACATAAATAAACACAAAATGACTGACATTGCCGAGATAAAGAAATTGACTCTTTTTCTCTTATCTTTAATTGTTTCAAAAACATACGGTTAGCAAAGCTAGAATGACTATTTTTCATATTTCTCTCGTAAACAAATTGTCTAATAATCTGAAATTCAGTGATGGTATACAGTGGATTACCTAAGCATGAGAAAGTTTGAGTTGACATATTCCCATAGAAAAGGGGCTCTGATGGACAAGGTAATCTGAGATAAGAACCGGCTCTTCTAAAGGTAATGTGAATCAAGTTTTGCTCTTTCTAACCAGCTATTAAAATCGTTATCTGATACTTCTTTTTTAAATAGATAATTTGAAAAATAACCGTTTTTTCCATTTGTTAAAATTTTATTTATTATCTTCTTTACTTTTTGAAAATCAACTTTTTCATATAAATAATGTTTCATTTGTCTTTATCTATCAATTATAATTTATACGTCAAAAAGGTTTGTTGAAAAGTCACATGTGTCCAATCATATGTACGACCAAGTATAGTCCATCAAAGACTGTTGACTAAGTCGTGTTATAAAGTTCTTAGCGGAATAATTGTGGAAGAAGTCCATTTTGTTTGCTGTGATGGGGACCAGTCTACCTTTGTTAGTGTTCATTTTAGTCAGAAGCTTTAATTCGGGTTCTAAGAGGCTTCAAGGGTAAAGATTCTGAGTAACCATTTTGCAGTTTAGCAGTGGGAACCATTAAAAAAAAATAATTTCAATATTGAGGGTACTTCTTGGTTAAAAAGATAATTGTTGAATCAAATTAAATTCATATTATGAGAAGAGACACTGAGTCCGTATTGAGAGTACAGGTCTTACTGTCTTTTGTTTTCAAAAAAGTCTTATAAACTGTATCCATCCACAGGAATAAAATAATTCAAAGACACTTTCAGAAAAAAATAAAAATCAAAGACCAAGGAGGGCACAACTTTGATCCAGATCGTCATTTCCACCAACATTTTTTGAGGCCTGGCTTGCTCAACATTTAGCTTTCAGATCCAAGAAGATTAGAACTTGCGTCCATCAGCCCCACATAGTATTTTTTTAAGATATACTATGCAAGACTACTGTAAAAATTGGTAGCTTACTAAAGTTGAAAAAAAAAAAAGAAGTCAAAAATAGTTGACTAAATAACCAGCCATCCAACATGTAGAAAATGAAGAGAACAAATCATCTCATTAGTAGAGAAAAGAAACCAGAGTAAGGGAGAAAAGAGAGAAAAAAAGTGAGACAAAATATTTTGTATATTTTGTGAGTTTAGTTTGTAATTCTCTATTTTTTCTATAATAAAATTATTCTATTTTATCCGTAATTTTAACCCTAATTTAGGAGTTTTCACGTAAAATCTGTGTATCTATTTTATATTCAATATTTTCAGTTTTATTTTAGTTGTTACCCAACTCTATCCAAGTTCTAATTGTTCCTATTGTCGAGTCTTGCCTCTCGTTCTATCTCTAAAAAAGTGCAAGTTTTGGTCCTACCTTCAATGTGTATGATGAGTTTTGGTAGTCTTTTCTATGCTGATCTTTCTTAGCTTTCTTTTCAACATCATGGAATCAGGTCTGCAAAAACTTTCTATCCGAGAAAGAGAAGACATTGAGTTCGTTATTCCTACGGAAGATATTCAAAGGGAGGAGATCAACTATGATTTGTGTCTGTTGGGCAAACTGGTAGGTGAAAAAGTGATTAATGCAGAGGTGCTAGAAAGAACGCTGTTGAGTTTGTGGCGACCTATGCGGGGAGTGTACATCAAATCGATGGGTGAAAACAACGTATACATAATCCAGTTTTACCACCATTTTGATTTGAAGAAGATGTTAGCTGGAGGACCGTGGTCATTTAACAAATGTATTTTGTTAGTTTATCAATGGAATGGGGGAACCAAAAGAATATCGATTTCATCCATATTGATATCTGGGTACAATTCCATAGTCTCCCACTGGGTTTCGCTTCTGAGGTGTTAACAAAAAACATTGGGAACTTGGTAGGCACTTATTTGGAATACGACTCTGCTCACCGACGAAGTTCACGGAATAGTTACATGCGAGTCCGGATTCGGCTAAACGTGGAAGAACCGCTTATGAGGAAGAAGAGCATAAGAAAACAGGGAGTCGCCTCGACGGAGATAACGTTCAGCTATGAATGTCTCCTTCTTGTATGCTATCTTTGCGGAAAAATAGGGCATAGCGAAACCAACTGTCTCAAATTACTGGAAAGGTCGAAGGAGGAGCATTGTCTGGAATGGCCGGAGGAAATTCAGGTAGAAGTGCGGACCTGAAATGCATGAAAAATGGTGCAATGGAAACAGGATCCTGGGAATAAAATTAGTGCTGATTTCGCAACAATAAATCCGAATCCCAAATATTCTCAATCTGTAGCGAAGAATCCCCACAGAATAGGCAACAATTTCTCGTTCTATCCTAAAAAGATTACACTAAAATCCACTGCCTATCCTAATCCATATGTGGACCAAAATTACCTTGCTTTCAGTGGAGATAATTCCAAAATGGTGGCAGCTAATAGTTTTCAAAACGATAAAGAAGCTTCGATCATGGATATTGAGGATAGCAAAAAACAACCCCGACAAGGAAACAAAAACATTATTATAGTAGAGGAGATGAACAGAGACGACATGATTTTGTCTAACCCACCACATCAATTACCAGTAGCTGGTCTTGTACAGTAGACCCGCCGAGATCTATGAGTTACATAGCTTGGAACTGTCGTGGAGTAGGCAACCATCAGACAGTTCATGCTTCGAAGGATTTAGTTAGATTTAATAAGCTTTGCATTCTCTTTTTAAGTGAAACTATTGCAAATTCTGTTAAGATTGAAGAAATAAAAAATATGTTGAAGTATGGTTTCTGTTTCTGCGTTGATCGGCTTAGCCATAGTGGCGGTCTGGTTATGTGTTGGATGAATGATGTCTCAGCTACTGTTACAAGGTATTCAAACAATCACATTGATATGGTTATTGACAACTCGCTTAATCCTAAATGGCGACTCACTGGTTTTTACGGTTTCCCAGAATCCACTAGAAAACGCGCTAGTTGGGAGCTCCTTCGCTCTCTTTCTCATCTTCAAAACATACCATAGGTTTGTTTTGGTGATTTTAACAACCTTTTGTCCCTAAACGATAGACTAGGAGGAGTGGACTATCCTAGCTCATTGGTGGAAGGGTTTTGATAGTGAATTATGGACTGTAATCTTGTGGACGTTCCTCTTATCGATTTTGACTATACGTGGGAGAGAGGAAGAGATTCAAGCTCTCTTATTTTGAAAAGATTAGACCGTGTTTTTGTAAATAACGAATGGACGGATGTATTTCCTTATCATAAGTTATACAATTTGGTGTGCCCTACTTCGGATCACAATCCTATCAAGCTGGTGGCTGCGCGTAGGCTTCCTACTCAAAGGATTAGCTATTTTAAGTTCGAAAATAAATGGTTAACGAAGGAAGGTTTTTTTGATTTTGTTTTTGTATTCTGGGCTACCAATGTCGACATGAACATTCTTCCCCGACTTGAGAAATTTGGCATCAACTTGCTTAATTGGCAGAAGCATCTTGGGAATAATTTCTCTGAAAGTATCAAAACCATTAAGCGGAGCATGGTGTTATCTCTACAAAACCATCAGTTTGCTTTGTTCCGAATACAGAAAGCTGCCCTTAATCGCCTTCTCGCACAGGAAGATATCTATTGGAAGCAATGCTTAAAGATATTCTGGATGCAATATGGGGAGGCTAACTCGAAATACTTTCATGCACAAGCCTAAAAAAGGAAAAGACTGAATCAAATTACTTCACTCATAGACGACAATGGTCAGCAGGTTGTGGAAGATGAGGGAATCGACAACATCATTCTTGACTATTGCAATCAACTTTTTTAAGCTTCGAGAGGCACTGATTTCAGACATTTTACATCCGTTAATTCGGTGGTAAATTAGGAGGTCAACGATTACCTTCTAGCTCCTTTACGGTTTGAGGAGTTCAAGACAACAATGTTTGAAATGCACCCGAATAAGGTTCTTGGACCTGATGTATGAACGCGACGTTCTTCCAGAAATGTTGGCACATATTGGGGGCTGATATTTTTGACAATTGCCGTAATTGGATGGAGCAATGTGAGTTTCCGGATACCCTTAACGACACGGTGATTGTTTTGATCCCTAAAAAAGACAATCCTACATGTATGAAAGACCTTCGACCAATAGCTTTGTGTAACATCATTTACAAACTCATTGCTAAAGTGATTGCGAATAGTCTTAAAATTTTTCTACTGAGGATCATATCTCTCATGCAATCGGATTTTGTCCCAAGTTGCCTCATCATTGACAATATCATGGTGGCTTTCGAGATTATAGATTACATGAAGAACAAAGGGAAAGGAAAGATTGGGGAAGCATCTCTTAAAATTGATATAAGCAAAGCTTATGATAGAGTCGATTGGGACTATCTAAGGTTTATCTTGTTAAAGCTGGGTTTCGATAGCAAAAGTGTGGAGATTATTATATTGTGTGTCACTACTGTGCGATATTTAATGGCGTTTAATGGCTCTGAAGTAGGACCTATCATCCCGAAGTGTGGATTGTGGCAAGGAGATCCTTTGTCCCTGTACCTATTCATCCTTTGCGTTGAAGGTTTATCTGCTTTGCTAAGAAAAAATGAGACTCGAGGGGACATACATGGTGTCACTATTTTTCCTGGTAGCCCTAGTGTTTCTCATCTTTTCTTCGCAGACGACAACTTCCTTTTCTTTCAGGCAAATATGACTGAAGCACAGAATATCAAGAGGATACTCGCCATCTATGAAGCAACATCGGGGCAGACAATTAATTAGTCAGGCATTATGTTCAGTTCAAATACACACCCTTCTGACATAAATGCAATGGAAACCATCTTAGGGGTTAACACTCCTATCGATTATGGGAGATATTTAAGTCTCCCATTTCTAATCGGAAGAAAAAAAATCAAGTCTTTTCTTTCATAAAGGATCGCCTTAGTAAACGTATTGTGAGCTGGAAAAACAAGATTCTTTCAAAACCAGGAAAGGAAATTGTCATCAAGACAGTCGCACAAGCTTTGCCTGCGTACTATATGAGCGTCTTTCTTATTCCTCGAGGTACCTGTGATGAAATCCAGAGAATGATGAATTCCTTTTGGTGGGGATCGGGGACAAACAACAGAAATAAAATTCACTGGGTGAGCTAGCATCAACTTTGCGTACCAAAAAAATATGGGGGTATGGGTGTTCAGGATCTTCACTGTTTCAACCTAGCAATGCTTTGCAAACAAGCTTGGCATTTTTTGGCTTTTCACGACTCACTTCCAAGTAAAATTTTCAAAGCCAAATATTTTCCGTCCTGTAGCTTTTTAGAAACAAAGGACTGAACATATTCAAGTTTCATATGGAAAAGTATTTATGCGGCAAAGGACATTTTGCTTCATGGTGTTAGATGGAGACTGTCTAATGGAGCCTTGATTAATGTTTTTATAGACCCATGGATTAATGAAGCAAACAACTTTTACATTACCTCCCCCTTCATCCAGGATTTTGGTAATATTAAGGTGCGAGATCTGCTTAATAAAAATGGATCAGGTAGGGACACACAATTGTTGGAAGGATTGTTAACTCCTTATGATGTTGGTCACGTATCTAGGATCCCAATCACTATATCAAAACCCCCTGATCAACTGTTCTAGTATCACAGTTCGGACTGTTCTTACTCAGTCAAAATAGGTTATAAATTGGCTCTTACTTGTTTACTGATATTGTTAACCTTTTCGTGGATGGTCCTTGGAATTGGCTGTGGAATTTGGCTCTTCCCCAAAGATCAAGGACTTCACCTAGCGATGTTTACGTGATTTCCTTCCCTGTAAAGATCGTCTTCTTCGGAAGGGAATATCGCTCAACATTGCATGTGATTTCTACGGTCATGCAGAAGATATGAATTATGTGCTGCTGGAATGTTTTCCAACCAAAGAACTTTGGTTTTTGATGGGTTGGCATCTCCTAAGTAATGGGGTTGAGTCCTCTATATTGCAGAGCTTAAACACCCAGTCATCTGCTTGTCTTGAACGGATGCTAGCTATGCTTTGGAGTATTTGGTACCACTGAAACCTCAGAGTTTGGCAAAGTAAGATTATCACCCCTCGGATGGTGCCTAACTTCGCTGACAACTTTCTAAAAGATTGGCAGGATTTTTAGGAGATCTTTGAGAGGGTTACTACTAAGATTGGTGATTCAAGAGCTACTATTTCTGCTTGGACGAGACCACTGAAAGGCTCTCTAAACTGTAAAGTGGATGCAGCTGTTTTTAAAGACAAGAATGCCACGAGGTTTGCTGCAATGCTTAGGGATGACAATGGTGTTTTGTGGCTACTATCTTAGGCCATTATCCTTTCCTTTTTTATCTAGTTCTTGCTGAACTCATGTCGATAAGGGAAGCCCCATATTGGTTGAAAGAAAAACAAGCCGACAATGTCATTGTGGAGTCTGATTGTCTGATGGCTGTTCAAACTATCCTAGCTCCTTCTTCGAATTGTTCTGAGATTGGAATTTTGGCTCTTGACTATCTATCACTCAAGTGACATTTCCTTCACTTGACCTTCCATTGGACGTGTATGATTGCCAATAAGGCGGCTCACTCATTAGCCAGGGTAGCCTAATTACATGCAAACCCACATCACTGGAATGTTCGTCCTTCTTGCTTAGATTCTATTTTGCTTTCAGATAATTCTGCTTGTTATGCCATTGATGGTGAAAAGCTAGTATATTTCGGGTGTACGGGGTAAGCCTGTTAGCTTGGGTTAGTTCCGTTGCCTTTCTTGTCAATGGTTTGTTTTTGCGTTATTAACGATTATTTAAAAAAAGTTCTAATTGTTCCTAACAGCTACGAGTATAAGAATATAATGCAACGAATTAGACCTTAAACTTTTATCCTATCTAATCGCGGTAATATAAATATCTCAAGATTCCTCGCTGTCTAATTTCCTACATTCTAAGTTACATATCTATAGAATTATATTGTTTACGCGTACTTCAACTCACATATATACATACATATATTTGCAAATTGAGTATAGTGTGGTATAACTTTGTACAAATGCATTGATAATAGTTGGCTCTCTGGGTAGTTAATGAATATGGATAATTGAACATTTTAATATTTAATTCCAAATGAATGAAATACAAAATTTTCAAACCAACAATGGTTGTTTTTCATCGTAGTTTCCTAAGTTGAGTATGTTAATTCAGAATTTAACATAAATTACAATAACAAATATATAGTAAAAATTTCTACTGTAAAACTTAAATCATTGTATTGTGATTTGATCTATTTTCTCCAATTTAGATGCACTTTTGAATTACATGTATGTAAGGATGGAAATAAAAAGATTATGATTTTGTTTTTAATCATGCAAACTGTATTGTAAATCCTATCTTGTGAATTTAATATTATACAATAAAATTGGTAAAAATGAGAGAAAATCCTTATTATTGATTTAGTAACAATTCTTATTCTCACTGTTAATTCTGTTATGCTTATTTTCATCAAAATAAACAGACTATTTTTAACCTTGAAAATCGAAAGGTCTATAAACAACAACTTATGTTCACTTATAAAATTTTCACTTCTCTCATTTATTCCCTTGGTTGTATAAAGCAGAAATTACAGTAATATTAACTTATAATTGATGAACTCACAGTACATTCCTATAATGCCTAAACATATATTACTGTGATTCAATTATGGTAGTGGAGAAATATAAAATCGATTATTGCTTTCCAATTAATTGCTTTTGTATTAATTTTACTTTCTTAATTTTATTTGTTCTTATAACTCTTGTTCAAACAAGTAAGTTCGACCAAATGTAGAATTTATCATTCTAGAACATATTAACGGAACATATTAATATGTGTACCGTAGATTACATTTACATCTGTGAGATTTTTATTTTACCATGTTCTTGAGATTTATAACTTTCAACTGCTGACATGTTAATCTTATCGGCTAGTTATTGTTCGTTTTGGTTTCCAGTGGACCAATCTAGGAGTTGGGGTTGGGGAAGCACAAGAATCAATTAAGAAGGAATTAGCAAAAACTTATGAAAGATTCTACAAGTAATTAAGGATAAACCTTAAGTTTTCAAAGGATCTGCCCTAAATCACAATTAAAGGCTCACTTTAGGGAAAAGAACAAAAAGGCTAACCTTGCAAAAAGCACTCAAGGCTCAAAATGGGTAAATTATAAGTAGATCCTTAAGAGGATCAAGCCTTCTTTGTAAATGTCGAATTGTCTTTTTCTTCTTTCTATTAGTCTATTATAGATATTTGGTTGTTTTAATAGGAGTAAGGAAAATATTTCATTTCCCACCATTGGTATCCCACCCCCATTAGTATCAAAGTCAAGTGTCCCAAAGAGGGTAAAGATTGAACATTAAGTCTATAAATTTAAGTTTATTAACTTCTGTTTACTAAAGGTAGGTGGTCTTGACAGTTGCAACCAAGGAGAGGTATGTAAGTATGTTGGTTTAGATTATTCATAACTAAAGGAGTTGATATTGTTAGAAGATGGATTTTTTTTAACAAGAACATCTAGTACCATTGATAGGATTGTGAACAACGATGAGATAATAATAGAAAACTTTAAAAAAATCTATTAAAAATTAGGAGATTCATAAAGTGCAAAAGGATTAATTCAACCAACGATAAAAATTCAATCTTTTTTTTAAAAATGGATTACACCGCTAAAATCAAAGAACATGATATTCCTTTGAAAAAACCCTTTGAAACCATCTACTTATTAACCCAAAGCTCAATAAACAAACATAAAGAAAAAGGTTTTAATTACATCCATATAGGATTAATGCAAGTGGGAGTGAAGCCCCTTACAAAAGAAGGATTAAACACTTCCATTCTTTTTTTTTAGGAGATGCTAGGTTTTATGACTTTCAAGATTGCTTGCAAAGCTCCATATGGTCTAGTTCAGGATTGCTTGCTAAGTTCCATATAGTCTAGTCTTTGCAAAGATCTAATATCATTTGATTGCTATCCAAATTTAATAATCTCTTTTAGAGAAAAAAAATCTTTGATTTCTTAGTTATGCAAATAAAAAAATCATAACTATAAAATGAACACTGGATCCATCAATATAGCTTTCATTTACAAAATTCATTACAAAGCCATAACCACCGCATTTCATCCAAAACTCTGAACCATAATCAAAAAGGTGAAACTCCGTTCTTACAAATAGATCTAACAACATCCAATACTATGGTCCTAAAATCCATCAAGTGGAAAGACATTAACCTACCCAAGGAAAGGATATTTGAGGGTTCAACAGATCCAAGTTCACGAGTCTTTTGAGCCTAAACACCAAAATAAGAGAAGTGAAACAATACCTAGATAATAAGGTAAAACTGTCTTTTACTAGAAAATCTATGAACCAAAGATTTGATGATAGTCAACATCAACCATTAACCTAGGAAGAGTCTCTAGGATTCCATCCATGATCAATATCTCCTGTAACATCCCACCCCCGATGGGAAGGATAGAATGGTAATTTGACAAAGGATTAAGATGATTTAGGATTTATTTTGCAATATTCATGCATGCCTGATTCATGAATAGTGAAATTGCACATGAAAATGACTGTACATATATTCATGACATATCCTGGTAGTTGTGCCTAAATGGGATTTTATTTTGGAAAATGTGGTTTATGAGCTTGAAAATTTAATTGGAGTGGATTGTTTTGTGTTTTATATTTTTGGAAAATTTTAAGAATTTTTTTGGGATTTTTCGGGAAAAATTTTCGGACCGAAAAAATAGCCACGCGGTGTACCGATTAGTTTCCGATACTGGAAATTTCTGCCCAATGACACTGGAATATTGGATAAATAATTTTGGGATTGTAATTAGAACCATTGGATGGATTAATTAGAGCCATTGGATGAAATTTTGTCTTTTTCTTAGGAAATTGCCAAGTTTCCTATGACACATCTTACCTTTATTTAATGTTTGTGTTTCACCATTCCTCCACAACACTTGCAAATTCAAAGGCCAAAATGAGCTTGTCTTCATGCTCTCTCTCTTCATTCTCGTAGCTTCCTCCTTCTTTACTACTTTGATAATTTTGTTCATCTTTTCTACTTCCTTCTACTTTGTTTTTCCCTCTTTTAGTTCACCTAAAGAACTTGACATAAACCTCATCCCTTTTAAGAAGGTGATGATCGTGTGGTGAAGTGTAGAAAAGGGGGTTGGTGAGTTAGTTGGAAGATTGAGAAGAATTGAAGCT
>JANITW010000005.1:22821814-22834376 GCA_027564335.1 Erythroxylum williamsii
CGAAAAGCTCTTGACATAAACTACAAGTTTTCAGAAGACAATTTTCTCAAATTTTGCCTCAAACAAAAGTCAACTCTGAAGTCAAACATTCTCTCTCCAAAAAGTCAAACTTTCTAAATTCTTCAAATTTTCACACTTTCTCTTTTTACTTCTTGCTATTTAACTTTATTTCAATCAACTCATCCACTTTTGAATATTTCTCATTTTTACTAAAAAAATCGAGGTCCAACATTTACTGACTGAAACAGGTCTTCTATCGCTAAATTTACCGACAATACAAAAATTACCATTGCTAAATATAGCAATAGAATATGAGTTATCCATCGATAAAATTTGCGACGAAAAATCTGTACTCTGTCGCCAATTATTATTTACAGTCGTTTCTCCAATGATTTATTCTGTCAGGAAATTCGTCAATAACTTAGCTTATTGATGAAAAACCTTCATATTTCATCTATAATTTCCATTGCTAAATCCCAATTTTCTTACAGTGACTCAAGCTTTTACAAAAAAAATTGAGTTTAAAATTAGGCTCATGTTCGGGCTACCTGAGCTAGATTTAGTTCAAAGCCTGGATATGTCAAATAAAATGACATCATTTGAATGAAATAATGTATTTTTAAATTATAAATTAAAAATAAAAAAATCAGACTTGATTGGATCTAATTGGGCTTCAAACTACCTTTACATAATTGAGTTCAAGCTCGGCCCATGAGTCTTAAGTTCAAATCTAGCCTCAGGCTCGACCTAATGCCAAGCCCATTTATCCTATCTATATCGATGTATATGTTCTTGATTTATTACAAAACAAGCATATATATTATTGGTTTGTCTCTTTTTAATTACAAATAGATTATAAATGATTGTTTTATTAATTAATTACATGATATATGCCACGTGATAAATTTATCTTTTTGTCTTTTTAGACAATTAAAAAGTACATAAATGAAGAAAGGTTATAATCTTTTCTAGTAAATATAAGTAATCTTAAACATTATATATATATATATATGCACATTTACGATTTTAGAGAGGATAACATAACATATTACTATTAAAGTTTGTATCATTGGTGATTTAAATAAATTAATATGTAAAAGATCAAGTTCAATAGATAAAATGAGCAACATGTTCAATTCAATTAATGGAGTAGTCAAAGGATAACCAAAATGAAAAAATGGAGCACATATCTAACTTAAGAGAGATTCAAGAAGTCGAGAATAAAGAGGAATAAAGCATATCAAAATTTAAGCAAATCATTTTAATCCTTTGTGTAACTTATGATGTTCATTTTAATAAATTAAGACTTTAATCATTATATGATTATACTTTCTCATAATCAAGAGAAAAATCTAGGAATGTTTTTTAAAAAAATTCTATTGAAGGATCAAAAATACTTTTTTAACAAATTTAAATTTGTTTTAAGTTAAGTTTTTATTAAAGGAGTATACTTTGAATTTTGAAATTTGTGTTTCTAAGGAATTGGGTCGATAAGGTGAGAATTCAGACAATCAATATTAGAACTTTAGATTCGGGTGTGGCCTATTAAAAAAAATTGAGAAGGAAAAAGGCTTGCTTTGGTTCTTTAATTTATAAACTTTAGACAGTCTTTGAATTTTAATTCTTTGTTTAGATTAGGTTTTCAGCGGCCACCAGAAATTATGCATCACTTGCAAGTTCTAACATTCCTTAATTGTTAACTTACTTTGATATGCTTGATATTGATAAAGAGGAAATGTGGGTACAAAACCTCGATGAAGAAAACAACATGGTATTCCCCTGAACTCTGGGAACAAAAAAAAACACGGTATTCTCCTTTCTTCCCAATTGAGTCATTCCCCTCATCTGGGTCTCTTTTGCACACAGGAATTATTTGGTTCACAAATCTAGGCAGTTTCAACAACTACACCATCAGATTCATTTGGAATGACTTTTGGGTTTGTTCTTAAACTCTTACCGATGCCATATACAAATAGTAGCCTCCAATGACTTTTGGGTTTGTTCTTAAGCTCTTATCAACACCAAACACAAATAGTTCTTAACTCTATACGCTTCACCCGTGACCAAGCCTTGTTTATGTTACCTTGTTCAGCTAGTTTGAGCCTCAGATGATTCGCAAGGCAAGAGCTTGATGACACTTGAGAGACGACGAGTGGCAACTCAGTTTTATTGTTTACGAGGATAATCACTCTTTGTAGGACAAAAAAATAAAAAATAAACAATTGTTATTTTATTTTAAAGCCACCAATCTTTCATTTCTTTCTTCCTCCCCTTTCACATAGAAACAGGGAAAGCTCTCTCCTTTATCTCCTCTTTTGAATGTGATGCGCTCCCCAATTATCCAAGCACACCCGATTTCTAGAGGAACAAATATTAGCAATTGTTAGTCTTCTTTTCGTTCCCTGATTTTCTCGCTCTTGGATTGTTGCTCAACTCAATTCCCCTTTTTCTCCCGCAGCCAAACACATCATCGATTTCTCGTGCTCCGAGGGGGTTAGTGTTTGTAAATTTCGTCTATTTTTTGGGATTTTACGATCTGGGTAAAGCTTAGCTTTTATTTTTTCAACGTGTTCTGTGTATAGGAAGATGATGAGGTTCTGAATTCGGGTGGGGAAGCTTTGATTGTTGGGTGAGGCAAATGCGGTTGTTTCCATTGAGCTCGACCTCGAGCTCAAGCTTGGAGAAGGAGCAGAATAATGGTGAGAGCAATGGAGCGATGTTGTATCTCAACATATACGATCTTTCCCCTGTAAATAACTATCTTTACTGGGTTGGTTTGGGGATCTTCCATTCCGGCATCGAAGGTAATTAGGTTGAAGTTCTTTATCTGCTTAATTCTTCGGAAATTTTGATTTGTAGCGTAATTTGTATAGTATCATTGATTTAATTAATTCAAGGGAACTAGAGTGATGATGTATGATGTTTTTTACACGAAGTTGAGATTAGGAAAAGTTGCTGTGCAATTCCTTGATGCACAATTACAGTATAGTGGCCTTGTAAATCTTCATATTTTTCTTTTGCTGGGGAGCTGCTTTTTTTATAATAAAAAAATAAAACTAGGTAATCAACCTTCCCTTTAAGAGCTTCAGTTTTGGGGTGTTTTTGATGTCACTGAGCTTTTATATCAAGTAAAGTGTGAATGATAAAGAGTGTTACTAAGCTTGTGATGTTTGACCTTAGAAGCATATGCCTGTGATTTTGGAGTCGTTTACCTTGTTCTCATGCGGATTAGATGGAATGATTGTATGCATGAAGGATGTGGAAGATCAGGATATTATAGATTTTAGTGAAGCTCATCTCCGATGAACAACTAGATTGTCCAAATCTTAAGTTCAAAAGAGTTGAAACTCAGCCTCAATCAATTGGATATCTTCAACATAGATTGCATCAGAATCTAATTCTACTCTTGGTATAGATTTTGTAGAAGTTGATTCTTCAATTGATTAAAAATTGCTAATAATTCATGGGTACTATTTGAACGATTAAGCTGAAGTACTACATAAAACGATTTCTTAAGAGTAGATGTCAATCCTTTGCATCTCATGATATTTCAGGTGGCTGATAAAATTTGTGTTATCTGCTAACTTCATGCATCTTACTTTATGATTCTACAGTTGTGTAAACATGTGCATGCTATTGCGTCTTCTGAATGATCATAAGTTGTTCATCAATTGATCGTGTCCTTTATTTTTAATGGAACTTTTTAAATGAATTAACCAAATTATACTTTGTATATAATTAGTGCATGGTATGGAGTATGGATTTGGAGCCCATGAGTATGCCTCCAGCGGAGTTTTTGAGGTGGAACCAAAAAACTGTCCAGGCTTCATATTTCGACGATCAGTTTTACTGGGCAACACTGAGATGTCCCGTTCAGAAGTTAGGTCATTTATGGAGCATATATCAGCAAAATATCATGGGGATACTTATCATTTGATTGCCAAGAATTGTAACCACTTCACTGATGAAGTTTGTTTGCGGTTAACTGGAAAGCCTATACCTGGATGGGTAAATCGGCTGGCTCGAGTAGGTGAGCTGCAAAGTCTATGATAAACTAAACAATTATATTGATCTAGTGTGCTTGTTTGAGTTGCTAAGTTTCAAGCTTTGTACGCTGTGTGCTATAAATAGAAAGCTTTGATTCAGAACACGTCATATAAATTGTGGATTACTAGTTTTATTTTAATTTTGTTTCAAATGCATAAGCCATCAAATTTCAAAAGGGTTTTTTTGCTAGAAATAATTCCACATCATTGTACTGCAATGTGTCATATGGTGGTTCTAACTTCTAAGTACATTAGGAAGCATAGCTGCTGAACTTTCTTAGCTTTTTCTATATCAGCTTCCTTGTCCACTTCCCTTTACTTTCCATCATTATCTAATCAATTAGGCTTTGCATGAAGTTTCAGGTTCTTTTTGTAATTGCCTACTTCCGGAAAGCATTCAAATAAGTGCAGTTAGGCATCTTCCTGACCATCCAGCATATTCTGGTGAGTGGGCCTATGTACCATATTCCTGTTGCTTGCTAAAATTGAAATTTCAAAACTTTGTACATGTTTTTTGTCTTCTTGCGTGAACTATTCAAAATTATGAGTTTTGTGTTTAAGTCATATCCTTTTGTAAAGACATGCTATTTAAGACTTTCAAAATTTTTTAATACATGGGATGGGACCACAAGGGAACATTATCCTAAACTCCAATCCTTACTTGGTGGGTTTTGAACCTTCAACCTGTTGGTTGTAGTGGAGGGTATTAAAGTTGTTAAATCTTGACATCGAGTGAAAACAAAGATTAAGGACGATTTATGTACAAGAATTGATTCATAACTCAATGCCTTGAGGTTTTAGATGAAGATATAGTACTTGTCTTGTATGTAAACCACTCTTTATCTCCGAAATGAAGATCAATAAAAATTCAATATTGGAATATATGATCCATTTGTGGGCCTTGCCCATCAGCTTAACTTTTTGGGTTGAATGATTTCTTAACATGCTATCAGAGTTGTTCCTATTTTGATAATGAGTCTTCCTGCAGATGTATATTCCTGTGGGCATCCGCAGATGTCCATTCCTGAAAATTTCAAGTACTAGATGTATATTCCTAGGTGTGAAAGAGTTTATTAAAGTTGTTAAATTCTCATAGCAACTGGAAACAAAGATTAAGAATGGTTTGTGTACAAGAGTTTGAGGCAACGGGTGAGGATATAGTGCTTCTCTTGTATATAAACCACTCTTCTTTTTGAAAATGTAGATTAATGAAATTTCAACTGAGGGAGCTTATCATTAATTTATACCTCCATCCTCTTTATTATGAACTTCATTTGCACTTCCTTAATAATTGTAATAATATCAGTAAGGGAAGGCTTAACTTCCTAGTTGCATAATTTTTATTTAGCTTGCAAATATTGTTTGTACCTTTTCAAGTGGTGAATACCAGGCATATAGTTCTGCTTTCTATGGGTCAACATGTTCGAGCTCATAGGAACTGTTTTATCTTTGTAAGTTGTCACTCATTTCAAACAACTGCGATGCTGTAGGAGATTCAGTCATCACTTGATGTTGACCTTTTTTGCCAGTGACTATTCCTACAGCACACATAGTTTTGGAAATTAGCTGGATATATAGCTGTTTTCTCACACTAAACTGATCTGTACTATGGCTATACTTTGCTTCTTGTTACTGTTCCATGGTAGCTACTAAAACCCTGATGCCAATCCATGCCCAGCTTTAATGGCTAGTATGGAATATCTCATTTGCCCCCAACTGTTTCTTTTCATCTATTTCTCTCTCTGTCTTTGTTCCCTTCAAGGCCGTAGCAGTGGTAGGATTTGTCTGGATAGTCTTTGCATTTATGAAGAAGTTGGGTTTGGCGATGGAATCCCCCAATGGGATTTCCTTTATTTCAATTTTTGTATATTACTCTCCTCTTCATTATCTTAGTTCTCTTTCTCTGTTTGTTTCTGCTGTTTTCTGTGATTTTATTCAACGCCATGGGTGCACAACATCATGGGTTCTGTATTGGATTCTACTTATCTTGTTGCAATGTCGTTATCGTTTCAGATGATGATGATGGATCAATGTCATTTGCATCATCTATATCAGCAGGAAGTGAGCAAGAGGATGCAGATCACCATTTGCTCACTACCCCGAATGGTGATGTTGCTTTCCTAAAGGAAAAACCCGTGAGGTTAGCAAGAGAGCTTCTGTAAAAAAAACACGAGTGTTTCCATGTTGGGTGTTTTTGTTGTATGTAATTTAGAATGCAATTGTCAGTGCGTCAGTGAGTCTGTCTTGGTTCAATTATTTGGATGGTTTCAAATACTTGATACCTTCCATTTTTTTCCTCCTGAAAGAATTGAATTGTTGTACTGCTTTTACCTATAGTCTCGTCCTGTAATGTTAGTGTATAAATAGCTTATATTGATTGTTTGCAGAACATGGATCTGGTGTGTTATCTTATGTTCCACATTTCACCTTAACATTTTTGTTTGAAAATGGCATCAGTTATAAAATCTTGAATTTGAGATACTCATATGTTCACTTTTATTTTCTTGAGAATCTAAAGGAATATATTGGAAAAATAGAGTTCCCAACAAGAATACAATATGACAGGAAAGGCCACTCTCTGTAAGTTCTATAAGTAAAATAGGAAGGAGGGCTTCGCTTGAACCAAACAAGGAAAGCATTGACTAGCAGCTTAATTAGTTGCAACAACCAAGTTAGAGCTTAATCTTAGAATTGAGTCAGTTTACTAGTAAAAAGGACGTTTAGTGTCTCGAAAGTCCCATTTACTCGCAATACTACTGATATTGAAGGTGAAGCTGATGGATCAACAGGTGTTTTCATATTCCAGCTTCGGAAATTTTGGATTTCCTTTCCTTTCAGAATACATAAACTAAGCTACTAAAGGAAATTTTAACTATAACATAGTCTCCTTTCATATGATGACTTTTAAGTTTCATTTACTCGTCAAAATTTTAAATTGGAAATGTCAGATTTAAATTCCCGTGGGAGGGGTTGAATTTTTAAAATGTAATGCTGCATGGACGCGTCAATTTCTTATACAAAATCTAATTCAATTTCAACTAAAATTTTATATGTTTGAATATAATAGTTAAATTTTAATTAATGAATAAATAGTATTTAATTCAAAATTTAAAATGCTAAATTATTTATGATTGTAAACTCAAGTGTATTTAACCTTTTTGCCTCGTTAATGGAAGTTGAACAGAACCTCCGTGGTGGAGGTTATGTGTGCAAATTTACATGCGCCCCAACTTTCAAATGATATGTTTATGTTTCGCCTTTGAAGCCTGACTGGTGGAAATAATGATTCTTTTGTATGTAATCACGAGAGAAGTGTGGCCATCCACAAAAACTAAAAGTCAAAGGGAATTCTTTTTTCTTTGGTAAAGTTTATAATATTAAAGATTGAGTTTTGTTTAATAATCATCAAACTTATGTAGTGTTTTTTTAAACAGTCATCTAATACTTGTATAACCTACTTTTACAAGAGACTATAAGGCTGGTATGCCCTTGGGATCTTAAGTCAGGGTATTGAGGCAAGTCCTCTTTTATGATTACTGTTACAATAGCTTTCTTAAACACTAAACTTATACCACAAGTTCTGCCTTTTATTTAGTACGACAATCTCACTTAGCTTCGTTTAAGCAAGAATTAATTTTCCCATATGATTTTTGACCACTAAATCTTATTCTTAAATGTCTCATGATCCTCGTAGTGTTTAACTCACACTCTTACAAGAATACTTCGAAAGCACTAAGCTATCAAAGACAACAATAAACAAACAAGAGCTAAGATAAAAACTAACTTTTATTACTTCTTCAAAGGTATACAAATGAATGCTTTGTCTTAATGAGTTCCCTTCTTCTCATATCTTTGTTTTTTTTAGAAAGGCTTAAATAAGTTATTTATAGGTACCTCTAGCTTTACAATTCAGAATCCTATTTGAAGTAAACCATTTTTTTTTTTTTGGTCAGAAAAAGAATTTTCATTAATAAGAAACGCCGAGAATAAGTACATCAATACAACAGAAAAGAAAGAAGCAAGGAGCAAAACACACAAGAGAAGTAACTACTGTAGCCTCGCTAGCATCTCACTTCAAACCTCAACAATTAAGGAGGTGCTGGCAATCCATCGCGGCTCAAAATGCCAACCAGAGAAGATGGGGATGTTAATACCTAATTACCTAAGCACATCTTCTTGCGGGCTTGCTTTGCTAACCAATCAGCTACTCTGTTAGCTTCCCGATTAATTAGCACAAAGTCAATACCCTGAAAGTGTTATAATCTATACAGTATGTCAGAAATGTATGGATGAATTTTCCATTGGCCATTCCATTTATTCTTAAGAATTTCAGAATGAACAATATGTGAATCCAATTCGACAAGTAAACTAATTAGATCACCTTCATATATTACATTACACTAATGGATGATGCTCTCATCTAAATAGGTCTTTATCTAATAGGATTTAACTACATCACAAGTAACAAGATAAGAGATTATATTTAACTAGGACTCATATATCCATATTCATATAGAACTCTATTATTTTCAGATGATCCTCTCCTATAGTCTTTATCTTTTAAAGATGATGTATATTTGCTATGATCTTATTCACCACATCATCTAAGACCTCCCCTTGATCTCTATTTATTGACGATGAGTCATCCAAGATCAAAATCGTTCATACCACACTAGTACGATCCAATGCTTACTCATTTCAAGTTCATTAGTCTTAGTCTATTTATTTGAGCACACATTAAGTCCTTAAATTTCTCAAATGTCTCCCTCATGCATATGATCCGGCTAATCTTCATCCAAGGTCCATCTCAAGCTATCTTTTGTTCTCATATCTAAATATTACATCTTATCGAAGATATCTACCAATTGATACTAATGCATGCCAACACATCACAATGCTCATTTTCCTTATTTACTAGTAAGTATTTGCCTTGTTTTATCATCCTAAGTGTCAAACATTGGCCGAGGCTTGTCAATGCCTACATCATTTCGCTATTACGACTCAAGGGTCTGTCAGTTACCTGTGGCCTTTCATTCTTTTAACAATGAGTCATAGTCCTATCGGTCAACCAAGATACCTAAACGTTATTTTTTAGATTACCATGTAGAAAACCTAAGGAATTACATCTCTTCTATTCACATTTCTAGATGTGCTTTTATTTAACTAAAGTCTGCTAAAACTTGCAATAAAAGCTCCACTAGATGCCAGTATACTCCAAGGAATGCATGTTAATAGAAACTAACTCACGAAAAAATAACCACAGCAGTTGTTTCTTTTTCTTTTATGTTTGTTGCTACTTCATGATACACGTAGCTTCATTAGTTTCTTCCTTCTTTTTGATCCTGTACTGAGTTTGTATCATCAGGATAAGTTTTTAACTCCTTTTTCTTCTCTTAACTCTCTCACAGTATTTATACAACTGGAAACCACCAACACAATCTTTGTTCAGTATTCTATCCCTCCTTTCCATGTTGCTAACCACAACTTCTAAAACTATTATTCAACAGTTAGGTTCAGTAACACAACTCCTGATATTTATTTTCCCTTGCAAAATTGTTGTTAGACCCTCAAGCACTCCACGTGACATCATACAAGTGATAGTGAACTTTGGTTAATGCTCGGTAAGCAAGTTGATAAGAGAAAGTAATGTCGACAAGGGGATAACATATTTGTTCATAAATAGGTGAGGTATATGTGTGATGGCCAACAAAATCTTGAGAATAAGCAACACTCTTTATACACATGGGCAAGAAGTGTTTTGTAAGAAAATAATTCGCACATTCAATAAGTGGTCATGGATGATTGGTGAAGACATAAGATGTACTAGTGTACATTATCGGAGTTGGATAAAAATGGGCAAGTCTCTAGTTGTTAGATAAGGATTAAGGAGAACCTTCGATAATTAGTGAGACTTGGCGTCCCTACTTAATTTTATTTTATATTTTTATATCCTTTTTCTTTATTTTATATTTTATAATTTCATTTCATCTATTCTAAATCAAATATTCTCATGTTTGATTACATTCAATTATTTTTAATTTGTATCTGTCTTTTTGTTTAATTTGTATTGGTCGGGTCGGTCGTATTGGGTCCGAACTCAGTCATAACGACCCGTAGGCCGATCGGTTCATCTTTCAAGGATCAGTTCCCCAGGCCCAATCCACGTATCTGCAGCCCATTCGCAGGTAGAAGTCTCCCATGCATACGTAAAGACTCAAACTTAGCATCCACTCCATATATAAGGTATAATTCTGCCATAATAGAGGTACGTGATCATTAACCCTAATCTTCTCCGTTCACAACGATCCTACCCACACCAAAAAGAACTGACTTGAGCATCGGAGGGGCTTATCGGGAAACAACCCCCGACGTGTCTTTCTTATTTTGCAGGAACCTTCAAGCTAGAGCTCCCGGGAGAAGCAGCAAGCTCCATGGATCCGAATTGTGACATGCAGCTTCGTCAGAATCAGGCAGAACTATGTATCATTTTTCATTTTCACCATTTTAGCTTTAATTAATTCTAAGGTCTTAATTAAATTTCAACTGCAGATTTCTATCCATATTTGAATTTAATTAATTACTAATTTGAGTTTTTAGGCATACTTTTTCTTCAATGAAGGTTCAACAACGGCTTTTTTCATTAAACTTTGATAAAATTAAGTAAATAAAGAAAGAGAAATAGTAAGAAAATTTGAGTAATTCAAGTATTTAGAATATTTTCTAGGGTCTCTTATTTGGAGGAGAATAAATAAAAGAAAATTTTAAAGATTTAAAAGGAGAAATTAATTTCCTAAATTAATTATTAATGAAAGGAGAAGCTTGATTTAGAATTAATTCTAAAATTAAAAAGAGAGAAAATATGTTGAAAATGAGACCCCTTAGATCTAGGATTTAAATTAAGGCTCTTGAATCACCAAGATTCTTTTAGTCATTTCTCCTAACTTAGATAAACTCTAATTGGTTTTTTAATATGGTTGACATTTCTAAAAATTAAGGAGAGCCATCCTCTTCTTGTTCTCGTATGCTACTATTTCTTCTCTATTATGTCTGTCATTAACAAAAATAACCATGTATTCTTATGAGTAATGCAAACCTATAGAGGAATTAACTCTTAACAAACTTATTAGCAAGATTGATTCTTATCAAGAAACTTAAGATCATATTAATAGGAACTGACCAATTTATTATAATAAATTAAAATCTAAGTTCATGAAAAATAATTTGACTGTCATAAAGAATAATTCTTTGATAAGTTCAGAAGTTTAATGAAGAATAAAGAATAAAAGCAATCACAATTCCTAATAACAAAAATGAAATTTTAATTAAAACTATTTAAAACACTCATTAAATAATACATAATTAGGTTTTCAATAATGGACACGAATTGATATACGATCGTGTTCTATACTAGAACCTCAACTGACACAAGCTCTAATGTGCCTGTTTGTATGTCTGTGTCTTTTAAGAGAAGCCTTGGTTTTTGGCTTTATACAAACAAGGACAATTACAAGGCTTTGGGGAAACAAAAAGGAGAGGAACGTAGGAGTTCCATGAAAGCTTGTCTTTTATTTATTACATTTGCCTCCTCTGATATGCATTTTGTGATTTTATCATATATGGAAATCTCCATTATGGCTTTTCAATTTGCATATGGCCTTCATAGTTTCATTGAACAAAAACATGTGATGAACGTTTACAGTATATGTTAAAGGTTGGCCATATAAATTATGTAATCAGCAAACGTCATATTATGTATTCCATACATCATATTCATAAACAGTAGAGTATAACAATTATATTAGTAAGATACAAACTTGCCATGTCTTATTATATTAAAAATAATGATAAAAACTTTTCTCTTAAATTTTTTTTAAAATAAAATCAAACATTAAAATAACTCAACAAATCTTAAGAAGATACAAACCACTAGAAATCCAAATCTTTTCCCAAATCATATGACCTTTGTTCTAGCCTTAAAAAATTATCAGGTGAAATGATTTTTGCCTGGTTATTAATAAAACCAGATGCAAATGCTTGTTGTCAGAAGTCAGTCCATAACACACAAGCAAGCATTGCAATTAATAAGAATCATGGAATATGCTGGCTGAGTTTTCAGCTATAGGGCTGCAGCTATATGGTACTCATCTAAGCAAAATTAGATGCCACTGGAGTTAAGTCACTGGAGTTAAGTTGACTGGTAAGTCAGTGTAGGTGGATTGAGTTCATAAGTAACAGTAAACAATATTTGTGTTCCTACTCCCAACTTAGTTTCAACTCTCCCCTGCTACTAATTTCAAATAGTTAGAAACTACTAATTTAGCATTTGAGCAAACTAAACATCTTCTTGGTAACCAAAAGTAAACCTTAACAGACGTGCAGGAACTTACGTGCTTGTGATAACTCCTCGAAAAGAAGCTGGAGATTTTCTTGGTTTTCCTATTTTTCGCGTAATGTCTATGAAGTTCCTCTCCTGCAACGAAGCATTGAAATTTTCAACTTCACAAGAAGTAATGTTT
>JANITW010000005.1:22864598-22876005 GCA_027564335.1 Erythroxylum williamsii
TGTTTGGATTCATTAATGAAATATGATTGAGTTTTGCTTATGTTTCTCAAAATTGTGATGTTTGATGTTTGACTGTTATGGGTATGCCACTCTTATAGGATGACGGGCTTTGTTTTGGCTCCAGATTGTTGGGCTTCGAAAACAGGATCCAACAGCATGTTAATCAGAATATTCCTATCTAGATAGATATTTCTTAACAAAATAAATAAATAAGTAAATGATCCTATTCTTTGATTCTTGCCTTCAAGTTTGGAATTCTCACTTTGTTAATAAGTGTCCAAGATTGCAAATAACTTAAACTGCTTTATGAAAACTTCTGCTGGTTATGAAGGTACATAGGCTTTTTTGATCATTTCTTTTCAAACTTTTTAATAGTATGGGGTAGCAATTAATTTTTATTTATTTGTAAATAAATTGGATTGAAGAAGCATTATTTTATGATCAATTGGCTATAAGACTATTTGATCTCTAATTTTGCTACAAGTCACTATCCTTTTTCTTAGAAATTGAATTTCATATGACAAGCACAAGTAGATAACAATTTGTATTTTATTATTAATTTCTATTTTTGATTATCAAAAAAAGCTTATATTTTATCTTTTCTAAACTTGATTTCAATAATCGACTATCTATTAAGTTAACTTTCTTTCTGACTTGTCACAAAAGACTGACTAAACAGTTATTATAATTTTCTTAAAATAATACGAAATTCACATCTCAATTATTAAGAATAAAGAAAATCTAATAGTGAAAATTTTTTTAATTAATTAAAATAATAAATCGATCAAAATAATATAAAATAAAGAAATCTAGTTATTCATAATTTCATTATTCAAATAAACCCTTTTCTATAGGAATGAAGACTTGTACTATAACATTTTTGAAAAATAGATTATATCTGAAAAACGGGTCCTTTAATTCATATGCACTAAAAACTTTATAAATACAAAACAACAAGTTAAACAATTTTATTCTAAATCATTCTAACACTGATTCTATTAACAAAAATATTTGTGAAAAAAAAGTTGCAAACAATTTGATATGTAATTATTCAAAACTTGAGAGTAAATTTTCAAGAAAGAATTTGAAATTTTAACCGTATCATAATATCAATCTTTAATTAATTTGTTTAAGAAAAAGTGATCATAAAAAGGGTGACTTCATTTGTTAAAAATAAATTTTCATTAATACTCTTTACATCATGGTGATGGATTTAAAGTTTAAGAACTCTTTGAAATCTTGCGTAAAGGAGCATCACAATACACTCCAATAGTAAGAAAAATCATACTCCTTTACAAAATAAAGCTTAATCATTTTAAAGGAAGCAAAATGTTTCCTAGAGCACGCATAATAGTTTTCTTATGGGATTGGAGGATAAAAGAGAAAGAGAGATAGTATATTGTGATGGCTTAACAAGAGAGAACCAAGTGAAAGAAGTGTGCACTGGAAGCAAGAAAGCACATATGTCTAATAATACATCTTTACCGTAGTTGAACACATCTTTGAACGATATCCTCAATTATTCTAAGAGCCAAAATATCATACATCTCTAAAGCCATTTGTGAGCAACCCTAAGCTTAGAAGGTCATGTTAGACTATGCCTATAGTCAATCACTTTGGTTGTAGTTTAGTGACAAAATATTTAAAGATATTCTTTATCTTGTACATGTTTAGATATATATGATAAAATCCATGTGATAATTATATACTACAAATGGAATTATAATGAGATTATAATTATGAGATTCATATTGTATTTATATATTATCCCTAAATTGTTCCTAATCATTGTTTTATTAAGATTGGACATTAATAAAACGTAAAATGACTATCACACGATTTGTTTTTCCTTATGAAGGAAGTAGTCAATCTCACAACCTAAAGTATATAGGGATACTTAAACAAATATATGAGCGCTTGTTACAGGAAAAGTTCACTAAACATACCCGATATAAGAAATCCATTTGGAACATTACTTTTACGTTTATGAAATTCTCATTGTGATGATTGTATAAATGATCATTTGACTTTAGGTCTCCAAAGTTATCTTATATAGGGATTCTATATTTTTATACTATTTATGACCTACTTAATCATGGGACATTTAATTGTTAATTATTGGATGTAGCATGAACTATATGGAGGTAGTTGTGTGATCAAGATAGGATTTATGAACCTAAAGTAATTAAGGAGAATTTTCGTTTTTCTCGATTAGTATTGATTCGGAAAATCCTTACTCTATTTTTCTCTATTAGTATTGATTCGAAAAATCCTTAGCCAAGGTGGAATAACATTTTGTAAATAATTTATAAATGTCATTAATTGAATTAATAGCTAATTACGGAAAACTAATATGAATGAACTCAAAAATAGTACACATTAATCTTATACTCTATCTAATCAGAACTTTCTATAATAAAAGGATTAAATTATACGAAAATCATGCATGAAAATGTTAGTTAAAATCACTTTACATTCCTAAATATTTAAGTGGTCATGACCCGTTGCTAGACGTCAATCCTAATTTATAATTATAAATTCTTTAATTAGATAATTAAAGATATATTAAAAGGAGTTTTAATTTATCTAATTATAATTGTGAATTAAAATTATAATTTATAATCATTACCAACATATTTGGGAACCTAATAGATCTCACATAAAGAATGAGATGTAGAGAGCAAAGTTATTTTAGTCAAGTTGGACTTGATTGTAAAGTTTTAAAAACTTTATGATTAAATATGAAATATTTAATAAATATGGATTGATATGAGAAATGGGATCTTATTTGGGCATAATTTGTATTTAATTATAATTATGTAATTCTAATTAAATTTTAATTGAAATTAGAATTTAATTTCAATTAAATTACTAAAATGTCCAAAACTTATTATAAATAGGCTTAAGCTCTAATAGAGCTAGCATTCCTTATTTAACCCTCCGGGTTAAAGTTACAGAGTTCTCTAAACCCATTATGTAGATATTGTTAGAGGCTAGGTATTTATGGGCTACGGTAGTTGAGACAGATCAGTTTTAGAAATTGTTCGAAAGATATGACAAGATAAGGATCAAGCTTCAGATAAGGTACAAATGTTGATTCATGCTTTATATATTATAATTATGTGTTAATCATTTTATAGAATTAAAGAGATTTTAGTTTTCGGGAAATAAAAAATAACAAAAAGTTCTTTAATAGACATAGAATGATGAACGATTGTATACTTATCTGTTCACTTCACATTTTTGCTTTAAATTTTCAAATAATAACACAGTTGACTATATGGCTGTATAGTTAATTTGTGTTAAACATAAATTTTAGTGACACACCTTGATGCATAGACATGTACCAATATCTTTTATATTAAAGATTTGTATTTAATTGGGTCATGAAAAACCCCACTTTTCATAGCTATTGATTATTCTTAATGCATTATGAAAATTTGTGTACATAAATATGGTATTAATCTTAACCAGACCTAGTATAGTTTGTATTGAGGCTTGGTATTTTTTATACTTAGTTACTTTATTTTCATCTGAAGATGTTGGTGTTACTTATCTCTATTGAATGATGATATTTTTTAAAACTCTAAGTGGCATTGTATAAAGATAAATGATATTGTTTGTATTAAGGCAGTTACGATTCGAACTAAGAGATAATATTGCCATTTTTCACTAATTTGGTTACATAGATTAAATATGTCATGGTAACTTCTATACCTAGTGGTGGTGTTAGATGTATATTTGGTATTGAGGCATGGTGTCCCTTCCACTCACTCATTATATTCACTTTAAAATGTGTAGGACTTACTTTTCTATATTGAATGATGGCACTTTTGCTTCATATGTGTGACATTGGATAAATTGATTACTAGTATGACTTGTAATGGGTCAGGACATGGCTTGTATTTAGAGATGATATACCATTTTTTGTTGAAGCTATTGCTATTTTTAAATGCATCATGATAATTTTCGTACATAGGAATAGTATTAAATATATTAACTCATGTTATAATTTCTATTGAGGTATTGTATTTGTTCTACTCACACTATGTATTAGGTCCCAGTTGAGTTTCTATTGTCATTTGATATTCTTTACACTTAATTTGTTTATTATCATTTTACATTGTAGGCCTTACTTTTCTGTAAAGATAGATGGAATTTTTTTCTACATAAAAGTGTTATTGAATAAATAGAATACTATTGTAGTTCGTATTGATAACGGATATTAGTTGTTCTCGTTCATGGTATCCTTATTTTAATTTTTATGTAGTAGTTCTTTTAAGTTGCTAATAGTATTTTTATAAATATGATTGGTATTATATATATCTAGTCCTCGTAAAGTTTTTATTTATTCATGAAATTGTTTATCTTAATAATATGGTATTCCCATATAAAATAAAAGTTGATACTTATATAAAATAGGTGATGGTACATTTTTTTACATATATGTGAATTGGTATGTAATAAAGCATGGAAATACTTCTGCTAACATGTGGTAAGATATTCATATAGTAAAGTTATGGAGTCACTATTATCACTTATGTTATTTTTCTATACTGCCTTTAGACAAATTTCTTTGTGTAATGAGTATTGATATTTTTAATACACTAACTTGGTATTGAATGTATGAAATTTTGGTATTGGTTGTATTAAGGTATAGTACTTTCGGCACTTAATCATAGATTCTTATATATATTAAATTGAATGTGCTACTTATTTTGTAATGAGTGCTGGTATTTTCCATACACAAGAGTAGTATTAAATGTCTGAAGATTGTATAAGGTATTCTTTATACCAAGTGATAATATTGTCATATTGAAGTAAAGATGTGAATTATCTGTTACAGATGATGGGGGTTTTTTTTTTTTTGTACATAGATGTAGTATTCTTTGTAATCGGTAATAATGGTATTCTTAGATTAAAGTGAAGATGTGATATATTTGTTATGGATGGTGGTATTCTATATAAATAGGCACGATATTAGATGCATGAAATCATGTTATATAGGCATGATATTAGATGCATGATATCTTGTTATAATTTGTATCGAGTTATTGTATTCTTTATACTTAGTAATGGTATTCTCATATGAAATTGAAGTTATGACTTATCTGTTATAAGTGGTGATACTTTTTTGTAAATAAATATGGTATTAGATATTCGAAGTCCTATAATAATTTGTATTAAAGAGTGATATTCTTGATAGTCAATCGTAGATTTCCATATTAAAGTGAAGGTATTAGTCACCTGTAACTAGTGTTGGTATTATTTGTATACAAGAGTGATATTAAACTTGTGATGATTGCAGATGGTATTCTTTGTATGTGATGTTAATGTTTTTGTACAGAGGCATGTTATCGAATGCATAGGATCTTGATATAATTTTTATTGATGCATGATATTCTTTGTACTTGGTGATGATATTTTCATATTAAAGTGAAAATATTGTTAGTTTATGCCCTACAGTCAATCACTTTAGTTGTAGTTTAGTAACAAATTATTTAAAAGGCATTCTTTATCTTATACATGTTTAGATGTATATGATAAAGTCTATAGGATAATTTTACATTTTAAATGAGATTATAATGAGATTATAATTATGAGATTTATATTGCATTTATAAATTATTCCTAAAATATTCCTAGTCATTGTTCTATTAAGATTGAACATTAATAAAACGTAAAAAGACTAGCACACGTTTCATTTTTTCTTAGGAATAATTCATAAATGCAATAATACATTAAAAGCCTAAAAAGAATTCTGGATTCTCTACTATCCATTACTTCACTGAATTCTATAAAATCCTAAAATTCCAATTATTCCAGCAAACCAAAAACAAGAACTTAAAAATTTTTGTGAACCTTAACCAATAATATATATCTTCAATTCTCAGTCCTCCTACATCAGTCCAAAGATTCTTCACGATGGTACAAATAATTGACTCACAAACATAAAAAGTTACCCCCCTCTTTAGTCTTTATTCATAAAAAAGTTAAGAAAGGCCAACGCGATATAGCCTCACTGGCACATACCCACACCCCCCATTTCCTTGTTTGATGCCTCCATGGAATTTTTTTAATATAAGGAAATTAGAAAAGGAGCTTCATGGAGAATACTATCATTACATCAAGCTCTTTCTTTGTTGATTGAACGTGCAAACTCAATTTACAACAGGTGGAAAAGCCCAAGTTTTGAGTCCTCCCCACTGAAACGCACACATGCTCTTATATACGAGAAATGAACGGTGGTCAGAGAAGTAACAATGCTGCAAACGGCTCCCCTCAATAAACATGAATGTCCATATTGATGCCTCCCAGGTGATCAGCTGTGACGGAGCAGCTGCTCTTCCTGTTCAGTTGCCTACTGAAAATCTTTTCATGTGTCCCACAACGCAGCCAGAGACAGGAGATTCTAGTCATTGCTGCATGACCAGCAACTCGAACACAGTAAAGAACACGGAAATCAGCCCATATCTCACTTTCCACAGCTCCTGGTTGAAGACTCGTATCATATCCATCAAGATCTGCTTCTGTTACAACAACTAGAGAGTTGTCATCAAAGGCCAGAAGATCCTGTGAAGGTGGTGGCCTCAAAGTTCTCATAACAATATCGGTTTTCTTGACACAGATGCCACCGCTTTTTATCTTAAGCTGATAGTATTCCTGAACAGCCTGTCATTCCAAACCAAAAAAGTGGCAAGTCACAATCAATAAGCAGCATGGTCAAAAATTTATGCCAAAATCATCTAGCAATAATTTCATAAATGTTCAAGATTTTTACTCCATTTACTTCTCCGCATAAGCCCTAGAAAACTAAAAGTAACATCTACAATGGCATCAAAAGGTACTATGCTGCACATTTTGCACCAAGTCACAGCAAATGTGACACGGATTAAAGTCTTGCCAAAAGACTACCTGACACTGAGCAGGTGCTAGATGCACCCTAGGACGGATTGACCTCACATAGTCATATGCAGCATCAGGTGTCATCTGATTATGATGAACCTACATTGGGGAAGGAGAACATTCAAAGATTAAGACTTACATTAGAAATCGAAACAAAAAGGCTATAATGTCTAAAGTTTCATTCAGGCAGACCAAATAACAGAGAACTATGGTTGTGCTACGTCCCCGGCCAGCTTTACAGTGAACATATGTAGTTCGTTCAAGCAGTACATTCTCTTCAAAATAAGCAGATAAGAGACATCAGAATCATGAAGATGAAGCATATTTTAATTAAAGAAATATTGGATACTTTTCCAAGTTCAGCAAGACATCCAAAAGCTTACCGTGAATAAAGGCTACTGCCTGGCTTATATCACCTAAAGATGGAGCAAAGCAGTAATCTCGGGTAGGAAGCACCAAATGATCAATACCATGAGCCTGCAATGGTTAACAATGAAACTGAGTATAAAATAACATTATTCAGAAACTAGAGAGGACTGCAAAAACACCCTATATGATGCAAAAAAATGCCAGGTGCAAAATCTAATTATGGTTGACTATAAAGAAATTGTCATAAAAATAATAGTTACACAAACATTGTGAAGACCTGGAGTAAACTCAGAAATTAAAGTTACCAAGTAGAAAATGGAAATCATGCTTGAAATCTGACACATTTTGCCTCAATGACCAAAAAATAAAAACATGATAGCTGTTCACTCCAAATGTAAAAGCTGCATAAACAATTGAAAGAACTCACATAATAGAGAGATGATGGAACCAAAGTCTCATAAGACTCATTCAGTGTGACCACTGCACGAACACCAAGCTCCTTCAAGAGCGGTACGTCACTAGGGAACGGCACGGCACCTAACAATATTAGCTGCAAAGAGATGAATTAGAACAACACACAAGGATGCAACCATTACCTACGTACACATCTGCCATACAAATCCGACACATATTTGCGAAAATATTGGGAAGTCAACCAACTGAATTGAAAATGCAAAATGAAAACAAATAATACCTCATGGACACGATCCCACCATCGGAAATCGGTCTGAATCTTGTTCCTAACAACATTATAAATCAAAGTCGGGTAAAACAAAGCCCGAGCCCCTACTCCAATCAAAACCCTTTTGGCATCCCACGAGACCACACTTTCTTCGGTATTACACCCAACAATTACATACGATTTTTCCTCTTCCCCTGTCTCCGGTTCAGCCTCTTTCAATTCCTCAATAATCATAATCACCCACAACTCAACAGACTAAATAGCAATTGCCAACAAAAATCCTCTACACAGAAACCAAATTTAACAAACTATACACAAACAATTATTATGCAACACACAAACCTTGGATCAATTCATAAAGAAAACGAGAGATAGAGAGAACCAAATCTCCATAACCCTAAAATGAACCTTAATTTCTCCGCTTAATCGGTAGACAAAGCCTTGAGCTTTTACAGAGACACGAAATCGATAAGGAAGATATCAAATTGTGATTTCGAAAAGAAATCCCTGTCATATGAGTTATGACCAAAAGAAAAAAGGGGTTAAAATATTCACTTATAATATAATTAGGACACTTGTAAGAATATAAATTTAAAAATAAAAAAGATGTAAAACAGTATTTCAACGTTATCTTATATGAAATTTTTATACTTAAATAAAATTATTAAAAAATAACAATAAAATTTTTTTAAAATTTGATAATGCAAAAAAAAAAAACAAAATGGGCCTACCGTTACTCTTCTCCTCCTCCAAAATTTGTTTATTTAAAGGTAATCATTCTAGATGTTTCTTCTTAAAACTACAATAGTTTCTAATAACAACATTCCCCTTTTCAAACTAAAAAAAATGATTTATTTCCAACAAACTCATTAATAAAAAACTTAGCAATGCAAAAAATATAATAATGTTGTATAAATTGCATTAATGATAATAGTTAATTATACTAAAATTACTTATGAACAGACATTTTGTATTTTTATTTTTTTAAAAACATTCTTTTATCAACTTATGGTATTATTTGACTATCATAAAATCTCGTTATTTCATTTATTTTTTCTTAAAATAACATAATTTTAAAATTACTGAATTCTAATATCACGTCAATTAAATTTATAAATGAATAAAATATAATTAAAAAGTTGTGTAATAGTTAAATAATATCATAGGAGATTATGATAATTTTAAAAATACAAAAATTGAAATAAAAAATAATCCATTGACAATAATTCAACACATTGAAATGGTATGTATGTTTTTAACATTTATCTTTATAAGCCTAGATCATAAAAATTATTAACTAATTTAGAACAAATAAACACTTTTGAACATAAGGAAAAATGAAACAATATCGATAGTATTTTAAATTTATTATCAAAGCGGTGGAAGACAAAATTCTTCATTATAACATTTACTTCCTAAGAATTTAATATTTTATTTTATATGCATCAAACACTTCATTTGATCTGTTTAATTATTTGCACGTGGTTCTACCTGATTCTAGTGAGGCAGGACGCTACCGTTTTGATCCATAAGATCGGTTGTCTTTAGCAAGAGAATACCTGCAAAACAGCACAAGGTACGCCAGAAGTTGATAGCCGACAAGCCCCTCCGACGCTCAAGTTAGTGTTTGTGAGAGCTTTCGGGTAACTGATGAGTAGTAAAAAATAAGGTTATGAGAATCGTACCTTTTTTATGATGAGGTAATAACTTTATATGATTTACCCGTAGAAATTAGGTCAGTTTTCAAAGGATGGGCTGATCGGCCCATGCGCTGTTCTGAGTCTAGGCTTGGGCCTAGCATGACCGACCCAACCATAAGCCCCCTACTCCTCGAGTCTGACCAAGGGAAGGGGTCAAAGGAGTACATAAGGATCGCGCAGCTTGTCTGTATGACAGTTCGTGACAGGTCCGATCGGTCGGACATCAACACTTAGCGCGTGACGACTCGAAGTGAGACCGACTGATTGAGGGTAGAGATAGGATCGACCGATAGAAAGTAGGCATAAGATCGACCGATCGAGCGTAACATAAGATCGACAGATCGAGCGCAGGCGCCTAATCGAAGCAATGAATTTAATCATTACTAACGGTGCGTGTCCTTTGACAGGTTTTCAAAATTTGAAACGAGACGTTTTTGTAACCGTTGTACAGCTGTCACATACGTCCTTTCAACTGCTGTGCCGCTATAGGTAACTGATAACCCTAATTTGCACGGCCCAGATTTTACCGCGCGTTCAAATTCCATCAGTTTGCCCGCTTGGTATCTTGTTATAAATGCTCGGGATTGACACACCTCTTTACTTTCTGCGTGCCCGATTTTTCAATCTTCGTTTCCTCTCTCCTTTATCTCCCTGTTCGCAGTCACAGAAATTTCCTCTCATCGTCAACCAAATCCCCAGTTCCAGTCTCTAAACTAAGTACGTCCTTCTTTTCCTCGTCTGTAAAAGTGATTTTCAGTAAACATGTCAACTAGTTATAGGAATGAATCTAGCTCCCCTTCTCCTTCTCCGTTGCCTACTCGCCAACCTTCGCCATCGGCCTCCCCGAGTCCTAGTGGGGAAGTAAGTACAATTCTGATGGAACTTCATCAGGAGCTGGTCACCGAAGAAGTTTTACAGGTTGTTGGGTTGTTGGAGACAGCGACGGAAGTGGTGGAGGCACCGGAAGCTGACTGAAATGAGGCGTCGGAGGTAAGAGGGAATGAGGAGGTTGGAGTGAGTGCCCGGAAGGATGGGCAAATCATTGAGAAACCATCGAGTGACCCTTCAACGATAACCGGAAATGAGCTAAATCGGTCGGTTATTAAGCATAATATCCCCTCGTCTTGAGGGCCTAGGTTGGCTGGCCAAAACAAAAGGATTTATAGCAGTGAGGGTGGCTACTTTGCTGTGACAAAGAGCTTTTTCTCGGTCGGTAGTATGAGGCTTACGTACGCCCTGATCATCGATGAAGTATGGGGAGCCTACCACTTAGGGTCAAGCCAGATTCTCCCAAATGGCTGGCGGTTCATCAACGGTCTGGCTTTGTTGTGTCATAATTTCGGGTGTCCTCCATCGGTCGGTATAAAGCGGCACTTCTTAAGGATGAACCAGAGCTCGAGCGACGTGGCTCAATGGTAAGAGGCGTGCATCTCAACGCAACAAAATTGTGAAGTCAAGGGATCAAACCCCGGCCAAAGCGGACAATACTAATTTGCGTGGTTGCGGTTCAGCGTACAAGATACCGTACCTAACCACACCAGCACGTTTATAATATAATGGTGGATTGAGACATACTCTTGAATGGGTAGACAAAAAGATGCATCTTGATGTCATTTAATGTTTGAAAATAACGAAATGTATCAAAGTAAAATATATATATATATATATGTAAAAACATTTTTTTGTGTTTTAATTAATCAATAAATACAAAATTTAATAATAAATGCTTATTCTTTGATGTGATCCTTTAA
>JANITW010000005.1:22876105-22888000 GCA_027564335.1 Erythroxylum williamsii
TTTGCATGACAGCTCGTGATAGGCCCGATCGGTCGGACATCAACACTTTGTGCGTGACGACTCGAGGTAAGACCGACTGAGACCGATCGATAGAAAGTAGGCATAAGATCGATCGATCGAGTGCAGGCGCCTAATCGAAGCAATGGATTTAATCATTACTAACGGCGCGTGTCTTCTGACAGGTTCTCGAAATTTGAAACGAGACGTTTTGTAATCGTTGTACAGTTGTCACATATGTCCTTTCAACTGCTGTGCTGCTTTGGGTAACTGATAATCCTAATTTGCACGACCCAGATTTTGTTGTGCGTTCAAATTCCATCAATATGCTCACTTGGTATCTTGTTATAAACGCTCGGGATTGACACATCTCTTTACTTTATGCGTGCCCGATTCTCCAATCTTCGTTTCCTCTCTCCTTTATCTCCCTGTTCGCAGTCAGAGAAATTTCCTTTCACCATCAACCAAATCCCCAGTTCCAATCTCTAAACTAGGTACGTCCTTCTTCTTTTCATCGTCTGTAAAAGTGATTTTCAGTAAACATGTCAACTAGTTCTAGGAATGAATCTAACTCCCCCTCTCCTTCTCCGTTGCCTCCTCGCCAGCCTTCGCCATCAGCCTCCCCGAGTCCTAGTGGGGGAAATAAGTACGGTTCTGATGGAGCTTCATCAAGAGTTAGTCGTCGAAGAAGCTTTACAGGTTGTTGGGTCGGTGGAGACAGCGGTGGAGGCGCCGGAAGCCGGCGGAAATGAGGCGTCGGAGTTAAGAGGGAATGAGGAGGTTGGAGCCAGTGCCCGGAAGGATGGGCAAATCATTGAGAAACCACCGAGTGACCCTTCAAAGATGACCGGAAAGGAGCTAAATTGGTCGGTTATTAAGCATAATATCCCCTCGTCTTGAGGGCCTAGGCTGGATGGCCAGAACGAAAGGATTTATAGCAGTGGGGTGGCTACTTTGCTGTGACAGAGAGCTTTTTCTCTGTCGGTACTATAAGGCTTACGTACGCCCTGATCATCGATGAAGTATGGCGCGCCTACCACTTAGGGCCGAGTCAGATTCTCCCAAATGGCTGGCGGTTCATCAACGGTCTGACTTTGCTGTGTCATAATTTCGGGTGTCCTCCATCGGTCGGTATTCTGCGGCACTTTTTAAGGATGAACCAGAGCCCGAGTGGCGTAGCTCAATAGTAAGAGGCGTGCGTCTCAACGCAACAAAACCGTGAGGTCAGGGGATCAAACCCCGACTAAAGCGGACAATACTAATTTGCGTGATTACAGTTCAGCGTATAAGATACTGTACCCAACCATTCCAGCATGTTTATAATATAATGGTGGATTGAGACATACTCTTGAATGGGTAGACAAAAAGATGCATCTTGATGTAATTTAATGTTTGAAAATAACGAAATGTATCAAAGTTAAATATATATATATATATATATATATATGTAAAAACATTTTTTGTGTTTTAATTAATCAATAAATACAAAATTTAATAATAAATGCTTATTTCTTTGATGTGATCCTTTAATCTTAATATTGTGTGAAGATTGTTGATTTGATGGTTGCGACTTTATGACTCATTCTTACATAAATCTTACCTTCTTTGCTAGAAGTCTACTGATGATGTCGGCAAAGTTTATTAAAGTAACTCTTTTTCTTTTGCAATAGGTAACTTTTTAAAACCTATACAACTTGTGAGTACATATATTGCTTCTGTGAACTGATGACACGCTATTATGCTTTTAATTCATGATAAAGGTGAACTCGCGTGTACTTTTCATTATCATAGCTCTGGTGACTATCGTTATCTTTTTTCCAGTAATGGTTGGTCTTCGTCACAGTGACGTTCTTAGAGGCATTAAGAGAAATGAGTTATTATATTGGCGGCTGGGCGATAAAAGATTTGTAAAATTTCGTTAAGTTTGGAAAACAAGACTTTATGAGAGGAGAAATGTTTTATGAGTTAAAAAAACAACTTTCAAAAGCGACTATAGTGGTAACTTAGAATGACAAACTTTCAACTCCTTAATAATTGAACATTTTTAAATTGTTTCTCAGTAATTATTATCAACATTTTTCATTATTTTTACTGCTATCCTTGTAATTAATTCTTAATAGATTTGATTGAAGTCTCACATAGTTACAGGTGGTTTCTATTAGAATTAAATTGGTTATATGACACAATCTTTGAGGGTGTTCCTATTTGGTTCTGTTTATTTTTATGGATTTTGTTTTGGTTGTGAAAAAACATGAAAAACGATATAAATTTAACGTGTTTGCTATAATTAATTTTGGTTTTTAGTTTTAAAATTAAAAATCACAATGTAATCACAAAAACAATATGTTTTTACAAAGGTTTCCTTCTCTAGATAAACAAAGAAATTCATTTTCCAAAACTTCTAGATAAACCAGAAATCTTGTTCCCAAAATTTCCATTGACCTTGTAAAGCCTACCCTCTCCTTATTATCAGTTTGTTGGAAAATTAGGACGGGATCCGATCCTGATCATAACAGAATAATTATAAAACTTTTTCGTATTTCGATTTTTTGAAAACTAAAATTGTTTTAATTCTATAAAATGATTAATACATAAATCATAATAAAGCATGAATCTTAATTTATACTTTATTCTGAAGCTTGATTTCTTTCTTGTTGTATCCCATGAAATGGTTCCAAAACTGGTTCATCTCAAACACCATAGTCGTATAAATGTTCGACTTCTAATGACATCCACAGAATAAGTTGAAAAAACTATGTAACTTTTGCAAAAAATGTTAAGAAAGAAGTATTAGCTCCATTAGAGTTTGAATCTATTTATAATAAGTTTTGGACATTTTAGTGATTTAATTGAAATTAAATCCTAATTTTAATTAAACTTGAACTAAAATTACAAAGAATTCTAATTAAATATTAATTATGTATAAATAAGATCTAATATCTCAAATTGATCCTTAGTTATTAAATATATCATATTTAATCATAAAATTTTCTCAAATTTTATGAAAAAGGATCAACTTGATTTAAATATCTTTGCTCTCTTCAACATTTCTTTATGTAAGATCCATTAGGTTTCTAAATATGTTGACAATGATTATCAATATATTATATTTTATAATTGGAATTAGAAAAATTAAAACTCCTTTTAATTTATCTTTAATTCTCTGATTAAATAATTTATAATAATAGATCAAGACTTACGTCTAATAGCACATCATGACCACATAAATATTTAGAAATGTCAAAGTGGTTTTGAATAACCTTTTTGTGCATGATTTTCTGTATAATTCAATTTTTTCATCATATAATGTTCTGATTAAACATAGAGTATGAAATTAATTTCTATTTCATTTTGAGTCCAACCATATTAGTTCTTCTCCATTAGCTGCTGATCCAATTAATGATATTTGTAAACTATTTATAAAAAATAATTCCACCATGGCTAAGAATTTTTCTAATCAATACTAATCGAGAACAACAGAACATTCTCTTTAATTATTTTAAGGTGATGGATGATTACTTAACTACCTCCATATAGTTTCATGTTACATCCAATAACTAACGATTAAACTACTCATAATTATAATATGTTATAAGTACTATCGAAATGTAGCAATTTTTATACAAGATAACATTGAAGACCTGAAATCAAAGGATCACTTATACAATTATCACAATGAAAATTTTCATAGACATATAAGTAATGTTCCAAATGGATTTTTGATATCGATTCAGTTCAGTGAACTTGTTCCTTAACAAGAACCCACACGATTGTTTAATCCATACTTTAGTTTATGATATTGACTAATTCCTTTATAAGGAAAAACATATCATATGCTAGTCTTTTTACATTATATTAATTTCTAGTCTTAATAGTATAATGACTAGGAATAATTTAAGTTTACTATATAAATTCATTATGAATCTCATTATAATTTGATTTGGAATTTATAATTATCCTATGAAAATTATCATATACATCTAAACATGTACAAGATAAAAATGACTTTATATTATTTTGTTACTAAACTACAACCAATCGATTGGTTGTAGGGTATAATCCAACATGGTCTACTTTTAGTAAATCTTTCCCTCTTTGTGTAAATCTACTTCTGTCTTCTCTTTCTTGCAACCATTTTATTTTGTCCATAACTTTCTCTTCTCTCTTTTTCCTTTCTTGGGTTTTTTTCTTTTACGTTCTTTTATGAGTTTTTATCCTATAGAATGTAAGATGGGTTTTTTTTAGTCTTTTTCAAATATTGACATAAAAACTACAAATTTTTCTTTTAGAAAAAGCTTACAAAAGTTGATATTAGTCTTTTCACTAAGTGAGTTTCCAGAAATTGATCTTAGTCTTTTTCTGGTTCTATTGAATAATTGTTTATATTGAATTGTGTCGAAATTGATCACCAAGTGTGTTGAATTGTTTGGTTTGTCGTGAGTGACTTATTTATAAGTCTTCTTCTTTTTCACTTAGGTTATTTTTTGTGAGTGCCCTATAATGTTTGTTGTAAGCGACCTACAATGGGAATGACAAGGATATAATGGAAAAGTTTCAAAGTTCTTTGTACACCTAGAATATGGTTAGAAATGTTTAATATGTTTCATTTGATTGGCATCTTACCGATAGAATACAACATTTTCTCACTCTATTGGGATCCTGTAACTATAAAATCTCCTTAAACATTTGTCTACCATTTTACATAATTGGCAATTTACTCGAGTTTAGCTATTGAAACAAAAATTAAGATCAGGTTGTGATTATGGTCCTTTGTCCTTTAAATTTAATGAAACTGACAATGGGAGTATAATATATATAAAAAGAAATTTCATGTTATCATGTCATCATAAAAAAATATGCTAGGCATCTTTTTTTTTCTTTTTTGAAATTTAAAATTGAAATTATATTACCTTAGCAAAAGCTATTACATAACTTCGTACAAAGAATCATACTATCTATAACAAAACTAGGAAACTATTACACCATTTAACTACTTATGAGTTACAGCCTAAAACATTACAATGACCATTGCCTTTTTAATTCATGAGTAACTAACCCTCGCTTGTCATTAGCAATAATGGCTGCTTAGACCCAATTCATAATAAGTTCTGTAACTTATTGACTACTTGCTTCCACACTTTTATATAATCTTCAATTTCGTTCTTTCCATATGGAGTAAATAATAATTTAAAAATAGACTTAATAATCACACCATTTCACTGACCATGTTTTGTACACCTCAGGATTAAATCCAAAGTTTCTATCCACTTATAAGTGTACCGAGGTAGTTGCAACATCACCATAAGCCCACTCCATATTGCTTTGCTATATTGACATTCAAAGACAAGATGGTTTCTGCTCTCATTCATCTATTTACAAAGGACACAAATGGGGTCAAATCCTCTAAATCATCGGTCTTTTGGTCTTAATAAATTTTTAATCACCAACCAGGTGAAAGACGCAGCTTTGGGAATTAAGATAGATTTCCAAGTGACTTTGAACTAGGATGCTACCTCCATTGTGTGAACTAGTAGCTTGTGACAAGATTCATTATTGAAAACACCACTAGAATGGGGCATCCAAACTATGTTTTCTTTCCTCTGTCCTACATAAATGTTGCGTAAATATTCTACTAATAAATGAAAACCTCTAAAGGTTCCAACCCATTTGCCATTATGGACAAGCATCGACACTCTAACATTATAAGGAATACAATTTTTGATACTAGACAACTCACTTCTTTGAATAAGAGGGCTAAAGTTGGTCCAATTATAATACCAAAGCCATATGTCCTCTCCATCACCTAACTTGAGTTTGATAGAGGGATAGATAATGTCTCACAATCTAAGCAGATTATTAAAGATCCATGAAAATTCCTTGGACTATTAGAGATGCAAAAATTCTGATTATGAAGATGATATTAAATAACCCATTTGATCCACAATGCTATTTTATCTGTAAATAAACACCATATCCTCTTGAATAGTAATACTTTTTGCATTTTAGCAATAGGAATTATCCCAAGACCCCTTAGCTGCTTTGGTAATGTTATATCAACCTAGTTCACCTTAGATTGCTTGTCATTCTCAATTATTCTAGACCATAAAAATGTTTTTAATATTATATCCATCTCTTTGATGACCTTCTTAGGTAGAACAAGGTGGGTTGACTAATGGATATGCATATTAATCAACACTGAGTTGATTAACGTCAACCGACCAGCTATAGATAAACCAGTATGTTGTCGTTCATTGATTCTGACTTTAAGCTTCTCTATCAATGGAATATAATCTAAGAACTTAAGCTTATGAGATGTTATTGGGGCTCTTAGATAGGTGAACGATATAGAGTGTAGAGCAAAACCAACTAGACAGCTAATCTGCTCAGGCTTAGTAACATCCAATGACACATATACCCCACTCTTCTATGTATTTATTTCCAAGCCAGACCACTTTGAGAAAATCCGTAGCATGTGTATCAACATTCGAATTAAATAAGTAAATCATTGGCATATAACAAAAGGGACATCTTTATTTCACTACATTTATAGTGATATCAAAACAAACAAGTGCAATCCACCAGCTTTGATTTAAGTCTAGAAAATTCTTCTATAGTTAAGGAATATAGGTAAGGGGAAAGGGGATCCCCTTGCCTAATCCCTCTAACATTTTAAATGTTACTGAAGGAACCCATTCACTACGATACTGAGAGACATAAGTTGTATGCATTGGAGAATCCAACTCCTGAATTGAGTAGGCAATCCTATCGTTTCCAAGCATGCTTGCATATAGGACCAAATGATGGTGTCATATGCTTTAAACAAATCGGTCTTTAGCACACACCATTAATATGTTTACCTGATTGATATTCCCTTAGGATCTCTTAGAGAATGAGAATGTTATCCCCTATATTTCACTCAAGAAAAAAGCTCCTTGAGCCACACTGATTATCTCTACTAATACTATTTTCAGTTTTAATGTAAGAAGTTTAGCTATCATCTTATACGTTGTAGTATAATAAAATATATGTTTGAAATCTGACATAGAAGAAGGATGTCTCTTCTTCTGGATGAGGCATATGTAAGTATGATTGACTTCCTGCAACATCTGTGTAACATACCACTCTTATAGAGCATATACTCGGCATACCAAAGTATATCCGAGCACATATCCTATGAGAATGGCACGTTAGAGCAAATATATTATCTTATTTATGGCATCACACGTATCACAAGATCTTTAAAAGATCAAGCATTGTCATTTCGTTCACAAACATAACATTCATTGGGCCATTACAATTTATAACTCATGTATAAATATTACATATTATGCAAGAGTTTATAACTTTATACAAAATGTTCAACATGAAATGGGACACTATACCAAAATACTCTAAACAGACTCTTCAAAATTAGTTGACCAAGCCTTTGAGCCATTTTGTCCCTAAAACTTAGGTAGTATACTTTTACTCTAGAGCTAGAACTCCTTTAGACCTAAAAAACAATGTTGCAATTTTGATGAGCTTGCAAACTCAGTGAATAAACCATCATTGATGTGCTAACTCATGTCATAACATAATAACAATTATAAAGTTCAATTCATCTAGCATAGCATGTAATTTAGTAATTCATACACATCACATTCTTCATAGATTTAAACAATTCAACATTTCACCTCAGTTCAATAAGGCACATCAATTTAATCATTCAAGAAGACATATCAGTTCGATCATTTAATATATAAGAATGCATATGCAAGTGTACATGTGACTCTAATTCATTTTCACTTTGTTATGACCGAGTGTTATACTGTCTCTTATCCGTCGCAGATACTAAGCTCTCATTATATCTAATCCTAAGGCTCTTTATCACATTTATAAGCTTAAAGCTTTTTTTCACATGTTAGCTACTCTGGTCACAACTCCTTTATCTGTTCATGCATTTCAATGTAATGAGATGCGACAATTTACAAATTATACATTCAGTATTCCTCATTCGATGTACACAAGACATATAACACCTTCTTCGGATCTAAGTCCTATATTCACATTCCAGTTATTCACACATTCCACATTTCACATATACTTAGAAAGCACTTCCAATACATTCCCAAATTTCAAACTCCTCAGACCAATAGTGTCTGAAATCATCACATCATATAATTATTAATTCAATAATTAAAATTTAATCAAAATCAATTCATTCATAGTGAGAAACATCTAGGTTAACTCACTACATATATAATTCAAACAAAAGCATACATATAATTGAGTTTACACATCTAGGTTGACTCACAGTATACTACAGTTAAGCCTTAATGACCCGACAATGTCTGGATGATGACGATTTACTTGTGCTTCTTTAATCATGCAATACACACACATCATTCACCAATCCTTATATATTCACACAATTTCTCAATTCTCTTTTATTCATACCTAATTAACATTTCTCACATCCTTTAGATCACATTTGCATTCCCAAGAACACCTTTATTCCTTTAACAACTCATAAAATCCATATTTAAGTACATTGATATCAAGACAATCCATTCCTTAAGTTATCACATCAATTAACAAGCTAGACTTATCAAACCTTTAACTAATTGATCAAGCAGCCATCTAGCTTCATTTCAAACTCTAATCAAGTCCAAATACACTATCACCTTCATTATACTTTAAACCCTAACCTAAAATCATCCATTGAATAGCCTCTAACCTATGGTTTCATACATCAAAACAAAACTAATTCATCCATCAAATTCCAGCACAACTCATCCTTAACCTTACATGTATCCCATCTTAATTTAATCATTATGACTGTTATGCTAACATATATCATAATAAGCCAATAAATCACTTGTTCAGCTTAAAACCTCCTCAATCATTAAGATAACTTAGCCTTCTAAACATACAAGGATAAAGCATACTCCAAGAACAAGATGAAAACTAAAAAAAAGGTTTCAATAACAAAATGAACATAACAAATTTTGGAGTGACAAAATGCAGAATTTTAGCAAAATATCAAGGTTGTAAGGGTTATGTGTAGGTGTCGATGGTGAGAGAAGGCGAAGGAGATAGCATGTAGTAAGAACAAAAGAAAAGATGGTCTTTCTTGTGTGTGTGTCGTTGGTGTATGTGCATGGAAGGATTGAGACGCTTGGTAAGACACTTGTTAAGTAAATAGCTAAGTTATGTGTCCTCTTCCTAAACCACAAATTGTCACTTAATAACTAATCTAATTATCACTCAATCACTAGGCCATTTGTCTCATAATTTCCTAAGTCATTTGTCACTCAATTACATAAGCCATTTGTCACTCATTCTCCATTGCCACATGTCACTATTTCATAGGCCTAGTTAACCTAAATTTCCATATATCCATTTGTCTTTCCATTTAACATTTTTCCTAGTCTAGGTGCACATATCACTTCATCAATCTCCCACTTATAACAATAAATTCCAATTTACTAATTATAGTCCCTCAAACCAAAATTCAAGACATGTTTTGTTGGACCTTGTTTTCGGAGCCCAACAATCCGGAGCCCAAAACAAAGCTCATCATCCTATAAGGGTGGCGTGACCACAACAGTTAAACATCAAACATCACCATTTTGGTAATCACAAGCAAAACCTAATCATATTTCATTAATGAATCCAAACAAAGTTTATACAAGCTTATTTCAAAATACAAAATACAAAATACAATTGAATGCTTATGCTTGATATGATTCTAAATACCAAAAATTTCTGAACTAAGTTAATTACAAAAGTCTCTAACTATCTTAGAGTTTCGATGCCTTGCAAGGATTGCTATTCGTCTCTTTCTGCACCTGAGGAGGGAATAGTGGGGTGAGCTATACAGCTCAATGGTTAATATATTTATGGCCATTGACAATTGACCAAAGTCAAGCATATGTACACATAGATATATATAGATATGTATCCATCAGTTTAAACATTCATCAAATTTAGCTCAAAACTCATAACACATAACTCTCAAAATGCTTCATACTTAACAATTTAAAATGCAATGCACAAATCAATGGCTCGAGGGTTCCGTGAAACAAAACAGAGAAACCAAAGTTTACTCCGTGAATGAAACGAGTCCACTTTTTGAATCTCCGTCGACGTGCACGTGACTACGAAACGGTTCCTTTCTTACCTAAACAGAAGCACATAATCATGCTCAAAATCATTTTATCAAATGCTCATACTTTCATGCTTTTTCTTCTTTTCGTTTATACAAAATATTATAACCTTTCTCATGGTATACATAATCAAAATCATCATGCATTATCAAATGCCCACAACATCAATTAAATATTTATGCATTCAACAGGTACACATACACATAGGCAAGAATTTGCCTAATTGCACAAAACTATAAATACATTACCTACCTAATTTGCTTGCAAAAATCCAAGTCAAGGTTGTCTTTCCTCTTGTCTTGGGTGGGATTATCTTGGTTCCCTAAAACAAACCAAGTCTTATTCAATATAAATCCAATAGAAAACCCCACAATGCAAAATAACTAAAATTTATTGCTGGACCCCACTTACAGAGCCTAGCATTCAGAGACAATTAACAGTCAAATCACATTGCAAATTTTTTTAAAAAACAATTTAACGCATACGCAGAAAAAATTGATAATCAAATCAGCCTGATTTATTTAAAACCATTTTAGTCACAAAGATGCAAACATTATTGCACACATCAGAGTTTTGTTAATCACTTGGGCCCATTACAGAACACGAAGTTTGCTTTCACAATATCTTTACATTTCAAAAACCACCCCTTTTGCTTTAATACAAATACAAAATACAAAATACAAACTACACATGATGCCATTGAATGCTTATGCTTAAAATGATTCCAAAATACAAAAAGTTCCTGAACTAACTTAATTACAAAAGTCTTTAACTATCTTGGAGTTCCAATGCCTTGCAAGAATCGCTAATCTTCTCTTTTTTCACCTGAGGAGGGAAGTGTGGGGTGAGCTACACAGCTCAGTGGCTAATATATTTATAGCCATTGACCACGAGCCACACAATCATACACACACACACACACACACATTCATATAGGCTCGAGGGTTTCATGAAATAGAATGAGGAAACCGAAATTTACCCCATGAACAAAATGAGTCCAGTTTTCAGAGCTCATATGCTACAAGTGGGCAGCCGGAAGAAGGCTCTTGTCAACATGCACGTGACGAACAGAATGATTTCACTCTCGCCCAAACATAAGCACATAATCATGCTTTTATACTTTCAAACCCTTTTTTTTTGTTCTTTCCTTTCTATGTATGCAAAATGCCATGACATATTTCAAGGCATAACATTGATCAAAAATCACAATTAAATTTTATAAGATATCATGCTTCTTTTATGATATAGCATAATCAAAATCATCATACATTTTCAACAAGTCAATTTCAAACAATTTAACACATATCCACACATAGGCAAGAATTTGCCCATTTACACAATAACCATAAATATATTACCCACCTCATTTCCTTTCAAAAATTCAAGTCAAGGTTGTCTTTCCCTTTGCTCTTAGATAGGATTCTCTTAGTTTCCTAAGGCTCTGTTTGGTTTGAGGGTTAATAATGGGATGGGATAGAATGTAACACACTTTCATTGTTTGTTTGAAGGTTTCATAATGGAATGGAATGGACTGGAATGGAAGCGGAGGGTTTTATGTTAAGTTCCATTCCATCTTAAACAGTGAAAATAAGAAATCTTTGGTTCAAGGGGTTTAGGATGAAACGTAAACTAATAAATACATACTACCTAATATAATCTCAATAATTCTTTTCAATATCAACTCTGATCAAATCATAATATTAATATATTAAATAGAATATAGTAATATTTAATATAATAAATTTTATTA
>JANITW010000005.1:23002140-23017344 GCA_027564335.1 Erythroxylum williamsii
GTATTTCTTTTGGAGTATGTAAATGAATTATGGATGTGTATATAGAATAGAAAAGTGAATTATGGTTTTGTATATAAATTGCATATAATTATGAACAAGATTGATTGTGTTTGGATTCCGGACAAGAGGTCCGATGAATTGTGTTGATGGAATTGAGATATTGAAGTGCTTATTTGTGTATAAATTGTGGATTTATTGACATGTGTGGGTTTTTATCACAAATGAAAAGCAAGAGTTTTAAATGATGGGATATGATCGTATAAGAAGAATTTTTATGAATTGAGATTTGATTGAGGATGAATTTTCAAATGGGGAATTGATTTGCTTTGTATGAGATTGAATAAACATGAATAAAATGAAAAAGAGAAAAAAAATACCAGTTTTGGATTGGTTTAGACCGAGTGTGTCTTTAGGGTTCCCAACGCATGTTTTTTATTAGGTTCGCGTATCGGATGTCGGAAATTTGTTTCAGTTAGATTAAACCGTTTGGCTGCTTTGATTCCGAGCCAATTCGATTTCCTTTCATTTTCGTCTACTTTGTGATTCCGATTTGATTTCGTTTGCTTCTGGCCCATTTTCGTTTGTGTTCTGTTCTTTCAGATTCAATTTCTTTTGTTAGCTTCTACACGCATTTGCTTTGGACTTGTTTCCGCCCTTTTTGCTTCACTTTCTGTTTTTTGTTTTTTTCCGGTTGGGGTCCGGTTTCAAAATCGGGTCCCAACAGAATCCCTTCGTCTGATTCACCTTATACTGAATCCTTTTGTCTGATTCAACTTAGACTGAATCCCTTCGTTTGATTAACCTTAGATTGAATCCTTTTGTCTGATTCAACTTGGACTGAATCCCTTCATTTGATTCATCTTAGATTGAATCCCTTCGTCAGATGCGTCTTAGACTGAACTCCTTCATTTGATTCAGCTTGGATTGAATCCCTTTGTATGATTTGCCTTAGGCTGAACCCCATCTTCGTCTGATTCAACTTAGACTGAGTCACTTTGTCTAATCCATCTACACCTTTGAAAATTCAAGATTTTGACCCTCTAGATGGCAAAATCTCTCTCCAAGTAACAAAATTGTAGATCTCAAAGTCCTCTTCGAAACCATCCTAAGATGACCTTAATCCGACATCTCTAGCAAAAGTTATGCCAATTGTCCTAAAACAGGTCCAATATGATTGAGGACAAATGCATGTTTGATTCTTTTGGCCATAACTTCATCAGCTAACCTCCAAATGAAGTGATTCTTGAATCAATAGATTCCTAGATTCCTAACTCATTTATCTACCTCTCCAAAAAAAATTGATGGAATTTTAAGTTGATTTGAAAAAGATGGATGGAAAGAAAGTAAAGGTATTGGTAGGAAGAGTATGAATAGGAGATTTTACTAAACATACTTCAATATTTTGATGATATCTTGATTTGTAGAGCTTCGAATGAGACGATTCTTATTTCAATATAAACTAGAGACATAGGGATACAAATCGTCTGAAGAAATCAAAATTTAATTCAGTCTTTAAGAATTTCAACTTCTGGTTGGAATTTGAGCAGCAGAATACTACTTCAGTATAAGAAGAGTTCGAAATTGGGACCCAACACTTATGGTATCAGAGAATGAAGATGAACCAATGTTGGCTAATAAGGGTTTATTGAAACAACCCTACAAGATACTATGCACACTCAAGTTTTATGATCCCGAAAGTTGGGCTCTGGAAACGGGGTTCAACATGTTGTGATATCAGATCCTAGGTTTAGTATCTTATATGGGCATTTTTGGAAATATGTATCAAGTTACACGCACTCTTGACTAACATGTCTTAGCATGCAGTAGCAACTGATCCCTAGTCTGAGTCATATATGTATGAGTCATATGTATAAGTAATTGTTAAAAGTTGGGTAAATACGATAGATAATGATTCAACGTATTTATATTGGGGGATGCATTATTGAATATGACATCAATATTGTACTGTGGTAATATATCCCCAAATGTGATATAGATGTGAATGTATTGTCATGGATTGTTTGAGGAAAATAGAGATATAAGTATAAATGATGAGATTAGAATGTACAAGTAGAATGCAATGAAAACATAACATTGTTATGATCTTAAGAGGATGAACTTAGAATTAAAATGGTTGTTTGATTTATATGACAAAAGTTATGATCCACCATAAGAATATATTAGTGGAATTGAGATTAGAATTTTATGATGATTATACATCTATAATTTTGAATTGATTGCGAATATACATATGTCAGATGTAATGAAGGATAATTGGAAGATGAGATGAATGATAGTGACATATGTACAAGTTCAAAAGTTTAAGTTGAATTGTTATTATGAGTACCTATTCATACTATTGTGAGTACCTATTTGATCATCGTAACAAGTGTTAGTATTGAGCACATATGTATTATATGTGTGGAGAAATTAGTATGAATGAGCAGAAAGTAGAATAATTCAAGGTGAAACCAGAGGAAATTGAATGAATTGAAAAAGTCATTCGAGAAAGGAAGTCAATTAGGAAATTGAAAATAACATAAGACAATGTTACCTCATTAAGGAATTAGTTATTTAAGGGATTATAAGAACTAATCATGGGCATATAGAGCTTTGGAAATATTTGTTCAAGTTAACAAATACCCCGACAGTATTATAGTATTGAAGATTAAAGTGATCCAAGCAAAATGGATCAATTCGTGATTATGATCATAGAGGATATTTGGAGTGTATTTGAAAAGTGAAGAGAATATTTTTGAACATTGAGATTAATCTTACATATCATGGATGTAAAAACAATTTTGAGTAATTATAACATCGATATTAATTATATCTTCTGGATTTGGAGATTTTATAGTATACCATGATGTTGTATAAGAGATTAGGATAAAATCCAATGTAGCATAATAAAGTGATTTCATATGTATGGAGACAACTAAAGTCCTATGAGTTGATTATTCAATACATGATTTAGAACTACTACAATAGTGATTGGTTTAAAAGTTTAGAGACAATATATGTATAGGAACATCTTGGATATATATATATATATATATACATATACAGATCATTAAAGTCTAAGGTAATTATTAAGTTGAGAGAATTGAATTCGAGACTAAGACAATGGATATAAGTACTGAAAGACTATAATTGTACAAATGAGTATTTCCCAGTAAAGTTAGTATTGTATATTATTACATTAAGCAGAAATCCTAATAGCAGTGAAGCATGAATTTAGATATTGAGGTTATTAGATCTAGTGCAAAAAGGAGCATGGAATGTGGAGTTGAATTTTGGGAAAAATCAAAGTACTATTTGCTATGGAATTGAAGATCAGTTTCACATGAAAGGGTTAACCAAACCCAAATTGAGGATTCAGAAATTGTGAATCTTAATGTGGAATTGAAAAAGGATCTAAATTCTGAGTTTGAATAGGAAGAATGATATATTGTGATTGAAATAAGAATTATGTGTACCGATAAAGATGATTGAGCAAAGAGATTGTTAGATAAGCATAAATAACAACCCATGATATACATCCTAGTAGGAATGCGTCAAAACAACATTTAGCGGCTAAGAATGTAGAATCAAGTGACTGAATGTTTCAATTTGCCGACGATCTTAACTGTCGGAGATATACTTAAAGCTTATACTTTGGAGTTTATAGGAACATGAGATCAATGTATAGTTCTATTTAATTTTAAGCATCGCAATCATTATCATAGTGATAACATTAAATATCGTGTGGTGTTATACAACAGAAAGAGTCATCCACCTTTATATTTGGATGAATAAGGCTTAAAATAGTTGAAGACCAAAATTAATTGGAGATTTCACTGATAAGTTAAATTGATCTGTATTAGAAATTAAGTGATTCAAGAAAGATAAATGAGTTAGGTGGATCAACACCAAAGGTATGGAATGTAGTGAGACAGATATAAGAGTTAACTGTATTAACACTACACTGATGTGAATGATTAAGTGAAAGATAAATTATCTCTGAGAGTATCACTGTGCCAAGGTGTGCTCATGTTAAGAAAAAGGATTAGCTAAGCCCGACATGAATTGGTCTATATGAAATAATTATAAGAAGTGCTACTGATGAAAGATGTCTTAGATTCGTAATGTTATATAAGTGAGCATGTTAAGAAATTTTGATATGATATGATATTGGTGTTATCGACATAACAAGTGAAAAATTGTGAGTAATCTATAATATATTGAGGGAATAGTTAAGATAGTGTGATATCTGAATAAGTCATTGAAGGATTGATTGAATCCGTTAACTAGGGTCATTTGAAAGAAATTATTTGAGTGATGAGGCTAAATGGAAAACGGAGGAGCATAAGAGGAAGTATACCCTTGCCTCTTGATCAGTTAGATAAGAATTTCGAGGACGAAATTCTTTTAAGAGGGGGAGAAATGTTGAGCCCCAAAATTTTTTTCTTAATGAATAAGTATGATTTAAATTAATTATGAGGTCTTTGTGGAATTATTTTTATGGAGTTAATTATTATGTTAGTCTTATAAAGATTACTTGATATAGGTTGATTGAATTAAAGTATTAAGGTAGTAAGATTGTATAAGGTTTTTAGTAGTCCACTTAAGCATTTAAGTTACAAGGCTTTTAAGGAAGGGTAAAAGGGACTTTGCACACTCGTTCAAGGGTATTATAGGAAAAAGAATATGTTGTCTTGGTTTTTAAGAAGAGAAAAACGAAAATAAGAGAGAAGAAGGAGAGAAAAACGAAAACAAGGAGAGAAAGAAGAGAGTTTCGATGGTTGAGAGCAAAGAAGAGAGTTGAGCTAGGGTTCATCTTTTCTAAACTTTATAGAGAGATTTTGAGGTTGTTTAAGAAAAGAAAAAGGTAGAAGAAAAGAAGAGCTTCCATTATAGCTAAATATCTCTCTATTTGTGAAGATTCAAGGTAAGTTTGATTTTAATCCTTTGGATTTATGGAAGGGTTTTGGTTCATAAAGCTTAGAAAATGAATGGGTTTTAGTATTCTTGAACCAATTTTACTTAATGTACTTCATGGGTTTCCAATTTGTAACTCTATTGAATGGGAAAATTTTCCATTGATGAAGGAAATCAAGAAAGGCAAAAGGATCAAGAGTAGAGGCACAATTGAGCAAGTTTATGAGCAAGGATTTCAAGGTAGGTACATGTTTATAATAGAGTAAATAAGCCACTAATGTTTTCTTTGGAATCAAAAAATTTAATGATTTAAATTGCATCATAAATGTAGCATTTATTACTCTTTGAATGATTTGAGAAAGTGCTATGTGTTTGATATGTGAATATTGTGTTGATGATTTATAAAAATGGTTTTTGAAAAGAAACTATGTTTATGAAAACACTTTTAAAAAATGTGCCATTTTGGGCAACAAGTTATGAAATACATGTTATGTAGGTTTGTGGTGTTCTCCTAAGTATGTCAAGTTCATTTTGACCAAAGGCTTCTCCTGTTGGTCCGCTAATAGCATGGAGCTACTTTATGGACTCCTATAAGTTCACGATTATGCTAGACCATTAAGTGGGATTACGATAGTACATTATGCTCACGGCTATGCAGGACCATTATGTGGAAATGTATAGTACGTTCTGTTTTAGATCCACACAAATGATTTTGATGTGCTTCTGTGCTCATATTATGTTGATAAGATTGATGAATACATGATTTGGCTTATTGTGAATTTGGTTGAAAACTTAAGAACTATTTGTTTTATGAACTTAATGAGAATTTTCTATGACAAGTGAATGTTTTCAAAGGTTTTGCTTTTTTTTTTATTATAAACTATTACCCACGAGCTTTCAAGCTCACCCCTTTTTCGTCTCATCTTTAGGTGAAGAAAATGAGATTGAGTAACCAAGAGTCGAGGCATCATTCTACTTTTACAATGTTTTTATAAATTAAGTTAGATTTTGTAAGAGCAAGACTTTAGAGGCATTTCGAGAATTATTGGGTTTGGTATCTTTTGTATTTTGGATTTTGATATCGATGATATAATGTGGCGTGAAATGTCATTAAAGCTTTGTAAACTCCTATTTTTGTTGTTAATGAAACATGAATTGTGTATGGATGATGTTGAGTTGGAATTAGGTATATTTGAAGAAGTTATCAACTTGAGATGATGATTTTTGAACATGAATTGATGATATATATATATGTAAGGGAGATGTTATGGACCAGAAAAAATAGGCATTATGAATGATGAGAAGTTGTTGTATATGATGAGTCATTGAGTTAAGAACTGGGATTTTAATACGACCAAATTGGTAACTGAATGTTTAAATAGTGATATTGCATCAAAAGAAGTGAATTTGGGAGGATTATAAGTGAAAGTGATGTTAGAATGGATGTAGGAACCATTGGAGATGCTTTGGAGAGTGTAGTTAGTGATTTAGAACTTTGGTGATGTGAGGAAGACCCTGTAGAAATCCTTTCGTAGAATTCATCTTAGATTGAATCCCTTCGTCTGATTTAGTTTAGACTGAATCCCTTCATCTGATTCACCTTAGACTGAATCCTTTTGTCTGATTCACCTTAGATTGAATCCTTTCTTCTAATTTAACTTAGATTGAATCCCTTCGTTTGATTCACCTTAGACTGAATCCTTTCGTATTGAATGCCTTCATCTGATTTAGCTTAGACTGAATTCTTTTGTCTGATTCATCTTAGACTAAACTCCTTCGTCTGATGCATCTTAGACTAAACTCCTTCGTCTGATACATCTTAGATTGAACTCCTTCGTCTGATTCAGCTTAGAATGAATCCCTTTTGATTCGCCTAAGACTGACCCCCTGCATCTAATTCAACTTAGACTAAATCACTTCGTCTGGTTCATCCTAAACTAAATCACTTCCTCTAATCCATCTACACCTTTGGAAATTTGAGATTTTGTCCCTATAGATGGAAAAATCTCTCTTCATGGTCTTATAAAAGTTGTAGATCTCGAAGTCCTCTTCAAAATCACCCTAATATGACCTTAATCTGACATCTCTAGCAAAAGTTATGTAAATTGTCCCGAAATAGCTAATATGATTAAGGACAAATGCATGTTTGATTCTTTTGGTGATAACTTCATCAGCCTACCTCCAAATAAAGTGATTCTTGAACCAATAGATTCTAAACCATTATCTATCTCTTAAAAAAATTGATGACTTTTTAAGTTGATTTGAAAAATATGGATGGAAAGAAAGTAAGGGTATCGGTAGGAAGAGTATGAATAGGAGATTTTACTGAACATAATTTGGTATTTTGATGATATTTTTATCTGTAGAGCTTAGAATGAGACGATTCTTATTTCAACATAAACTAGAGACATAGGGCTACAAATCTTCTGAAGAAATCAAATTTGAATTCAGCCTCTAAGAATTTCAACTTGTAAATGAAAGTTGAGTAGTAGAATACTAAAGTAATTGGGGCCCAACACTCATGGTACCAGAGAATGAAGATGAACCGATGTTGGCTAATGAGGGTTCATTAAAACAACCCTAAAAGATACTATGTAAGCTCAAGTTTTATGACTCCGAATGTTAGGCTCTGGAAACGGGGTCCAACATAAAGTGTTAAGGTTATAAGAATGTTCAAGGGTATTTTTGCCATAACACTTAAGCATAAAAGACATAAGGCTTATAAGGAAGGGCAAAATGGACTTTGCACACTCATTAAGGATAGAAATCGAAGAAGAAATGTTGTTTTGTTCTTTTAAGAAGGGAAAATCGTGATTTGAGGGAGAGAAAGAAGAGAAATACGAAAACAAAGAGAGGAGAAGAGAGTTTCGGTGGAGAAGAGAGAAAAAAAAGAGAAAATAAGTTACTTTTCAATTTTTCTTAGTTTTAAGAGAGATTTTAAGGTGGTTTAAGAAGAGAAAACATAGGGGAAGAGAAGGGCTTTCATTAGAGCTAAGAAACTCTCCATTTGGTAAAGAATCAAGGTAAGATCATTTTGAATCTTTTGAATTTTTAGAAGGGTTTTAGTTTAAGGAGTTTAGAAAATGCATGGGTTTAAGTATTATAGAATCAATTTTAGCGATTTTTCATTGTGGGATTTTAAATTGGATTCGTATTGAATGGGGTTTTGCCATTGATGAAGGAAATCAAGAAAGCCAAGAGGAGTAAGAGGATAGGCATTTTGAGCAAGTCTTTAGCAAGGAATTGAAGGTGGGTACATGTTTATAATAGAGTAAATAAGCCAATAATTTTTTCTTTGAATCAAGGAAGTTTAATGATTTCAATTGCATCATAAATGTTGCATTTATTGCTTCTTAAATGAATTGATAAATGACTATATGTTTGATATATGAATTGTGTTGATGATTTATGAAAAGACTTTGAAAACAATGGAAATCAGTTTGGAAAGAATATGAAAAGGAATTTTGAAAGATATTACATTTATGAAAAATCATGTTTTCAAGAATGTGCCATTTTGGGCAATAAGTTTACAAGTTATGAAATATATATTATGTGGGTTTGGTTTGGTCCACTCTGTATGTCAAGCGCACTTCAACTAAAGGCTTCTCCCGCTTGCCTACTAGTGGTATAAAGCTCCGTTAAGGACTCCCTCATGTTTACGACTACACAAAACCACTGTGTGGGATTGTGTTAATTCATTCTGTTCATGACTACACAAGACTGTTAAATGGGAATGTGTTAGTTCATTTTATTTACGGACCTCCTAAACCATTTTAATGTGTTTATATTTCATGATATGTTAACAAGATTGATGCATACATGATTTGTTGTATTGTGAATTTGGTTGAAAACTTAAGAACCATGTGCTTTATAAAATCAATAAGAATTTTCTATGACAAGTGAATGTTTTCAAAGGTTTTGCTTATTTTTCCATTATAAACTATTACCCATGAGCTTTCAAGCTCACCCCCTTTTTGTCTCATCTTTAAGTAAAGAAAATGAGATCGAGTAACCAAGAGTCGAGGCATCATAAATGTTTTTATAAATTAAGTTAGATTTTGTAAAAGCAAGACTTTAGACATATTTCGAGAATTATTGGAATTGGTATCTTTTGTATTTTGGATTTTGATACCAGTGATGTAATGTGACTTAGAATGCCATTAAAGTTTTGTAAACTCCTATTTTTGTTGTTAATGAAATATAAATTGTGTATGGATGATGTTGAGTTGGAATTAGGTATATTTGAAGAAGTTATGAACTTGAGATGATTTTTCAACATAAATTGTTGATATATATATATATATATGAGATGTTATGGACAAGAAAAAAAGGCATTATGAATGATGAGATGTAGCTAAATGTGACGAGTCAAATGAGCTGAGATGTGAGAGTTAAATACAACCAAATTAGTAACTAAATGTTTAAGGAGTGATATTGCATTAGAAGAAGTGAATTTGGGAAGATTATTAGTGAAAGTGATGTTAGAATGGAAGTAGGAACCATTGGAGATACTTTGGAGAGTGTAGTTAGTGATTTATAACTTTTGGTGACGTGAGGAAGACCCTGTTGAAATCTCTTCATTTGATTAATCTTAGACTGAATCCCTTTGTCTGATTCATCTTAGACTGACTCCCTTCGTCTGATTCATCTTAGATTCGTCTTATACTGAGTCCCTTCGTCTTATTCTTCTTATACTGAGTCCCTTCATCAGATTCGTCTTAGACCGAATCCCTTCGTCTAATTCATCTTAGACCGAATCCCTTCGTCTGATTCATCTTAGACTGAAACCCTTCGTCTGATCCATCTAAACTTTTGGAAATTTGAGATTTTGACTCTCTAGATGGCAAAATCTCTCTTTAAGGTCTGTACAAAAGTTATGGATCTCAAAGTTCTCTTCAAAACTACTCTAAAACAATCACAAATTGATATCTTTGGTGAAAGAAATACAAATTGTCCCAAGATTGATACAATATGATTGAGGACATAATCATATTTGATTCTTTTGTCCATAACTTCATCATCTGACCTCCAAATAAAGTGATTTTTAAATCAATAGAATCCTAACGTATTTGTGTATCTCTCTATAAAAATTGATTGCCTTCACTATTGAGTTGAAAAATATTGATGGAATGAAAGTGAGGGAATTGGTTGGAAGAGTATGAATTGGTTTTGAACGTACTTTGGTATTTTGATGATATCTTGATTTGTAGAGCTCCGAATGGGATGATTCTTGTTTCAATATAAACTAGAGAAATAGGACTACAAATTGTATGAAGAAATATAATTTTAATTTAGTATCTAGGAATTTAAATTTCTGTATGGAAGTTAAAAACAGAATGTTTGTTTCAGGATAAGAATAGCTCGGATATGGGGCCCAACACTTATGGTAATCAGAGAATGAAGACAAAACGATGTTGGCTAATGAAGGTTCATTTAAATAACCCTATAGGAAAATATGTTCACGTTTTATGACTCCGAATGTTGGGCTCTAGAAATAGGGTCCAACAAGTTGTGGTATCAAAGCCCAGAATTAGGATCTTATATGAGCAATTTTTGAAATATGTGCCATGTTACATGCATTTTAGTCATGTCATATCAAGACAGCAGCAGCTAATCTTTAGTCTGAGTTGCATGTGTATGAGTCACACACTTGAGTAATTGTTAAAAGTTTGAAGTGAGAAGAATAATGATATGTCAGAATGTGAGAAAATGAAAGTTGTGGATAAATAGAAATGAGAAGTAGTATATGGGTAAATACGACAAATAATGATTCAATGTATTTGTATTAGGGGGATGCCTTATTAAATATGACATCAATATTGCACTATGGTGATATGTCCCCAAATGTAATATGGATGTGAATGTATTATCAAGGATTGCTTAAGGAAAATAGGGAGACAAGTAGAAATAATAAGATTAAAGAGTACAAGTAGAATGTAAGGAAAACATAAATTGTTATGATCTTAAGAAGATGAAATTGGAATCGAATTGTTTGTTTGATTAATGTGACAAGAGTTATGATCCACCATAAGAATATATTAGTGGAATTGAGATTAGAATTTCATGATGATTATACACCTATAATTTTGAATTGATTGCGAATATACATATGTAAGATGTAATGAAGGATAATTGGAAGATGAGATGAATGATAACGGCATATGTACAAGTTCAAAAGGTTAAGTTGAATTGTTATTGTGAGTACCTATTTGATAATGAGATCATTATAACAAGTGAGAATATTGAGCACGTATGTATTATATATGTGGAGATGATATGGAAAGCAATCTATGACTTATTGGATATTTGTTAGTCATAGTTCCCATAGTTTAAAGTCTAAGAGGAACTAGCGTAACACATGAAAGTGCTTATAATGATCAATCGGGTATAGATTGAGATTGTTGATACAATGAGTAATGAATTCGAAGGTAAAGATAAAAATATCGTCTAGGATCAATGGAGGTCAAAGTATCAATTGTGTAAGATATAAATTGGTAAATTGTTGGAGATAAATCTATGGACAAAATAGGATGACTTTGATGATTCACACGTAAGCATATGCGACAGTAATTATGTTTACTACTTCATTGAGTTTTGGTAATTAGAACATTATGACCTTGTAAGAATGATAGAAATTGGTCTTCTTGAGGTATTAAGAATGTGTAATAATGCGATGATGATAACAGTTGATTGATAAAGAATGAATGAATAGTATAGAAGCAAGAAATCTTCTTTTGAAAAAGAATTTCACTTAATTAGGTTAAGTAGATCAGATAGTTATGTTAAGAATGATCAATGAAAGAAAAAATTAGAAATGAATATGTAATGATTCAAAAGTGAGTATTGGAGTCCTATTCCTGACGAAGACACAAGCATAAAATGTAGAATATACTACCAAGAGTGTATACATTATGTTTGATGTAAAGTATCCAACTATGTGATAGGATTTTTAAATTTGAGGTGTTATTATTGCTAATATAAGGAGACATACCACTGCCTCTAGATCAGTTAGATAAGAATTTCGAGGATGAAATTCTTTTAAGAGGAGGAGAAATGTTGGCCCCTGAATTTATTATTATTATTATTATGCATGATTTTAATAATTTTTGAGGTTTTGATAGATTAATCATTTTGGAATTATTTAATTATATGAAAGTTAGTAGGATTTAATGCATGGGTTAATGGAATTAAAGTCTTAAGGTTATAAGAATATTCAAGGGTATTTTTAGCAAGACATTTAAGTATAAAAGACATAAGGCCTATAAGGAAGGGAAAAATAGACTTTGCACACTCATTAAGGGTAGAAATGGAAGATGAAATGTTGTCTTGTTCTTTTAAGAAAGGAAACACGTGTTTTTAGGGAGAGAAAGAAAAGAAATAAGAAAACAAATAGAGGAGAAGAGAGTTTCGGTGGAGAAGAGAGAAAAGAAGAGAAAATAAGCTACTTTTCGATTTTTCTTAGCATTTCAAGAGAGATTTTAAGGTGGTTCAAGAAAAGAAAAAGGTAGAGGAAGAGAAGAGCTTTCATTAGAGCCAAGAAACTCTTCATTTGGTAAAGAATCAAGGTAAGATCATTTTGAATCTTTTGGATTTTTAGAAAGATTTTAGTTTATGGATTTTAGAAAATGCATGGGTTTAAATATTCTAAAATCAAATTTAATGGTTTTACATTGTGAGATTTTCAATGGATTCCTATTGAATGGGGTTTTGTCATTGATGAAGGAAATCAAGAAAGGCAAGAGGAGTAAGAGGAGAGACATTTTGAGCAAGTCTTTAAGCAAGGAATTCAAGGTGGGTACATGTTTCTAATAGAGTAAATAAGCCACTAATGTTTTCTTTGAATCAAGGAAGTTTAATGATTTCAATTGCATCATATATGTTGCATTTATTGCTTCTTGAATGAATTAATAAATGACTATATGTTTGATATATGAATCGTGTTGATAATTTATGAAAAAACTTTGAAAACGATGGAAATGAGTTGGGAAAGAATATGAAAATGATTTTTGAAAGATATTATGTTGATGAAAAATCATATTTTTAAGAATGTGCAATTTTGGGCAACAAGTTTACAAGTTATGAAATACATGTTATATGAGTTTGGTTTGGTCCATTCTGTATGTCAAGTGCACTTCGATTAAAGGCCTCTCCCACCTACCCGCTAGTGGCATGGAACTCCTTCAAGGACTCCCTCACGTTTACAGCGACACAAAACCACTATGTGGGATTATGTTAGTTCGTTCTATTTATGACTACATATGACTATTATATGGGAATGTATTAGTTCGTTCTGTTTATGGACCTCCCAAACCATTTTGATGTGCTTATATGCTCATGATATGTTAACAAGATTGATGCATATATGATTTGTCTTATTGTGAATTTGGTTGAAAACTTAAGAACGATGTGTTTTATGAACTTAATGAGAATTTTCTATGACAGGTGAATGTTTTCAAAGGTTTTGCTTATTTTTCCATTATAATTTGTTACCCATGAGCTTTCAAGCTCACCTCCTTTTCATCCCACCTTCAGGTGAAGAAAATGAGATCGAGTAACTAAGAGTCGAGGCATCATTCTACTTTTTCAATTTTTTTATAAATTAAGTTAGATTTTGTAAAAGCAATGCATTTAAAGAATTATTTTGGTAGCTTTTGTATTTTATATTTTCATGCCGATGATGTAATGTGGCTTGGAATGCCATTAAGCTTTGTAGACTCCTATTTTTATTGTTAATGAAATATGAATTGTGTATAGATGATTTTGAGTTTGAATCAGGTATATTTGAGTAAGTTATCAACTTGAGATGATGATTTTTAAAAAAGAATTGTTGATATATATATAAGTGAGATGTTATAGATAAGAAAAGTAGGCATTATGAATGATGAGATGTAATTGGATGTGACGAGTCAAATGAGCTGAGATTTGAGAGCTAAATGCAACCAAATTGATAATTGAATGTTTAAGAAGTGATATTGCATTAAAAGAAGTAGATTTGTGAAGATTATGAGTGAAAGTGATGTTAGAATGGATTTAGGAACCATAGGAGATGCTTTGGAGAGTGTTGGGCCCCAAATTCGGAACCCAACTCTTAATCGGAACCATATAACGTGAGCGTAATCCAATGAAATCTCTTTAACCATCATCGATTCCTTTTCTTGCTCTGATACTACAAGATGTTGCATCCCGTTCCTGGGCCGCAATCAAGATGTTGGACCTCGTTCCCGAAGCCTAACTATCGTTCTGGACTCAAAAAGCATAAGTGGGTTTCCTTGAAGGGTCATTCAAATGAACCCTCACTTCCTTTTTATCAAATTTTTGAAATTTGACCCTGAAGGCTATTAATTTTTGCGGGAAGGTATCTAAACGTGTTAGGAATATATCGCTTCAAGAATCACCTCAATCGCAGGTTGGACGAAGAAGTTATGTCCAAACAAATCCAACATTTTTATGTCCTTACTCATATCGTACATGCCTTGGCGCAATTGCCATAACTTTCACTACAGGTGTCGGATTGACTTCATTTTTAGAAGGTTTGAAAAAGACTTCTAGATTTACAACTTTTGTGAAGACTCTGAAATGAAATTCAGTCATTTGGAGGGTTAAAACATGGGGCGTGTAAACCAACACGGGCAGACCGTGTAACCTTTGGGTAAAAATGTGCTCCTGCGCCAGAAACACACAGCTCGTGTGATTTTACATGGGTAGGCTGTGTATCCTTCGGGTGTCACGCAATTTCCACCCTCCAAGAACCCTCCAAAGGATCCTAAACCCATTTTATCATCCATTTTTCTCATAATCTTCCCAAATTCAACTCTTTCTAGTGCGATATCACTTCATATACTATAGTTATTCACTATACACATCCTATGCAACATCACCTAATCAAATGATCATATCTCTCAACTCCGATATCTAAAAATTGTATACTTTATATCATTGGAAAGCTATAAATACGAACTACAACTTTCATGAAGTGAAACATTGGCTAATTCTACATACATAGATTTAGTTTTTCCTTGGAATTCAAAATACACATGTTACCCTCATGAAAAACTTGGAATTTTCCCAACTTCACTTCCTCTATTGCAATATCATTCATAACGATTCAACTACCCATTGGAATTCATCAAACTCTCAACCTCAATTTATTTGACTCTTCGCATTGAACATCATCTCATGATTCTTAACATTCCTATCTTTCTTTTCCATTGTTCACTTACATATATATAACAACAATAGTTCATGCTCAAGATTCGTCATCTCAAGTTAGTGACTTCAAACATACCT
>JANITW010000005.1:23114941-23127334 GCA_027564335.1 Erythroxylum williamsii
GAATAAAAAATTTTGAATTTACCTATGGAAAATTCGGTAGGTAAATTCCGTTGGTAAATGGATTTGGTGATGAAAATTTTCATTCCGTTGGTAAAAAGGCGAGAATTATTGGCGGAATAAAATTTTTTAAGTTTACCTACGGAAATTTTCATCGGTAATTCTGTCGATAATTTTTTTTAAATTGAAACTCACCCGACATCTCCCTCTCACTTGTGTCTTCTTCTTCCTTTTTTCTTCTTCCTTCTTCCTGTGTCTCCTCTTTGATTTTCTTGGACCTCATTTCTCTGTTGTGGATTCCTTTTCTGCTCGTCGGCGTTGTCTTCTCTAGCCATTGTTATCGTGTCCTTCAATGGAGGTATTTTTATAACTACCGTCGTGCTTTTTTGTATATTGGATGAAAGTTAATTTGGATATTTATTACTTTCGTTTATTTGTTTATTTTGTGATTGAAAAACAACTTTAAGGTATAAATATTAGTGGTAGAAAGGACAAGACGTGATTTTAGTATAATATTGAGATAAATTTCTAATACATGTAAGATGTTTGATAAAATGTCTGTTCTTTAAAAAAATAAATTTAGTTCTTTATTTTCGGTTCTTTTTTAGTATGAATTTCATTATTTCAATTCTTTTACTTGAAATAATGAAGTTATCTTCATGATGGCTTCTACAGAAACTAAACACTTTGCAGGTAAATTTTCAAAAATAGTTTTCAGCAAATTTACCGATGAAAAAAATTTCCGTTGGTAAAATATATTGGATTTAGCGACGGAAAAAAATTCCTTCGCTAATTATCGACGAAATGACCAATTTTGTTGGTAATTTTTTAACAGAAAAATTTTCTTCTTTGGTAAATTTACCGATCGAACAAAATAACCGTCGGTAAATTTACCTACTGTCGTATCTCCGACAACTTTTTCCGTCAGTAAATTTCGTCGCTAAATAAGGTTATCAATGGAATGTGTCTAAATTTTGTCGGTAATTTTCGTCAATAATTTCTGTCGCTAAACTCTATTTTTCTTCTAGTGAAAGAAAGATCATCAGATATTTTGTTATATGTATTGATGATGCTTCGAGGAAGAATTGGGTGTACATATTGAACACTAAGAGTCAAATATTTGAAACTTTTCAGAAGATTCATGTTATGATAGAAAAGGAAGGTGAGAGGAAGTTGAAGTGCCTATAAACAACCAATGGAGGGGAGTATACTTCCATGGTGTGGTTGAAGAATATTGTACATTGCATGATATTTAGACATGAGAAAATCGAATTAGGGACTTCATAACATAATGGGATTGCTGAGAGGATGGATAGAATCATTATGAAGAAGATTCATTGCATGCTCATAATATCTATGTTGCCAAAGACATTTTGGGAAGAAGCAGTTTGATCTACAATCCACTTAAATAATCAAGCTCCCTTATTTTCGTTGAATTGTAAGATTCCTGAGAGAGCATAAATTGGCAAAAATCCCATATATCATCATTTGAGATATTTTGGCTACAAAGTATTTAGATACATACTTAATGATTAGAGAAAGAAACTTGAATAAAAGTTGATAGCTTGCATTTTTGTTGGATATGGTGGCAATTAGTTGAGCTTTATATTTTATGACCTAAAGAAGTAAAAGATGGTCAGAAGTAGGGATGTTCTGTTCTAGTAGTATGAGAGAGGTGCTAATCTTCCAAGAGGAATAAGTCATCACAGTGTAGCTTATCATACAACATTGTTAGTTATTGTGTTGTCTATAGGTGAAGAAGAAGAAGTGTGTGGCCAAAAACATATTGATGGTGTTCAAATACAATATGATAATGATGAGCTACATGAATCACATCCAAATAATAGTGAAAATGAATCTATTGAGGATAATAAGTAGGGGGAGCAATTGGATCCATCAGCTAATGAAACTCAGCTTTAAAGGTCGACAAGGAAATAAAAGTCTTCTACAATATACCCAAGTTCTAAATACCTTTTACTTATCATTAAGGAGGTTGAGAATATGTAAAAGATTGCATCTTATGAAGACAAAGATCTCTAGCTCGTAGCTGTAAAGGAAGAGATGGATTCTCTGAAGAAGAATAGTACATACGAGCTTATAAAGCTTTCAAAAGACAAAAAGAAATTAAAAAATAAGTGAGTGTTCAAGATAATCATATATGATAACAAGCTGGTAAAGCATAAGGTAAGGCTAGCAGTGAAAGGATTACATTAATCAAGATGACATTAATCCAAATAGTTTTGGGTCTAACTACCTATTTAGATGTTGAACTCGAACAGTTGGATGTTAAAACAACTTTTTTGCATGGAGATTTGGAAGAGGAGAAAAACATAAAGCAACCAAAAGGTTTCAAAATTAAAAGCAAGGAAAATTTGGTTTGTAAGTTGAAGAAAAGCCTATATGGCCTTAAATAAGCTCTAAGATAGTGGTATCAAAAGTTTGATATATGCAATGATGTACACAAGGTTAGATATTGCTCAAGTTGTAAGGAGATGCTTTAGCTGAAAGATTCCTTCAAAAGTTGGAAGTGAAGCAAGAAAACTATGTAGTATTTTGTAATAGTCAAAGTTTTATTGACTTGAACAAAAATACTATGTATCATTCCTGTTCAAAGCATATAGACGTCAAATATCATTGGTTGAAGTTTATGATAGAAAACACAACAATTAATGTTGAAAATGGTTCCTTCAAATTTGAATGGTACTGATATGTTGATTAAAGTGGTTCCCAGAAACAAGCATGAACTTTGTAGTAAATTTTTTGGGATGTATCTCAAGTAAATGATGGAGAATAATATATCTTCCATATATTTAGGATGAAGGGGGAGATTGTTGAGTGTCCAATCTTATTTTTGAGACTTTCGGTGATCATAAACATCTTTATGACTTATGGGAATAACGAACAAGTGAAGTCAAGTTGAATGAAGCTCTTTTAAGGAGATACACAATAATGTAAAGTGCTACATGCCCATGTCTTGACTTATATGACTGTGTGGATCAACCGTGTAAGCCTTTAAAAACATGTGAAGAATGAAGACATACACAGTCGTGTACATGCCTATATGATTATGCACAACTGTGTGTGGAGAGCATATAGGATAGCTTGTTATTATCAGTTTATCCCATAGTTTTCTCTCTACACTAAAAGGTTTTTCACGAAAATTTTAATGTTTGTTTTATTGTTAAATTTATTATTCTCATAATGTTTTGTTGGCACAAGTTGAAAAGTTCTTTCTTATCATTGATATTTAGTTGATCTTTTAAATAATTATATTATTGTCTCCTAACAATGTGCACATCGGCTTAAATTTAAATACGCCGACTAATAAACTAATAAGTTTCAGTATTATCAATCTTACTAAAATATACACACACTAACAAATAGGTCATTATTTCCATTATAAGTGGAAGTGTAGTGGTGATTATGATGGTCGTTTGGAGACTTAGAAGGATCAATAATAGTTACGCAAAGAACTTCCACTTCTAATGGAAACAATAGGCAATGAATGCTCTCTTGACTTTTGTGTTAATGTGTTTGAAGGCAAATCAACTTACACTTTATAGGGAATAGGATAAGCAATCAAAATTATTGTCTCCACAATGTGGGGGCAAATTTTCTTTTCATCCAAGTCCACTACTACGCTAGTTATCTACAATAACCGCACGCCAATCTTCTCACTTTATCTTCATCATAGATATCACCTTAGGGACAGAAGCAATTATTGGTGCCGACAGACATTTTCACTGTAGCAAACGACCCATTAAGTTTGAGTGCTTGACTTGCTTTTATTTTCAGGTAAATGGCATCTACACCCTTCCATGTTTTAAAAGATATAGTTAATCTTATGTGATCAAGGGGAGTTCGTGGCCTCGGTAGAAATGGGCTGTTACTGAAAGGAAATCACGGACCTTTCCTAAAACACAGTCACAGTGACGACATCCAATCATCAACCGTTGGTGTGATGCAAATAAAATGATGGAGGGTTGGATTGGTAGTCTGATAAAGAGAAGGTAATGATGATGATAATTACAGACAAGATGTCGGATGATGATTGCGGGTGTCCCCACTGGTGCGTGATAGCTGTCCCACGTGTTTCCACACTCACCTCTTTGATATCAAGTTAATAATAATTAATGGTTTACCGTACGAGGCTCATTCTTCATGTGACGTGCACGTGAACATGGCCCGCTTCTTATTCAACCAACTAAGATTGTAATAAGTTGTTCTTTTCTATTTTGCATTATTTTATGAAGAAAAGATTATTTTTTAAAAAGTAAAAAAAATAAAATGAAAAGACCCAAAGCTATTATTTTATTCTATTGCATAATTGAGGGCAATAAATGACAAATGATTGGGATTGCAGGGATAACCGACAGAGTCCGTGAGTGGGGCCCACCAACCCCTTCATTTGCGCTTACGAGGCTCCATCTCCGTCACCCCTATTGTAACGCCAGTTTCCATGTGAATCTCACGTGAACTTGGCCCTCCCCAACCTGTTTCCTTCAATCTACGTCTGCTTCTAAAATCCAAATAACGTCCAACTCTCCTCTTATTATGACGACGATCTTAATGGAAAGGCATGGCATGTTCAATCATTTGGGTTTACATGGATGGCTTGTAGGCGGGGTCCATTAAATTTTTTGATTGATTAGACTTCTCAGTTGGTCGCTCGCAGACGCAGAATCTTTTAGCCTTTCGCTTCTCTTTGATCTGGCTCTTCCTTTCCTTGCCACCCACCACTTCAACCACCTATTTTCATTTACTTCACTTCACCTCCCTATGCCTGTCTCCTTTCTTTTCCCACCTCTTTCTACTTTTCCTTTTCGTTTCTAGTTCAACTTCAACCATTTCCAGTTCGTTAAAAAATTTGTTTTACTTGAAACCACCAGCATCTATCAAAACAAAAATAAAAGAGGAGTCTTTTTGTGTATTAAATCTGTTAGTTTTCATTTTCATGAATTAGAGCCTATAGAAATCATCTCACTATTGAATTATAATTAAGAGCCAAGATCTTTTCAATCTAATCCAATAAGATTCAAGGTTCAAATTTATGATATACCACTTTATTTAGTAAAGAAATTTATTGTGTAATTTTTTTTAAATTGATATTATCAAATAATTTTGTTAATTAAAGTAAAATCCCCATTGTTGTGCTCTACCCCCGACTCCCCACCGAAAGATCAATAAACGAAAAAATATAAAAAATACTTGATTTCGATTCCATAACTTCAAACGAGTTTTCAAAGTTGAAACGAGCATGAATCTACCGCCGCCTTTACGAGAATTGCTCATCGAGACATTGTGAAGTCTTCCGACAGTTTTTTCAAAATGCAAGCTATCTTAATATGTTAGAGAATCTTTATGCTTACGAATGACGTAAGCAACTGTAAAAGACTTTAACTTTTATATATAGCATCCGTATCAGGCTTCTCTATTATAAGCCTGATATGGGTTCGATTCACATTAATCAGGATGCATTTTCTACCAGAACTTTGACCCATTGACTTAAATCATTTATTGTGTCACTTTATTATCTTTATCCAGATCAAATTACGTAACTTAACCGATAAGTTACTGAAAAACTAAAAAATACAATTAATTGTTGTCTAACTAAATGGGAAAAGTAAAAAATATAACATTATTCTCTTTGGACAATTGCGATATTAAATTAAGTTTAAAATAGTTTAAAAACTCGATTAAGCTACGCTATTGTATCAGTCGACTAAGTTTAAAAACAAAACATTTAATCCAAAGATAATGAAAGTCCATCATTCCGTCTTGCAAGGCTTTCAATACTAAAAAGTATCAAATACATTGTCATGTGTGACGTAGATCTAGTATAATCACACATATCTAATACTTCAATAACATGAATCGAAAAATGAAGTGTGACAAACTAAGATGATACCTGTATGATCTAAATTATATTATCTTCATTTATGGGTATCGATTTCTCTAAACTTTACACTAAACCGTATATACTAAACTATATTAGAGAAATTTTCGCTCACTGAATGCTAATAGCATTAGAAAAAACTTATGTCATCTCACTAAATGCTAAACTACATTAAAGAACTTTTATAGGATTGAAAACTTATACCCCCTATGTTATGTCAAATTTTATGGATATTCGTGTAAAATTGTATGCGTCTAATTGACATAGGCTTAAAGTCAATCTGTATATATGCCTAATGACCTTTAAATGCTTAAGATTGACACAAAATTTAAAACTTTCACACGTATTATGACAATGTACGATAACAAGTATTATTGAGGATAAACGATGATCATTTTTATTAATGAACCACTATATTTTCATAATACATCAAATGTACATGGAACAAACATAACGATCCCCTAACTGACAATTTCTAAAGACTTTAAAACACCCATATTGTATACTTGTCTTTCAATCACAAGTGGGCGAAGTCCTTTAGTTAAAGGATGGGCTTACAATTCCTCAGTCCTTAGATGCTCCAAACCTTAATGTCACCTTTTCATATCAACTCCTTTATGGTCAAATATTTGACCTCCAAATGCTAAAATCATGTGATATTCTTTGTTATTACTAAACAACATAACAACAAGATTATAACAATATAATCAAATGAGTCTAGCCACTGAATCAACCACAAATAACTCAGTAATCAAGTTTATGAGCCAAAGTACCTGTGAAGCAATCCTATAGCATGCATGGTCGAGGAAGTCACCCATGTCTACTTGACACTCCTTCACGATATTATATCATTTACAAACATAAAAATGTAACCTTAAGTGGAATTTCAATCATCAGGACACATAGCTTAAATTTGACTCTGAATTCCCTATGAGGTTTAAATTGTTGACTTTTCTATATGTCAACATATAATCCTTGATTCCCTTTAAGTATCTCAATAGTCGCTTGACTTGACAACTTTCCAATGGTCTATACCTGGGTTAGCCAGATATTGACCAGATAGTCTAATAGTAAATGTGATGTCCAACCTAATGTACACTTGCGCATACATCAGACTACCAATTGCATTAGAATATGGAACATTCCTTATAGTCACTCTCTTTATTTTATTATTTGGACATTATGCCAAAGATAATATCTCACTATGAGAGATTGCTGCTACAACAAGTTTACAATCAGCCATATTAAACCTTTGTAACACATACTCAATGTATGTGCTTTGTGAGAGGCCTAATGAGTGTTGAGATTTATCCTGATGAATATGAATGCCTAGGAAAAAAGATGTTTCATTAAGATTTTTTATGTCAAAGTGCTTGATCAAAAGTTGTTTAACCTCATGTAACATGGTCACGTAATTTGACGTGAGCAATGTATCATCCACGTATAATAACAGGAAGACAACTTTGCTCCCTTTGACCTTATAATATAAACATCTTTAAATTTTATTTTCCATAAAGTCGAAAGAGGTGAAACCTCATCAAATATAAGGTACGACTTTCGAGAGGTTTGATGTAAACCATATATTGATTTGTTTAATGTACAAACCATGTCAGTTCCATATGGATCTTGAAATCCTTTAGGTTGTACCACTTATAGACCTCTTTATAAAAGTCTTTATTTAAGATAGCAGTTTTGACAGCCATCTGATGTAATTAACTATCATCATAAGCTACAGTTATCATAATCACTCAAAATTTATCCTTCGAGGATATAAGAGAAAAGGTAACATTAAAGTCAACCTCTCTTCTTCAGTAAACCAGCAGGTAACTAAGCAGGCCCATAAATCGCTGAACTTTATGCCGAAATCCTTTAGTTCTTTTAAATTCATTTACAATTGAAGGGTTTGCAATTCTGCCACAAATTAACTAGCTCCCAAATCTTACTATGCTTCATAGATTGCATCTCACCATAAATCCACATTGGGTTCAAAAACAACTTCTGTCAAAATAACTAGATCCGTAACATATCTAACATCATAGTCTTTTTTACCAAATAGACTATGTAATTAGATGGGATAGCAGGTTATTCCATTATAGCGGATCTACGCAACTACGTTAGATGTTGTATCCTCAAGAACCTATGTGTACAATTATGAGTTCCTGTTCCTGTATAGGCACGGTATTAAAACCTAGATCCACCATATTTAATTGTATGAGCAATGGATACATAATAATTGTATGGATACGTAATAATTGTAGTATCCGTCCTGCTATCATCTAAAGGGTTAAAGAGCCCATCATCATCACATTGTATTTCAAAAACTTAACTGTTTGTGATTCCACTATTCTGGTTCCTCCATCTTTACAGTAAAATCTGTAGCTTTTTGAGTGGTCGAGATATCTTACTAAATAGTAATGAACATAGCGAGCATGTAATTTGTCTTTATAAGGATTATACAACCTCAGTAGAGTAGCCCAATAAACAAATGTGTGTAAGGCTGGGTTTCCACACTTTTAGACAATTAGGTAGATTAGTCTTGTTCTGCATCGACTTCTTCAAGTCCTTTAGGGTGTGCTTACAACACACCATTTTGCTCAAAACTACTCGATATAGTGAACTTAGGGGGCGGTTGGTTCGTATAGGAGAATGGTAATAGAAATAGGAATGAATATAGTGAGAAATGAGAATGGATATTATCATTATAATTATGATGGTTGGTTAAGAGAAATGAATGATTATCCTTACCATTGATAGTGGTTGGTTTATAAAAAATATTGATAAATAAAAATTAATTATATTTTAATTAATTAATTATATTGTAATTAATTAATTAAAATAAATAAATAAATTAAAATAATGTAATTAATTAATTACAATATTTTAATTAATGAATGAATTATATTTTAATTAATTATATTGCAACTAATTAATTAATTATATTTTAATTAATTATATTTTAATTAATTAAATAATTACAATATTGTAATTAATTATATCTTAATTAATTAATTAATTACAATATTTTAATTAATGAATTAATTATATTTTAATTAATTTATTATTATTATTATTAGTTAAAGAATATCAAACCTTACTAAACCAAAAAAATCAAACATTGTTTTGGGTCATATGGTAAGAATAAATAATGGTGGCAAAGTTAGGAATGACTCCCATTACTCTCATAATGAAGAGGAATGGAGCAATGTCTAAAAGTAAGGAATGAAAGTAAAAGTTATTTAATCATAACCTCTTATCAAGCTCTATTTTTCATTCCATACTCATTCCTCTGTTCTTAATTATGAGAGGAATGGAGCAATGTCTAAAAGTAAGGAATGAAATATTTAATCATAACCTCTTACTAAGCTCTATTTTTCATTCCATACCCATTCTCTCTTCTTATACCCACCTTAATAAAAATGTTCTATAAATTATATGAATAAAAGGTAAGAGAAAGTCAAGCCTTTTATGTGACTGCAATAATTAAAATAATTAAATTTCATTTCATTAGTATTTAAGTGAGGTGTAGTAAGGTTCTTCTTTTGTAACTAAAAGATCACAAAATTAAATCACGGAAAGAATTTTTTTAATAAAATGTAAAACAAAAATTGCGTACAATTAATTTCCGTTTCTCAACCATCATATTCTTCCCTGTATAAGCGTAAAATGTACTTTTTGAGTATCTTTTTTTATTAAACAAAAATTAACTTAATTCACAGTTAATTATGAAATATCAGATTATGATTATTCTATTTAGGGAACCTTGGTGCAGACTCACTTATTTTAATAATTATTTATATAATTTCGAATGTTGTCTGTTTAGTAAAGATTTTTAAACCTGTTTAAGTGTTAGAGAAACACATTGATGACCAAGACCAACCATAACTGGTTCTAACCCTTTTTAAAATCCTTTCTCCGTTCTCAGTAAGTTCATCACTCTTGCCATTTCATGACTTACATGTGCTATATGAACCATTACACTGGAATCTTTAAAAATTGAATGGTTTCAGACTGGTTTTAAACTAAAAATTTTCGATTTAGTTTTAAATTTTTTATTTAATTTAATATAATGACTTTTATTGTTAAAATTCGATCGTTTTATTAATTAATCGGTTAATTTTGTGAATAATTTTTTTATAAATCAAAATAAACTGATTAATTTTTATTTAATAGTCTATTTTTGCAGTGAAACTTTAAATTTTTTAATAGGTTGTGATATTCTTCTTTAATTATTTTAATTTTAGTTAATCTTTAACTAATTTTATAAGATCAAATACCAATTGAATATTTTAAACAATAAACTTCTTATCTTATTGATTTAACTTTTGATTTAGTTTTTAAAAAATTGATTCATATTCAAATAAAAATACCATAACTCTCAACTGTTGAAAGATATACTTATGGCATGTTTGATTAAGTGAAATAGCTATTTTATTACTGATGTATTCATAATAAATAGTTATGTTTTTGTTTGGTTAAAAAATAACATACAAAATAACTGATCATAGGTTTAGTTGTTCCTATATTTACAGCAGTAACTAAAGATACCTCCCCCTATTTTTATCTATTTTATGAAACGAGGAATAGGTAAAAAAAAATCATTCTTCTTGTTCTTGTTATTATTATTATTTTTTTATAAGAAAATTAATAATAATAACAATAATAATAATAATAATAACAACAATAAAAACAACAACACCAACAAAAAGAAGAAGAAGAAGAAGAAGAAGAAGAAGAAATTTAATAATAATAATATTATTATTATATTACAATAGTAAGAAAATTAATGATAATAAAATAAAATAAAATAGTAATATTAATAATAATGATAATAATAATAATATTTCTTTTTATTAATTATTCTTTTATCATCTCAAATTTATGTTTTCAAACCAAACATTGTCATACATTATCATTAGAAATTCTTATGAATAAATCAAACTAAATAATACATATTTTATTCTATCCTCGTCTGCTTTATTCTTAAGAATAACTATTCTATTTCTTATCTATTCCAGTATGAGAGTCAAACATCATGTTAAAGAAAAAGAACAAGGGGACAAAAAAGGTGATTGATAATGAATTTTCTTCGAACCCATTTCGAAATTTCTTATAATCTTCAATTCATGCATGAGAAATTAAGAAAAGTAAGTCTTGAAGCTATTTTCAATAGATGCTTTTATCCTTTGGTTTGCTCTTTGTTAATGTCAATAACGTAAGGACTTGGATTGACGTCCTCCTATCATATTATTCACATGTTATTGACATAGACTAACGTTATATAATGATTTCCTGCTATGAATAAACAAAAATAAGATCTTTTATGTATTATTTTATATAATTTTAAAGTAACCGATAATTTACTCCTTCGTAATCAGAAAGTCATGAATTCGAACTACGTAAACAGTCATTTTTGTAAAATACAAAAGAAAGCTGTATACAATTGATGAGTTTGTCCTTTATCTATAATCAATTAACCATAATCGGTCAAGCAATGTGTCAATTTTATGCAACCAGAGAAATGTCTAAGGATGGGAAGAATCTTCAGGTTCATGCATGAGAAATTAAGAGAAGTAAGTAAGTCTTATTTTAGCAGATGCTTCTATTCTGGAGTGTATTTACAGCGTAAGGACTTGGATTGACAACCTTAAAATGTTAGTCACGTGTTATTTTTTCAGTTTTTTTCTTAGGTTAGTTATATGATTTCAGATTTCTTATCTTTGCCTACTTATTTGCCAAAGAGAAAAAGGTTTTTTTGAGATAAATATATGGATTTTAAGTAAAATTAGAACAAAAATTTTAATAAAATACATAAAAATAATATTACAATGCCATTTAAATTTACGATATTTTAAATTAATTTTTAATAATCATTGTATCTTATTTCTCTATTAATTAGAGATAAGGCTGCTTACTGTTAAATCTTTTTAGATCTCGTATTAAGATAATGACGTGGACAAATATTTAGGTTTAAGATTTTTTAGTTTTTTTCCTAGCTAGCCTTATATTCAAGTCATAAAAATGTCAATTATAGAGATAAGATTGCGTACAATTAAATCTTTTTACATCTCGTATTTAGATAGTGATATGGAAAAATATTTAAGTTTAAGATTCTTTAGTTTTTCTTCCTAACTAGCTTTATATTCAAGCCATAGAAATGTCAATTATTTTTTATGTTGATGTATTATTTTCGTCAATTTATTATTTTAAAACTTTCACTCTCTCTTTTTTCGCATAGCTATTTATAAACAGTTTCTCTATCAGTTAGGACTAAGGCTGTACATTATTAGAATTCTCCAAATTTTGCGTATAAGCTAAATTCTTATTGAGTCATTTGAAAATAGTCTTTTTACGAAATGTTAACTCATTTATGTTATTTTTACAATTCACTAAAATTCGATTTATCACTAACTTTATATAGGCAGCATTCCAAATAGGGAACAAGCTTGTGTGCACTATAGTCCACATGGAAGTAACGCCAGGGCAGGATTATGACTTGGAAA
>JANITW010000005.1:23185503-23207382 GCA_027564335.1 Erythroxylum williamsii
GAATTCCAAAAAGCAATAAATGCACATTTATAACACAATTGAAAACATTTAACATTTTTAATTTTAAAGAAACATTAGTGGCTTCTTTCTCAATCATAAAAAGGAAACCCACCTTAATAACTCCTTGCTTTAAGCTTGATCAAGATGCCTCTCCTTGAGCTCCTCTTGCCTCCCTTGATTTTCTTCACATTTGCAAAAATTCCAAATCAAAATATAGATTTAAATTGGAAAACCCAAAGTATAAACATGAAATTGATCCTAAAACACTCATACCCATGCATTTCCTAAGCTATTTGAACCAAAAACCCTTCAAAACTCCAAAAGATTTAAAATCAACTTATCTTGAATCTTCTCCAAACAATTTGTTCCTTAGCTCCTATGGAAGCTCTAATCTTCATCTTTCTTTTTCCTTCTTGAATAACTCTCAAAATCACTCTTTAAGACCTTGAAAAATCATGACATAACTAAACCTTCTTTCTCTCCTCTCTTTCCTTTCCACCGACGTGCTCTCCCTCTTCTTCTTCTAATTTTCGTTTTTCTTCTCTCAAATTCAAGGCAAGTATTCTTTTCTTTCTTTCTTTCTTTTAAAAATGACCAATTTGCCCTTCCTTCTAAGCCTTACAACTTTACAACTCAAGTGGTCTTCCTAAACTATCCCTTATACACAAGTTACCACCTTAACACTTTAATTCAATTTACCCACTTCATATACTCTTACTCACATTAACAAACTAATTAATGCCAACATAATTAAACTACTAATACCCCAAAATTAATCTAATCATGCTTATTCATAAAAAAAAATTCAGGGCCAACATTTAGAGTAAGGTATAATAGATGTACCATATGTATATAATGCATATGTATGCTTAAATGTGGATGCATCATGCTTATTCATCATTTAAGGCAAAAATTCATCATTATGAAAATGTTTTACCTTGATAAATGTATTTATGGTGTTAAATAGACTACTATAATTGTATCATAGTTGTATTCAATCCCTTTATTGTTTAAACTCTTTTGAACTCCTAGTATGCTTTTAAGTTCTCACTTCCCCTAATGAATCTAGACAAAGAATCATTAAGAGCATTGACCTCCTTTTTCAATGTCTTGTTCTCATAAATTAATGTATCTAAATTATAATTATCAATAATAGCTACACTCTTAAATGTTTTGATGTTATGCTATTAACTCTTCATATTTTCATTTTCACTTATGCATGCATCTAGATACTTTTGAGCCTCTTTGAGTTTGAAAACTAGCTTTCATACTTATAATTTCAAGGATTTCAATTATTTCATCATATGACAATTTAATATTACAATAATTATCATAATATTTAGAGTTGGAGAGTACCTTATGATCATCTTTAGCTATGAAGCATATGAGAGCTACTTCTTCTTCTAGATACCCACTTTTGGAATCACTTGTGTCATCTTAAGTGGAACCTTTAAGTGCCTTTTTGTTCTTATCCCTCTTCATTTCTTTAATATTTATTATTATCCTTGAGGAGAGGGTATTGAGACTTTATATGTCCAAGTTACCTACAATTAAAACAAATGATATTATTTAATTTGCATTTTGAATGTACCTTATCTCTTTGAATTCCTTTATTTTGGAGAAGTTATTTACATGAAAAACTTTTTTAATTTCTAATAATTGGGTAATGTCTTCCTTGTTTGTTCCACTAGTTGATGCCTCTTCCTTTTTTTTTTTTGCTTGATTCCTTCCTTGAGGTCTTAAAATCTAAGTTCTTCCTTTTTGGAACTATTGTCTCTTCGTTTTAAGTCTCTTTCGGTCTTATTTTATAGATTAGTAATGATCTAATGAATTCCTTTAATGGTATCACATTTAGTTCCTTTGTTTCTTAGGTTGCCCACCTTGACTTCCGAAGACTTTAGAAGATTCTTAAGCACTATATTCGTTATTTCACCTTTAGTATATATATTGCCTATGCCTTTGAGAGCATTACTATAAATAAATTTGGTGTACATATTAATATACTCTCATCATGCTTCATTTGAAAAAAATCATATTGATGTGTTAATATGCTCACTTTATTCTCCTTTGCTTAATTTGTTTCCTCATATGTAACTTTTAAAATATGCCGAAGTTCATAAGTCATTTCATATATTAAGACTCTTATTGAATTTATTTCTTCATGATGAATAAAATAAAATATTATTATCATTACTATTTAAGGAAATTAGTCTCTCATCTTAATGATCTCATTCTTCCCTTTAGGTTGGGAACTTTTATAGCATTTCTAAATTATATAGGAATGAATGCATCACTTAAACCAATTCCTTATAAGTCAATTTTTGTTGGACCCCGTTTCCGGAGTTTAACTCCGGAGTTATAAAATATAAGCGTATTATCCTATAGGGTTCTTTCAATGAACCCTCATTATCCATTATAGGTTCGTCTTCATTCTCCAATACCATAAGTGTTGGGCCCTAATTCCGTCCTCACAAGACATATGCCTGATGTCCTAAGTGACATCTGAACACGCATCCCATAAGGGTGGCATGCTCACACCAGTCAGACACCAAAATCACAAATTGAATTCTTCAGAACAATTGTATCTCTATGTCTCTAGTTTATTTTGAAATAGGAATCATCTCATTCTGAGCTCTATAGCTCAAGATATGATCAAAAAACCAAAGTATGTTCATAATTAAATCATGCTCTTCCAACTCATTCCCTAACTTTTTTCCATCAATACTTTTTAAATCAACTAAAAAGGCTTCTAATTTTTATGAAGAGATAGAGGAATGTGTTAGAAATCTATTGGTTTAAGAAATACTTTATTTGGACGTCAGATGACAAAGTTATGGCTAAAAGAATCAAATATGTTTAGAGCTAGAAAACCCTTAGGGTGGCAAAACATTGGTGAAGTTACAAGGTGCGATCAGACCTTCGCTTATCGCGATTGCACCTGAGGCTACTCCCAGGGTGCGGTTGCATCTTTCCTTGTCGCGATCACACCTGAGGCTACTCCCAAGGTGCGAGGTCACAACCTGCTTCCTTGCGATCACGACCGAGGCTTTTATTCATCGTATGCAGCATCCCTAACTTATAATGATCATATTTCTCTACTCCGATGTCCAAAAATTTCATACTTTATACCATTGGAAACCTAGAAAGATAATCTACAATTTCAAGAAGATATCTTTGTCGAATTCAGCCTAGATTAACACATTTTTTCCTCTAAAGTCATAAAACAAATTTTACCCTTATGAAAGACTCGAAAATGTAATACAAATTCACTCCTTCTAATGTAACACCATTTCAAACATACTGTCTAATCTCTACTCACTTAATTCCTTACTTACATCTAATTCTCATTCTTCACAATTTCCTATCTTTCTTTTTCAATAACATCTCTTAGTTATATATAACAACAATTCGTATTCCAAAATTTATCACCTCAAATCGATAAATTCCACAAGTTTACCAAATTTCAACTCAACTTCATCCATACACAAACTCATGTTTCATTAACCTAAAAAAAAAAGAGTTTTACAAAGCTTAATGGGCATTCCAAGCCATACTACATCATAACCCAAAAATATACAAACTTTACATGAACGAGTAATCCTAAAAAAATGGCTAAAACCTTGTGTTTTCCATAAACTAACTTAAAATACAAAAATATGCAAGTTCAGAGCGATGCCTTGACTCTCGATCACTCGATCTCTTACTCATCACCTGGAGATAAGGAGGAATGGGGGTGAGCTTAAAAGCTCGTGGGTAATAGTTTACAATGGAGAATAAGCAAAATCATTGAATTGTTCATTTTTCATAGAAAATTCATATTGAATTCATGAAACACATAGTTCTCAAATTCTCAACCAAATTCACAATTCTAGCTCAAAACTCATAGTTAAAATATCATCACATAAACATGGCATACACATTTAAACATGAAAGCATAACACTCAATTATGCACCATTCTTGACAATTCAAAGATGCAATGTACAAATAAATGGCTTAAGGGTTCCATGGACCGAAATGGAGAAACCGAAGTTCACACCATAAATAATATAAGCGGGTAACCGATAGAAGGCTCTTGTCAACATGCATATGAAGAATGAAATGATTCCACTCTTGCCTAAAAAAAAGAACATATTTATGCTCAAATCATTTCATCATATGCTCATACTTTCATGTTCTTTTCATTTATACAAAATGCCATGACATTTTTTAAGGCATAACAGAAAATGTTTCAATGCATTTCTATTCTCATTTCGCAATTCATGAACAAAATTCATATGCCAAACATATAAAGATTTCTCAAATAATTCAAATAGAAATCATGCAACATTTATAAAATAATTGGAATTTAATTCTCTTGCTTTTGAAAACATAGTCATGGCTCATTAACTCAGTTATAAACATGTAACCCACCTTGAATTCCTTGGTTAAAGACTTGCTCAAAAATGCCTCTCCTCATGCTCCTCTTGCCTCTCTTGATTTTCTTAACATTGACAAAATTCCCAATTCAATAGGAATTCCAATTTGAGTACCTAAACAAACATATATATAAAGTTGATCCTAGAAAGCTTAAACCCATGCATTTCCTAAGCTTATTGAACTAAAACCTTTCCAAAAAATCCAAAAGATTAAGTAAGACCTTCCTTGAATCTTCACCAAACGATGAGTTTCTTAGATTTAAAGAAACTCTTCTCTTCTTGAACAACCTCAAAATCTCTCTAGAAAGCTTAGAAAAGATGAACCCTAGCTTGTTTTTTCTTGTTTTCTCTCCTTTCTCCTCTTCTCTTCGTATTTTCTCTCTTCCCCTCTCTCACTCACGTTCTTCTCTTATTCAAATGTAAGACAAACATTTCTTCTTCCACTTATACCCTTAATGAGTCTAAAATGTCCATTTTGCCCTTCCGTTATGCCTTATGGCTCTTTATCCTTAGGTGACTTGCCCAAAATGCTCTTGAACATTCTTACTACTTTAATTCAACAATCCAGGGAAATAAATCCTACTAACATAGATATAACAATTAAACTCCCAAAAATAAATCTATCAAAACTCCATAATTCATTTAATCATGCTTAACTAGAGGAAAAACTTTGAGGTCAACATTTCTCCCCCCTCTTAAAAGAATTTCGTCCTCGAGATTCTTATCTGACTAATCAAGAGGTAGGTATAGTTAATGGATTCAATCAATTCGTCAATGATTAATCAGATATCACACTATCTTAACTGTTTCCTAATGTATTTCCGATTACTCACTTTTTTTCCAATGAGTTGACGACACCACTATTAGATTACATTAATATTTCATAGCATACTCATATCACACACATTATGAATCTAAGACATCTTTGTTGGTACTACAAAATCATATGTTAATGGTCCTATGCTCTCAATAACTTCATGTAGATGAATACAATTTGAGCTTAATTTATCCTTTTTCCTAACTGAGCATACCTTGTTATGGCAATACTTTCATAAACAATTCATCTTTCACTTGATATTTCACATTTCTCTAGTGTTAATACACTCAACTCTTATATCTATCTCACTATATTCCATAACCTTGGTGTTGATCCACCAAACTCATTTATCTCTCTTGAATCACTTAATTTCTAATACAGATCAATTTCACTTATCAGTAACATCTCCAATCAATTCTGGCCTTGAACTATTTTAAGCCTTATTCATTCAAGTATACAGACGAACGACTCTTTCTGTTGTATAACACCGCATACAGTATTCTAACGATAATGAGTGTTATGTTTAAATTCAATTAAGACTATACATTGACCTCATGTTTCTATGAACTCCAAAATATAAGCTTTAAGCGTACCTCGAACAATTAAGACTGTTGGCAACTCATACATGCAATCACTTGCTTCTACATGCTTAGCTATTAAATCCCATTTTGGCGTATTCCTATTAGGGAGTATATCTTAGGTTGTTACTTATGCTTTCTCTAATGATATATTTGTTCAATCATCTTTATTAGGTACACATCCTTCTTATTTCAATCACAAAATATCATTTTCCAATTCCAACTTAAAATTTGGATTCATTTTAAATTCCTCAATAAGATTCACAATTTCTGAATCCTCAATTTGGGCTTTGCTAATCTTTTCATGTGAAACTGGTCTTAAATTCAATAGCTAATAGTACTTTGATTTGCCCAAAATTTAACTCAACATTCTATGCTCTTCATTACACTCTATCTGATAACCTCAATATCTGGATTTATGCTACATCGCTATTGAATTTTTTGTTCATTGCATCAAATTATAGCACTAGCCTTACTGGGAAATACTCATTTGTACAATCATAATATTTTCAGTAACTCTATCCATTGTCTGAGTCTCGTATTCAATTCTTTCAAACTCAATAATTACCTCAAACTTTAATGATCTGTATAGCTATATATATAGATCTGAAATGTTTCACTGTACATATAATGTCTTGAAGCTTTCAAAACAGTTACTATTACAACAAGTTCTATATCATATTCAATTAATCAACTCATGAGACTTTAATTGTCTCTATGCATATGAAATCACCTTATTATGCTGCAATAAATTGCATATTAATCCCTAGTACAAAACATCATTATATACTACAAAATCTGTAAATCCAAACGTTATAAATATTATTGATGTTATACTTCATCAAAATTCTCTTTACCTTCATCAATCAAACGATTTACATGTTTTTCCTCAGACATTTTTGTTAAAGGGCTAAGATCGGTAAAAACCTATAATAACTTCTGCTACTGTCCAATTTTTAGCTAATTCTAGAAAACTTCGGATCCTTTATATATTCCTTGGAGTTTCTTACTGCTTCATTATCTCACAATTCCTTTAAATACTAATTCCTCAACGAGGTAATATGATCTCATGTTATTTTCAGTTTCCTAATTGACTTCTTTTCTAAAATGATTTTTCTAAATTTATTTTATTTCCTCTGATTTCATATTGACTTATTTTAATGTCTATTCATTCATACTAGTTTTTCTACACATTTTAATTTATTTGTAATCTTAACTTCCTGTGTCGGTACCACATTCGTCAGATCGAATTTGCATCTCCCGAACATATTTACACAAAATATAACGTGGGCCTATATTGTCCTCACACTAACAAGAATGTCACCTCAAATCCAAGAATCCAATCACGTAATTGGATTCTTTACATCAAACAAAATGCATACATTCTCAGTAGCATATTCTACCCCTTATGCTTGAGTCTCCGCTAGGGATATGACTCCAATATTCACTTTTGATTCATTACATATTTATTTCTAATTTGTTCTTTCATTGTTCATTCCTAAAATAAATTATCTGATCTGCTTAACTTAATTCAAAGAATTTCTTCTTTGAAAGAAGATTTCTTGGTGCTATCATCAATACTGTTCATGTAATCCTTATCAATCAACTGACTTTATCATTGCTTATCAACCATTCTTAGTACCTAAAGAAGATCAATTTCTATCATTTCTTACACAGTCATAATGTTTTAGTTGCCAAAACTCAATGAAGTAGTAAACATAATTACTGTTGCCAATGCTTAGGTGGGTGTCATCAAAGTCATCCCATTTTGTCCACAGATTTATCTGCAACAATTCACCAATTTATACCTTACACAAATGATATTGTGATCTTCATTGGTCCTAGACAATATTTCTCTCTTTATCCTCGCCCACGATCAAGGTATCCTTGCATTATCACATACTAACATCAATTATACTCCAATTTTCCAAAATTTACCTCTTCAAGTATTATATTATGTCAACTACCATATTGGGTGCATTAAATCTTCTCATTTGATTTATCGTCTTTTTCTCTATCTCATTTCTATCTCGTCTTCCTATTGTCATTTATTTCATCTCTGATATGTATATTCCCAATCAATTCAAAATTATAGATGTATAAACCTCATAAAATTCTGATCTCAATTTCACTAATCTATTCTTATGGTGAGTCGTAACTCTTGTGATATTAATCAAACAACCACTTCGGTTCCAATTTCATCTTCTTAAGATCATAACAATTTCTGTTTTCATTACATTCGACTTGTACATTTTAATCTCATCATTTCTATTTATCTCCCTATTTTCATCAAACAATCCATGATAATACATTCACATCTTTATTACATTTGGGATATAACACCACAGTATAATATTGGTGTCATATTCAATAATACATCCACCAATACAAATAAGTTGAATCATTATCTTTCATATTTACCCATATACTATTTCTCATTTCTAATTATCCACAAACTTTCATTTTTCTTATATAATGAAAGAGTATCATTCTTCTCACCAATTTTATCATCTCAAACTCTTAACAATTACTCATTTGAGTAACTCATACACATGCAACTCAGACTAAGGATTAGTTGCTGCTGCATGCTAGGTCATGTCAGTTAAGAGTGCATGTAACTTGATACATATTTCCAAAAATGCCCATGTAAGATATTAAACCTAGGCGCTTTGATATCAAACATGTAAAGACTCCATTTTCAGAGTCCAACTCTGGAGTCATAAAACATAAGCGTATTACCCTGTAGGGTTCTTTCAATGAACCCTCATTAGCCATCATCGATTCATCTTCATTCTCCAATATCATAGGTGTTGGGCCCCGATTCCATCCTCGCAAGACACGTGCTCGATATCCTAAGTAACATCTAAACACACATCCCATAAGGTTGACGTGCTCACACTAGTCAGAGACCAAAATCACAAATTGACTTCTCTAAAAAAATTATATCTCTATGTCTCTAGTTTATTTTGAAACAAGAATCATCTCATTCGGAGCTCTTTAGCTCAAGATATGATCAAAAAGCCAAAATATGTTCATAACTAAATCATGCTCTTCCAACTCATTTCCTCACTTTATTTACATTAATATTTTTCAAATCAACTCCATAGGCTGCCAATTTTTGTAAAGAGATAGATGAAGTTGTTGGAAAACTATTGGTTTAAGAATCACTTAATTTGGAGGTCGGATGACAAAGTTATGGCTAAAAGAATCAAACATGTTTAGAGCTGGAAAACCCTATAGGCGACAAAATATTAGTGAAGTTACGAGGTGCGATCGAACCTTCCCTTGTCGCGATCGCACTCGAGGATACTACCAGGGTGTGGTCGCACCTTTCCTTGTCACAATCGCACCCGAGGCTACTCTCAGAGTGCAGGGTTGCACCCTACTTCCTCACGATCATGACCGAGGCTTTTATATATCGTATGTTGCATCCCTAACTTATAATGATCATATCTCTCTTCTCTGATATCCAAAATTTCATACTTTATATCGTTGTAAATCTAGAAAGATAATCTACAACTTTCATGAAGACACCTTTGTCTAATTCAGCCTAGATTAACACAGTTTTTTCCCTGAAGTTAGAACACAAATTTTACCCTTATGAAAGACTTGAAAATACAATACAAATTCACTCTAATGTAACATCATTTCATAACAATTCAACTACCAATATTGTAGCACCCCACTTTCGCAAAACACGTACCTAACATCTTGAGTAATAACTGAGTCTGTGCCCCGCGAGGGTGGCGTGCTAGCACAGTCAGTCAGTCAGTAAAATCTCATTACAAATTTTATTTTTCTGTTTTTAAAACAACAAACATATGCAGAAATCAACAATTGGATCGGGCCCAATTTTATTCAGAAAGATTTTCAATCACAACAATACAATCATCGAAATTTCCATAGCTAATTAGGCCCATTACAAATACAAAACACTCACAGTCATAATGTCATTACAATAACAATGCATTCGCATACACATTGTACAATAATTTCAAAATATATTCCTTAATACAAAAATTAATGAAAAATTTTATACAGACGCGAACTGATCCCGACCTCTATCATTCACTTGTATGCAGTAGGTATACTCCCCGTTTGCCTAACAGGGTACTCTTCTGAGCGTAAAAGATATTACAAATTTGGGTGGGTTTTACAAACTAAGTGAGTGACCATCCTCGATGGTTTACTCAATCACATAATACGTACAGTTCATATAATCATATAATTCACTTCATTGCATTAATAGCCATTTATCTTACAAACACTTATCAGGTTTAGAATTCGATCAAATTACTTAAATCATACATATCTTATGAATATGCACTGCTTATGAGACTCACTTTCAACTTGTTACTTTGTTGTGACGAATTACTTATAACTTTCCCATATCTATTGTGGATACTGAGCTCATTAATAATTGTCCCGTATCTATTAGAGATATCGAGCTCATTAATAACTATCTTGTATTTGTTGAGGATACCAGGCTCATTTTATATAGTGAGCCTTTGGCTCTTAATCACTTTCTGAGCTCGAGGCTCTTTTTCACATTATGAGCTTTAAGCTCTTTTTCGGTGGCTACTCTTGTCATAACTGTCTTTATCTTTCATGCATTCATATAATGAAATGCATTAATCACATATAATCAATTATTCACTTTCACATATCATCAAACCTCAGTCCGGCATTCAACATTAAAGTTGAAAATCACTTTTTGTTCATATGCAAATGCACATTCAGAACACATTTATCATCGGACTGTGGTCCAACATTTAGCAATCAAATTGTCTACACTTATTTCATCCGAATTCACATATAGGGAGCACTTCAATATTTTTACATTCGTTAAACTCCTCAGACATATTTTTTCCGGGACCAACTCATTCACATTGTATAATCATTCAATTCATAATATAAACAAAACAATAATAAAGTAAGACCATCTAGGTCTACTCATGGTATGCTCTAGATTAGCATTTGCTTTCAAGGTTTTGAAATGTCTAGATGATGGCGCTTTATATGTTCCTCTTAATCATGCAAAACATGCACATCACAATGCATGTTCAATGACATTCCCAGGTCTATATCCTTAACACATGTCTCATAACCAATTATCAAGATCTTTGAATCATTCCTTAACACCTAGGACACACTTCGTACATTAATAACTCAATCCGACTTCAATTAGGTTCATTTAATATCACTAACAAGCCTAAACATCTCATTGAACAACATTGATAAGTCAATCATTTATAAACAAACATCTCTTGGATTAAAAAACCATAACTTTTTCTATAGATGTCGGATTAATGTCATCTTTAGACAATTTCGAAGAGAACTTCTACATCTACAACTTCTATGAAGACTCCAAAATGAGATTTTTCCACTTGGAGGGTCAAAACACACGATCGTGTGAATTCACAAGGGTAGCCCGTTTTTCTTTCCGGTCTGGTGGTGTTTTTTGCATCAGAAACACACAGTCGTGTCAATTTACACGGCCTGACCGTGTATCCTTTGGGTTTGCTCAATTCTCCTTCTCCAAGACCTCTCTAATGGATCCTGCACCTATCTAACATCACTTCCACTCATAATCTTCCCAAATTCACCTTTTTCTAATGCAATATCACTCCGTAACCATTTAAACACTAATCATATTTTATTCACTCTCAATTCTCAACTCATTTGATTCATCATCTCAAGTGGATAACTTCTTAAAATATAGCCAATTTCAACTCAAATTCATCCATACACATTTCATTTTCCCCACTTGATCATAAACACCCAAAGTATAACACATTCTCATACATTCAAAACAAAACACAACATATACATTCATCCAACAATGTATTGTACCCAGTTCTCAATTTCATGTCAAATTTTGGGACCATTAAAGACAAAATTTAAATTAGATGCCTTCATGAAAAATGTATCCTTATGTTTCTAGTTTAATCCAAACTAAGAACCATCCCATTTAGATAACTATAGAAGAAGTTATGGCTAAAATACAGAAGCATACTCTGAGATCATGTTGCTGCTAAAATTTTCCAACTCAACTACCCATTTTGTTTCCAAATCTTACCCTAACACAACCCATACAAAGTTCACCTTTTTTACTCCTCATTCTCAACTCATTTCTACACTGATCCATTAATACAAACAGATTATAAATTCATTTCTATACTCATCAACTTCCAATTCTTATTACAATATTCCTTTCACAACTAATTCATCTTTAAAACATGTTTAGCATAACTCATAGTTTCTTACTCATCATATATAACATCAATCATTCATAAAACAACTCCTAACCCATTATTTAGCATTTACATGAAACAAACATCAATATATACATATATATATGTTCATTTCTTCATCAACATTCTAGCATATACAAAATTCCTTGTCATGATCATTCAACCTTCAAAACATTTCTATAAATCATTACTCATCAATAAAAGCAAGAAATTTACACACCCTTCCCCATTCATGACAACTACATACTCAAAACACTATTTCATGATATTAACCTCTAAATATCATCACAAATGCTTCATTTAATGAAACCCATAAAAATCCCTAACTTCACCAATATCCCACAATCATCATCATCTTGAGGTTGAAAGGCTTAGGTCTTTGGTGAGAATGAGAGAGAAAGTAAGGTGAAAGAGTAGCATGAAAGATGGAGGGTTGGGTTTAACATGAATGGAGATTTAAAGAGAGACTACGAAAATGAAGGAGAAAAGAAAAGAACCAAAGCAAAGCACTAATTTCCCCTTTGTAGAGAGAAGCATCGTGAAAGACAACCAGGGGGGGTTTCTTTTAATCCACATTAATGACTTAAGACCCGGTTGGGCAAGTGACACTTGTCACTTGCCATATGTCCCATTTCTAAGGCATATGATTGGTTTCTTTCATTTAACTAGTCCAATAAATTTCAATTTCTACTCCAATTGTTTCCCAATTTTTAGTGGCACTTGTCAATAAATCTTAAAGTCATTTATCAAAATTTCCATTGCCATTGGATAGTAATTTCTACTACCATTTAATAATTGTTTTGCCACTTGGTAATTTTCTTAGTTTAAAAATGCCCAACAATTTCTAAACATTTCTACAAAAATTCCAAAAATTTTAAATCAAATTATACACTCCCCAAATCAATTTTTCAACACATAAAACTACATTTCTCAATATAATCACATATATAAACAATTATACTCGAAAATTGTCAATGAATGCATTTACAATTATTTTAATGTGCAAAGATTCAATATTCATGTGTATGTGCATATCATGTAATTCATAAGCATGAAACTTCTTTCCTAATTTCTCACTAATCTCTCACATTTATTATTTTAGCCTTAACATGAGTATTGGGATGCTACAAATATTATTTCCTCATACTCTCTAATCTCTACTCACTTAATTCATTACTTACAACTAATTCTCATTCTTCTCAATCTTTTTTTTTCCATAACACCTCTCAGTTATAGATAACAAAAAATTATGTTAAAAAATTTATCATCTCAAATCGATAAATTCCACAAATATACCTAATTTCAACTCAACCTCATCCATACACAAACTTATGTTTCATTAACCTCAAAAGAAAAGAGTTTTATAAAGCTTAATGGGCAGTCCAAGCCACACTACATCATAACCCAAAAATATACAAACTTTACATGAATGAGTAATCCTAAAAAGACGGCTAAAACCTTGTGTTTTTCCATAAACTAACTTAAAATACAAAAATATGCAAGTTCGGAGTGATGCCTTAACTCTCGATCACTCGAGCTCTTGCTCATTACCTGGAGATGAGGAGGAATGGGGGTGAGCTTAAAAGCTCGTGGGTAACAGTTTATAATGAAGAATAAGCAAAATCATTGAAATGTTCATTTGTCATAGAAAATTCATATTGAATTCATGAAACACATAATTCTCAAAGTCTCAACCAAATACACAATTCCAACTCAAAACTCATAGTTAAAATATCATCACATAAACATAGCATATACATTTAACCATCAAAGCATAACACTTAATTATGCACCATTCTTGACAATTCAAAGATGCAATACATAAAAAAATGATTCGAGGGTTCCATGGAATGAGATGGAGAAACCAAAGTTTACACCATGAACAAAATGAGTCCATTTTTGAAGCTCATATGCCACAAATCGGCAGCCGGGAGAAGGCTCTTGTCAACGTGCATGTGACGAACAAAATGGTTCCATTCTTGCCCAAACAAAAGCACTTATTCATGCTCAAATCATTTCATCATATGCTCATACTTTCATGTTGTTTTCATTCATACAAAATTCCATGACATTTTTTAAGGCATAACATAAAATGCTTCAATGCATTTCCATTCTCATTTCGCAATTCATCAACAAAATTCATATACCAAAAATATAAAGATTTATCAAATCATTCAAATAACAATCATACAACATTTATAAAACAATTGAAATCATTTAATTCTCTTGCTTTTGAAAACATAGTTATGGCTTATTAACTCAATTGTAAACATGTAACCCAACTTGAATTCCTTGCTTAAAGACTTGCTAAAAAATGCCTCTCCTCATGCTCCTCTTGTCTCTTTTGATTTTGTTAACATTGAAAAAATTCCCAATTCAATAGGAATTCCAATTTGAGTACCTAAACAAAAATATCCATAAAATTGATCCTAAAAACCTTAAACTCATGCATTTCCTAAGCTTCTTGAACTAAAACCTTTCAAAAAATCCAAAAGATTAAGTAAGACCTTACCTTGAATCTTTACCAAATGATGAGTTTCTTAGCTTTAAATAAAGCTCTTCTTTTCCTCTTTCTTTTTCTCTTCTTGAACAACCCCAAAATCTCTCTAGAAAGCTTAGAAAAGATGAACCCTAGCTTGTTATCTCTTTTTTTCTCTCTTTTCTCCTCTTCTCTTTGTATTTTCTCTCTTCCCCTCTCTCACTCATGTTCTTCTCTTCTTCAAATGCAAGACAAACATTTCTTCTTCCACTTATATCCTTAATGAGTCTAAAATGTCCATTTTGTCCTTCCTTCATGCCTTATGGCTCTTTATCCTTGAGTGACTTGCCAAAAATGCCCTTGAACATTCTTACTACTTTAATTCAACAATCCAACGAAATAAATCATACTAACATAGATATGACAATTAAAATCCAAAAAATAAATCTATCAAAACCCCATAATTCATTTAAATCATGTTTAGCTAGAGGAAAAAAATTCAGGGGCCAACATTTTAGACATTAAGAAGAATTTCATTTTAGCTTTCTAGAAAAGATAATCATTTCAGCTAAAGAAGGGAGTCCTATTAATACTTTGGCCTCTTGGTTAGGCGAAGATGTAAAAGCACCTATATATGTCATAAATAATTTTTAAATTTCTTTTGAAATTGCAATAAAAAGGACTTATTATAGTACCATTTATTGGTTTTTAACAGAACCCAAAAAGGGGGTGATGAATTGAGTTTTTGTGCATTTAAGAAAATTTTTTACAACTTGATAAAGGCTTTTAATTAATTTCAAATTGGCTGATGAAATCAAATAACACTTTAATTAAACTTAATAAATCAATTAACAATAAAGTAAAGAGTATAAGGAAGAGAAATTGAAATCTAATTTAACAGTGATTTAATTAAGAAATCATACTTGTGTCCACTTCCCAAGTTTTATTTAGATTATACTTTCTTTTATTTCAATTTGGTAAAGAGGTAACTTCTTACAACAATCTTTGTTCAGTAAAGAGGAACACTCCTACAATCTTCTCTAAAGGGTGAAGAGGAACCTTAATGCTTCTTGGAACATCTAAATATAAGAATACCAGCCCAATTGATGTTTACAACTTAAATGACCCTGCTTGATCACTTTAATGCTTAAGGATCTTAGTCACTTCACAACCAATGAATGAATGCTTATAAATACTCAAAAGCTCTTATAAAGTGTTATTGTAACATCTAAATGTCATAAAGATGTCCAAGAACTGAATTTCCAAGTATCTATACCCATATTAGCTCTAAAATATTGTTAGATTCAAAAACTAATTGTTGTAGTGGTTAGTAAAATTGATATTGGTCAACTAATCTATCACATTAATTAAAAAAAATGTACCATATTGGTCAACCAATATCATATACAATTTTTCAATACATCATTTTTTAAAACTCCTTATATATTAGTAGAACATACATGGAAATTGGTTGACTAATATATCTAGAAATACTACATTGGTGGATCACACCTATATATTGGTTGATTAATTTGTCTAAAACACATTTTCAAAATTTTTTTAAGTTTTTCCAAAGATCAAACCCCACTTATTTGAATAAAACTTAATTAAAAAATATTTCTAAAGTTTCTTAAAAAGTATTCTAAAGATCAATAGGGTTTTTTTAGAAATCAAAACCTTAATTCTTCTTGATAGAAAAGATCTATACATTAAGGTCAAAACATGATTTGCTTATATATGAAAAACCTCTAAAGCATTAAAATAGCCAAGAAAGAAATAAAAGAAAAATTACAAGTAAATTTACAAACTTGTTGTGCCTTGATCTTCTTGAGTTTTAATCTTCTTCTTGACTTGAATGTATTTACTATCCATAAATTATTTATTGACTTTATTTCAATGTTGTTTTATTTTAAGCTATCAAAGGATAAATCATTAGTGCTAGCTATACTTTGTTACCACTAAAACATAAAATGTAAGCTCCATGTAACTATTTGGTGTTTGTCTTCTTCTTGAATTGAATTTATTTAATCTCCATAAATTATTTATTGACTTTGTTTCATCATTGTTTTTTAAGATAAAAGACAAATCATCAATACTAATTATACTTTGTTATCGTTAAAACATATATTGCAACCTCCCCTAGTTCAATAAGAATAAAGGTGTATTTTGAAATAAAAGACATATAATTAATGGATGCTCAATATAACTATTTTATATTATTTATAATATAACCTCAAGTAAATATTCTAAAACATTTTTAAATTAAAAGTTAATGAACTTAAAATTTGATATGAAAAAATTAACAACTAAATATTTATTATGAATTTGAATTGATATGTGGATATTGGTTACCAAATATCTTATATTTTAACCTATAATAATGTAGTTAAATCGTAAATTGAGAACAATTATATTTTTTAAGAATATTTTAAAAATTTTAAATAAGAAATTGTTACATATAATCATGCCAAAGAAAACTATAAAATTTAACTATGCCATTATAAATACTACATTGAATTGTATCTTTATAGTTTTAACTAAATTCTTTTCAACAATATGTTATATAATGTATTATTTTATATCATTATATATTTGTGGACTTTATTATTGGATGGGTAAGAAGAAGAAATACAATATGAAGTATGTTCCTTTAGATGAATTATGCGTGGTAGTTATTGCTAAAAAGAATTATTTTGAATTCTTGAGGAGTTGGAAAGGATGTTTCTTTAAGAACAATTTAGTTGATCTAGAATCAAAAAGGAATTTGAAGAAAATAAGTTAAGAGGTTAAATTAAAAGTCAAAGTATTGTTATGGCTTTATAGTTAAAGCTGAATGTAAATGTATAAAAAAGAAGTAACATAAGTAGTTTATGGACTATTCTTATGAAATTAGGTATCTTAAATAAAATGAATGCACAATTTCAAATAACAAAACCTATATTTGCAATCACAATATGCTCTATCTCATTTTTAGTCAAAGGGAGGGAGAAGTAAATCTATAAATTAAATGAGAAATGTTCAAAGGGTCTAGGAGGCAGAGCTCCTAATCATATATATAAAGATTAATTAAAAAAATCTTAGAACTTTATTCAATTTTATAATACTAGTCCAAAAGTGGTGTTAAAATACTCCAACTTTTAATTTTTTTAATAAAAATTGCCTAGTGCTAAACCCTTTATTAAAGATGTTGATGTGGCTAGTCATGTCAACTAACTTTTTTTCAATGTAAGCTAACATTAATTGCCCTAGGTGAAATTAAAATTTAAAATTAGAAATAAAATTAAAACTAAAAAAGAAAAAAATTATAAAAATATACTAAATACACGCATTTTGGACAATATATCCAATTTAGATAGAATCTCCCTTGTATGTTGCAATACCTAACAGCTCTTTCCCACAGTGCACCCAACAATTCAGTACCATGCTACACCTAGTAGCTCTATTGCACATTGCACCCAGCAATAACCATACTATCATCACCGAGGTATGCCATTATATATATTTTTGTGTCTTAAGCTAGTAGCTTCTTCCGAAGAATATATACATACGGGTGATTTTCTTTTCTAATCTAATTATGGTATGTATAATTTAAGAGAATTACTAAAATCTTGTCTAGATTCACCCATTTCTCATGTTATTTAAGGAGCCCCATATCCAAATGAGAAGCAAAGGCAAAGATTAAGCAAACAATTGGCCTAAACAATGTGGTAACTTTTATTTGGAGTAATATGATTTCTTTTTCATTCAATTCTTTTAGTATTAGATTATCCAAGATTATACACCTTAATTAGGTCATGTGAATGTGCCTTTTTAGAATATTCACATTTTTTATCTTGTTTTCCCCTACAAACAGATGTAATAGCATCTTATATATTTGTTGGATCAGAAAATAAAACATGCAAGATTGGGCTAAAACGGTAGATTTCAAAACTTTTTTAAAAATCAAAACGTAGCGGAATCAAGATAACCAAATTAACATGCCAAGCCATACATGATACCGTATTTGGAAAATAATTATCATAAGAACAAGAAGGAGATTAAATTACTGACTTCTTCGCTACAGCTTTAACTCCTCGCTATGTTATCCTATCCTCGGCAATATATCATCTCCTAAGTGATGTATCCTTTTCTTGTTATTGTATCATCTTCTCGATATTGTATCCTTGACCAATCCGATCTACTACTTGTTCTTCTTAGACAACTCGGTTAACAAGATCCTTTGGTGGGAAAGGAGAAGAAAACTTTGGAGGAGATTTTTCTTAGAAGAAAGAAGCCAAAGATGAGACATCTCTTATGCAAATTTTGGCTAATACATGCAAAAAAGGAGAGAGAGTTCAAAAAATGCAAGAGCACCTCGCTTACACCTTACCAATTTCGGTTATGCATGTAAATAAAGAAGAGAAGAGCATCCAATGCATCACTGCATTCTTTAATCAAGCATAATGAAGCCATTAAATGAGACTCTTCTATTTTGTTTTAAGATGGCTATATGTTTATACATAATGAGATCTGTTTCTTCTTGATCTGAGATGACAATTAAGTCTTCTCCTAGACCTAGATACCTATCTGGCTATCTCACAACCCTCCCATTATGTCTAAGCACTACTTGATGTTCAGGTTGCTCTTCTGATTCAACTCTTGAATCTATTTTGACATTTTGTTTTGTTATATCCATATCAACTCTTGAATTGGATGAAATAGCTAACTCCTTTAGTACTGCTTCACTTCTTCCTTTGTGATTTCTCACAAATTTTTCTTCTAAGAAGGTCGCATTTGTCGATTTAAATACCTTCCTATCCTGAGGACTGTAAAAATAGTACCATCGAGTTCTCGTAGGATATCTTACAAATAAACATACTTCTAAACTTGGTTCCATCTTTGTGGATTCAGGCCTTAGAACATGGGCTGGGTAGCCCCAAGTCCTCAAATTCCATAATGAAGGCACTCGACCAGTCTATAACTCCCTAGGTGTTTTAGGTACTGATTTGGATGGAGTAAAGTTGAGAAGATATGTTGCTGTTTGTATAGCATATCCCCATAATGATTCTATAAGGCTAATATAGGACATCATTGATCTTACCATTTCCAGTAGAGTCTTATTCCTACTCTCAACTACACCATTTTGTTGAGGTGTTTGAGGAGCTGACAAGTTGGAAACAATTCCATTGTCAATTAGAAATTATTGGAACTCTCTAGATAAGTACTCATCACCTCGATTTGATCGAAGTTGTTTTAATGGCTTGCCTAGGTGCTTCTTAGCTTCAGCTTTGAATTCTTTGAACTTTCCAAAGGATTCACTCTTTTTATGAATCAAATACAAATAGCCATATTTAGAGTAATCAACTATAAAGGTTATGAAGTATTCATAACCTCCTTTAGCTTGTACATTCATGGGCCCACACACATCTGTATATACCAAGTCCAACATAGATTCAGATCTATTTTCTTTGGAAGGAAATGAGGCCCTTGGTCATTTTTCCTTCAATACAAGATTCACAGGTGGGTAATGGATCATTATCCAAACCCTTAAGGATCCCATCCTTCACTAACTTGTCAAGTCCTTTCTTGTTGATATGACCCATTCTTAAATGCCACGGATATTTTGAATTATTGCTAGAGACATTGGATTGTCTTAGTTTTATCAATTTTGTGGTGTTTAGTGAGCCTATCATAGATTCTATAAAGAACAATCTATGTTTAATTATCGTATTACAAATAAAATCCTTATTCTCATATATTGAAACAACATTTTCAAAATATAAAGAATAACTAGATTTTATTAGTCAAAAAATAGAAATCATGTTCCTTACAATCATTGGCATGTAATAAACATTCTCTAAATATAACCTATGTCTACTAGGAAAGTCCAAGATAACTACTCTCACTGATTCTGTTGAAACATAGGATCCATTTGCTATCTTGACTTGAAACTGACCTTTAGGTAGTCTTTTCCTTTGTTGGAACCCCTACAAAGAATTACAAACATGGTTACTGGCTCCTGAATCTAATATCTAAGAATCAGATAAAATTTTCACATTTCTAGTTCCTAACAAACTTAAGAAACCCATACCTTGTTTGCTTTTGAGAGACTCAAGGTAGACGGGACAATTTTTTTTCTAGTGGCCCATCTCATCACAATGTAAACATTTTCCCTTGATGTTCTCTTTGGCATTCTTTTTCATGGGTTGGGCCATAACCCCTGTTTAGGCCTTCTTTTTTATTAGACCCTTCTTCTTTTTCTTGCCTTTACCCTTGGGCTTAGAAGAAGATGCTACATTAGCTTCTGGCCTATGAGCCTTGATATTCAATATCTCCTCCGTACTCTTAAGAGTATTCATCAACTCACTCAAGGTGTAATCCTTGCTGTTGAGCTCATAGTCCAACTTAAATTGCTAAAAAGAAGAGTTTAAGCTATTGATGATCATAATCATCTGCGTGTCCGCATCTATATCTACCCCAAGCATCTCAGCCTCGGTGATTACAGAGATTACCTTAAGCATGTAATCCCACATCGGTTCACCAGGTTTTTGTCTGAGATTGTGAAAGATTTGGATAGCTTTCACCCTTGTAGACCTGGTCCTCACACCAAACATCTTATATAAGCGATGGACCATTGCACTAGCAGTTTTCATACAAGCAATTTGCTTTTACAACATGCCACTGACAGAACTTAGAATATAACACTTAGTAGTCTTATCAACATTCTACCATCGCTCATGTTGGTAAATTTTGAATTCTATTATGGTAAGGTATTAGAAAGAAATGACAATAACAAATATATTAGAGGCAAGATCAAAAGGAAGAAGGATATAGGTGTTGATGAACTTAACATGCTAGCATTTAAAAAATGTGGAAAATAAAGGGAATAGAGCAGTGTCTATGTTTTACAAATTTCCTAAAGAGCTAATGATAGGTTTAAAAGAGTTGAGCTTACACTATTATAAGGACATGTTAAGTACATATAAGAATTAGACTACTATAATGTTGAAGTCTATTACAAGCATGGTTATGAGAATCCTACTAAACAATATAATGCATCTGTCACAAGAAAGAAATATATTATGTTTAATCCAAAAGTGGATATGAAGTATTTTTATTTTGAAATTGGCATAAAATTTAAAAATGGGCTTTAGTTCAAGGAAGCAATTAAAGATTATGCAATTATAAATAGAGTTTATATCTTAATGGAGATATCTGGTTTAAGAATGGAGATAGTTTGTAAGCCACAATATCCATTTATATATCATTACTATTATTATTTGAATTTATTATCATTTTTTCAACAATATTATTATATATATTTTTATTATCATTTTACTTAGAATTTAATTACTA
>JANITW010000005.1:23349540-23360328 GCA_027564335.1 Erythroxylum williamsii
AGAATCGAAAAAATTAAAAATTACACCAAAAATTGAAAAATTGAATTTTTTTATTTGTTAAATTGATTGAACCGGTTAAGTTTTTAATCATTTTTAAGTATCCATAATTATTAACATTACAAAAATTTAAAAATAAAATTTTCTTTATTTAATAGTGATAAACATCAAGTTAAGGGCTAAGTATTCCATAATTATTAATATTATAAAATATAAATAAGATTATTATAAAATAAGATTTTTCTTATTTTGGTAGTAATAAATACTAATAATAATTAAATCTTTTAAATCTTAAACTTCTTATTTTACTGCTTTAACTTTTATTTTTAAAATATTATTTTTTAGTCGTAATAATTTACTAAGATTTGATGTACTTTCAACATATCTCATATGAATTTAAGTAGAGATGGTTCATTAAGAGAGTTAGAAATGTGCACATGTCTATTTCTCTTTATTTATTTATTTTGTAAATTTCAAGTATTCACACATTTAAATGTTGTCAAATCATGAGAACATTATTTAGTTTATAGTTCTATCGTGTCGCCACGCCATTTGTTAATATGGCACCGTCAAGATCGTTGTTGGTGGACTGGAGATTTGCGATATGATTTGGCCCATGGCCTACTTTAAGATATTTTTAACGAGTCAATTCATAGATTAAGTCCAGTTTACATAAACTAAGAGGTTTAATTATTTTAAACAAAATGATGAAGATGCTGTTTTATATTTTTAATTTTAAAAAATTATTTTTTAAAAAATACCATCCTAGATTTAGGATTTAGGAATAGGCACACATGCAAGAGAAAAATTGATAAATAAATAAATAATATAATATAATATAAAAATTTAGAGAATTAGAGAATTAGTTACCAAATATGTTGTAAATTAATACAAAATTATACGTGAATTTGAGAATTAGTAATAAAATGGTATGATGATATTTAATTTTTGATAAAGAAATAGTGTCACATAATTTAAAAAATCGATATAAATAAACAATGAAAAATATAGTAATATTTTTATTATTAAAAAACATAATCAATTCGAGAGCATTAAAAATTTTGAACCAATTATTTTTTATTCAATTGTTAACTTTTTTGTTAATAAATTCTTATTATAAAAATTAATCAATTTATTAATTAATAATGGACAAGGTGACGGGAAGGAGAAGCAAGAGATAGAAAGACTTGTGAGGATTGAGGAGAGACCATAGCTCTATGAGAAGATTCAGGAGGAAAGAAGAGCAGTAACAACTTTAGGGTTAGGATTTTTTAAAGTTAATCCTTCAAATTTCACAAATTTTTATTTTCGTTGTAATATAAAATTGGTATTTTGTGTGCCATCTAGTACCAATTGGTATCAATTGAAAAAGTTAATATTGATTGGCACTATAACGTGATAAAAAACTAAATGATGTGTACCGTTCTTCCAATTAAAGTTTTTTAAACAAATATTTGATGACAGTGGTATATTTATTTGTTAATTATCATGTATTTAATATTTATTTAATAAAATTGTTACATAATTGGTACAATTCATATAATGATTTTTCTATATGTAAATGAAGTGGTGCAAACTATTGACAATCTTAATTATAACAATTAACTAATATCTTTCCTCTATTGTTTAATCTGTACTTCTCAATTTATTTTTTTAAGTGATTGATTTGATTTTGAAAAATGAAAACTTTTATTTATGTTCTTTTATGTAGATTAACAAAGAAAATTCTATACCAACTTTTTAATTAATTTTTAGAAATATCTTTAATTATTTTTGTATTTTTTTACATTAAAAAACTTAGGTTCTATTTTATATTTTGTTTATTACGCGACTTATGTAAAAAATTTGTACTTAAATTTATTAACAAAGATTTTAAAAATTGATTTTATTAAAATTTGATCCTAACTTGACTTGACTAAATTTCAAGTCATAAACACAACTTAAAATTTTGGGTCGAGCTAAGGTGACAAGGTGATTGAGTCTAATCCAGCCAATACCAATCCTACGTAGGACATAAATATTAAAAAAGATGTTGGATCTGAATATTAACTGGCTATAAAATGATTTTATAAGTCTAAAGGATGGTTAGTGATTTCAAATCCAGAGGTTAAGCGTATTATGACAATTTTATGTAAGACAGAGTTTGGTTTTTTAAGGGTAATAGTGGAAAAGTTGATAGATATGTCACTCTTATTGTCACTCAATAGAACCATATATGAGATTTTCACCTTATACGGCTACTTGATCAATTCTTTCAAATTCATTGGATCCTTTTCTTTGTTCAAAAAACTCCTCTTTTCCTCCACCCTGTCCTAAAGAGTAACTAGGGCAAATTCAGTCACGTTTTCATGTTCAATTGAACACTTTTCTTTTTTTATTGTTTTCAAAGGAGAAGATTCTTCTTTTCACCTAATATATAAGGATCCAATCATGATCTTATAATTTATAATGAAAATAAAAAAATTTCTCGGTTAATCCTTTTACCCCTCAGTACTCGAGAATCAGAAATATTTTCTTTTTAAATTTGAATTTGTTCATTTGGAATTTGGGGCCTTCTACTTCATTTTTAATATTTTTATTTTTATTTATTTATTTAATTTTCTTTTTATTATTATAATTCTATTATTCTCTTTTTAATTCCCTTCCATCATTCCTTAAGTCCCGTAGGCTTTGTTTGATCTTATAGAATTGAACCCATTTTCTCCATATATCCATATAATTTAAATATTTTATTTCATTTTGGATTTTATTTCATTCTTTTTAATAGAATTTTTAAGATTTATATAAAATATAAATTTATATAAAATATAAAAATATATTTGAATCGTTTAAATAAAACGTTTATTTTTGTTATATGATACTTAATCTTTTAGTTACAAATTCTACTTATTTCATTATTTCATTATTATTGTTTTATATATATAATTTTATTTAAATATTTTGACTTAAGGATTGTAATCCAACTAAGGTGCAATTCGAGATGTGAAGAATAAAAAATAAAAGTTTTTCCTTGCTTAAATTTTCAATGTTTTGAGCATTTTATTTATTTTATATTAAATAAATAAATAAATTTATTAAATAAAGAAAAAGGAAAAAGGTTCAATAAATTTTAAAAAAACGTCATCAATAGAATCAAAAAGAGAGGGATTCAAACCCTCAGTACAAATAACTCACACAACGGATTAACAATCCAACACTTTAGTCCACTTAGCCATCTCTCCCAATTAAAAAAAGTAATTAAATTGTTACATTACACATCACATAAAGTTGGAAAAAGTTCCCTCTTGATCTCTCTTTATTAATTTAATGCAGCCTTAGACGCTTCAATTGTCGATTCTAGCATTGAGTGAGAGGTGTTATGCCTATGGTTAGGGTTTGGATCCTATATTACAAGTTAATCTTACTCCAATCGTACCAATAGGTGACATAAAGGAAGAAGCATTATGCCTAGGAATCAACAACACATGAAAAAATTGTTATAAATTCACCCTTTTACTTATTCGGATCAGGACTAAGAAGAGTAGTTGAGACACCAAGCATCCATCTCATTCATACTTTGGATACTCATATAATCAACAAAAACTGTTGATTTGACTAATTCCTAGATAGTGAAGAGAGTTAAAATTTCTATATGATACCAACATGCTTGATGTTTAGAAACGATCTTTGAAGGAAGGTTGACTAGGATTTCTTATAAAAATACTAGTCATGTTTAGTTCATAATGAAAATATTGAATTCCTTTTAATTTTATATATTATTCTTGTTTTGTACATAAAGGATCATACGAAATGAAAATCTCATGTATGATTATATTACATGAATTATTTCCAAAGAAGGAAAGAAGGAATACACGCGTAGAAAAGACAAAGGAGGGAATAGTAGATTTCCTTGATTTTTTGCATATGTACAAAACTGTTTCAACAACTATTTAATAGTGATAGAATACTTACTATGGTGACACATGTTGCCATCTTACATAGTTTGTTAAAGCCATTACAACTACGATGCGTTTTATTATATTAGTGAATACTACGTTCTTTGATGTCATTTGTATCATCTTCATTTTTCTCCTACTTCCTTTCTTCAAGCCATTCTTCAGTGTTTCTATTGTTCATTAATTATTTTTTCATAACATCCCCTTTCCTTTCAGAAGCCACCTTGTCTATTAAATTAATAGTCGAAAATCTCCTTTGTAAGTTGAACATGGTTTCCTATTTAGAACTGTCCTTAGGCTTTCCTTGCATTGCATTAAAACTCGAGTTACTGAGCGATTTTATCGCTTAACTATTCTTCTTCCCCCATGTAACTTTTGGTATATTCTTTCTTTGTTGATTACAACTACTGGTAATCATGAAGACCATGAGGTTTTCTTCGAAATAAATTTATTTAGTTGTGATATATGAAAGGTAGGATGAATGGTAGAATCCTGGGGAAGCTCCAGTGTATACACCACCTTATTAACCTTTGCTATGATATGGAAAGGACTATAAAACAATAGGGTAAGGTGAAATTTCACTGTTTATAGAGTGATTTCCCTCTCCTGTAGTGCTTAAACAATTATAGCATTACAAGAGTCCCTTTCTAAATAGGGCATGTAAGAGGTGGAGGATACCTATACAAAATCTCGAATAAGGTTATGTTAATTGCAGTGTGGTGAGTGGTATTATACCACCATTCTTTCACTGACAACCAACATGTTCATTTCTATGGAGCATCGCTACAAAAACATCTAAGTTATGTTTCTAGATCTTATTAATTGCTTCTATTTGACCATCTATCTGAGGATCATACAAAGTATAGTATCTTAAAGTAACTCCTTGCAATCTGAATGTTTCCTGCCAGAATGAAATTAAGAACAAAGGGTTGAGATTGCTTACTATACTTTTCAATGTACCGTGAAGTTTGAATACATGATCCATAAAAGTTTGTACTACAACTTAGACTATAAGTGGGTGCCCCACGACCATAAAATGAGAGTAGTAACCTTTTAACAAAATCCATGCTGATTTCCGGCCGGCAACCCTTTGATATTAGAAGCGATTGTAGCAATCTTAGGTAAGTTACATTGTCATGCTTGCTACGTTGGCATTTAATGTAATTTGTAACATAATTTCAAACATCCTTTGCTAAGTACTTCTAATGAAAGAAATTGTTTACTCATTTAATGGTCGTTATCACCCCTAGATGACCTCCCTACGGGTTATCATATGCCAAAGAGACTAGCTTCTTCCTAAATTCCTCATCACATCTAATAACCAATCTTCCTTTCCATCTTAAGAGATCATTCTTCCATTCATAATTTCCTAATTGCACTTATTAAGGTTCTAGTCTTTTAATTAAATCGCGAATGGTTGTATCTTTTATCCAACCTTCCCAGATTTCTTCCATTAACGTCGTTTGTACCGGAGATATTGTAAGTGTAAATAGTTCACTACTCGACACCCTGGATAATGTATCTTCCACCACATTTTCCTTTCCACTCTGATAAACCACCTTGAAGCCATTTCCTATTAGGTTAGGTAACCAATTTTGTGACATAACAATCCTTTGCTCTAGAAGATAATTTAAGCTCTTATGATCGATTAACAATATGAAAAATTGACCATTCAAATAATGGTGTCTTTGTTTCCCCACCTTGATGACTATCAAAAACTCCTTCTAGTATGTGGAGAGGCCCTAATGTTTGGGTGTTAATGCTTTGCTAAGGAAGGTGATGGGATGCCCATCTCATTGAAGAACCATGTCAATCCCTTTATCACACGAATTCGTTTCTACAGTGAATGGTTATGAGAAATCTAGTAAGGCTAAAATAGGAGTTATTATCAATAATTCCTTAATTCATCGAACACCTATTGTTATCCCACAAGGTCTTTCTTTAACAACGCATTTAACGGCTTCATTATTACACCATAATGCTTAATAAAGTGTTGCATGGTGGTGGCCAATTTTTAATGACGGATATATTTCTCGCATCTGTTGATACTCCTTTCTTAGAAATCGAATCTCCCAACTATTCAACCTCTCAAGCACCAAAGATGTACTTGTTTCTATTAAGGAATAATTGGTGTTGTTTCACACATTGCAAAACCTAACATAAATGATCCAGATGTTATGAGAAGCTACTACTTTATATAAGGAGGTCATCAAAAAATACCAACAATAATTTCTGTAAATACGATATGAAAATCTCATTCATGAGACTTTGTAAAGTGGATGGCGCATTTGTGAGCCCGAACGACATTACTAGAAATTCAAAGTGCACTTCGTGAGTTCTAAACACCATTGTTGGAACATTTTCCTCCCTCATTTTGATTTGAAATAGTCAGATCGTACGTTTAGTTTGGAATACTAGCCAGAACCTATTGTGTCTAATTTCTATTTACTTTGCTTGCCTTCATATCTTAAGTTTGGTTACAAATTCTTATGTTTTGATCCAAATGAGAGACGAAATGAGTGAAAATGGAGTAAATATTGCATGCATGTTAATTGGATTATTTTGTAATTTTGTGTGAAAAATGAAAGTTCATGTAAATAATTTGCATGAAAAAAAGAAAAAAAGAAATATGATGACTAACTTGTCACCACTATGACCATAACTGCATGAGGGTGACAATGAGTCACACCCATGACTACCAAAGTCACTCCTATGACATGTTTTTTTTTATTCGTCTAATTATTTACGTGGCATCTGCAAGTTGAAGGCTTGAAAACCTAAACCTAGAATGAGACTACAAATAGAAATAAGAGAGGAAGGTAGTGGCACATTCTAACATTCCACATTTCACATACATTGAGACTCATTTGGGGACACAAAAATAGATAGAGAAAAATAAGGCAAAGAAGAGAGGAGAGAAAGCAGAGACTAGTTAGGTGAGGAAGAGAGAAACACAATAGAAAGGTGGAAGTAGTGTAAGTCTTCGATCATCTGGGTGAGAACCAGGTAGAAGTAGAAAGCGAGAGCCAATGTAGAGAGCTTGAGAGTGGAAAGAGATCACTGCATCTGTCTCATCCAAACACTTGTTTCCTCATTTTATTTATCATTTCTTTGTTGTTTCATTGAACTTACTCCTCTATTAGTTGATATACTCATACTCTATTAGCTTTTGATAGTTCATTTTGATTGTTTACTTGGTTTATTTCTTAAATACTTTTCTTATACTGATGAAGATAGGATTGAAGTATTTGAATATGATGAATCTTGTTATTTCTGTGATAAGTTGATCACTTTTTCTTGAGAATTAATGTAACTATTTTAGTTAAATATGCATGATTAAAGGTATGTTATTGTCTTATGTTTGCTATAGTTTATGAACTGAATGGATGCAACAGCATGATCAAACTTTGCAGCATTTTGGTATTAAACGAAGGATCGAGAGAAGAAGTTTAATATGGAACAAGAAATTATAGACGCTTAGGTTAAGAATTAGAAATATATTAACTTAAATGGTAATTAATAGTTGGGTTCCTATAATTAATTCGGATGATAACTTTTTGAATACAAAAGTTAGACTTAGTTTATTATTCGAGTTGATCTTAGAACTTAACTGTTAATTTTAGTAAGATGACTACCCAATCATTTCCCCTTAGTCATGCATAAGAGATTAAATTAGTGAAATTAATTATTAAGAGTTTTCCAGTTTGATTAATCTATTCATTTTTTGTCCCAGTTAATTCTGTTTAATTTTCAGTATAATTGGTTAATTTTCTTTAAAGCCTTTAGTCAACAAATTGAGATACAGTGTTTAGGATTGCATATGTTTTTATTTTTGTTCAAGGTTAGTTTAAGTGAACCAATTTCACCTTCGTGGTAGACGACCCTAGGTAATCAACTATAACTATCTCGTATACTTGCAAGAAGGATAGCCTAGGTTTTTTAGAACTTATTTTAAGCATAACAAGTTTTTGACACTGTTTTTGGGGAGGAGTTAATTTTTAGACTTTAATTAATTTTGATTATTCTTGTTTGTTTATGCACACATTTTTGTCTTGTTATTTTATTGAGTTGTTTTAGTAGTTTTTGTTACTAATTCAGTGTTGTTTTTATTTGGTTTATACGAGGAAGGAGGTCTCAGAAAGGTGAACTTGCTCCCTTTATTAGCAATGTACATTGAATAAGATGACCTCTAAGGGACTTTGAAGACAAACTCAAGGGACCTAAACCGGAAGATCAAGAGATAGGTGAAAGGCAACCAGTAATGAAAGAGTATGCCAGACCAATAATTGATACTGCCACTTCATGCATTTGTCTAGGAGAGGCATCCATAAACTATTAATTAAAGAGCATCCACTACAACATGCTACCATCATTCGATAGGGTTCCCAATGAAGATCCTTTAAACGTCATTCAGGAATTCTACACTACTCTCCAGACATTTCCTTTGGATGGCCTAAATGAAGATTAACTCAGGATGGGGTACTTCTTATACACATTGAAGGATCGGGCCAAGGTACGACTGATGGCCATTCCACCTAGCTCATTGACTACATGGGAGGAGATGTACAACAAATTCATAGGAAAGTTCTACTCCCACCATAAGACTTCTGAGTTGCGGACAAATATAGCTATCTTCACTCAGATAGAGGGAGGACCATTCCATGAGGCGTGGGAATGCTTCAAACTTTTGCTAATTCAGTATCCATACCATCATTTTCCACTCCACATGCAGAACCAATTATTTTATGATGGATTAATGCAATAGTGTCAGTACACAATGGAAAACACAGTAGGAGGAGTTGTGGGAGAGAAAACGGCTGAAGAAATGTATGAAATCTTCAAAATGTTGAGGGGCAATTCCTAATAAAAGAGTGCGTGGGGAAGAAGAGCTGGAGTTCATGAAGTGAGCTCGAATTAAGAACTAGCTCTGCAATTAGTGGGTTAACAAGGAATATAAAGACGTTAACTACAATACTACCCCAAAATTTTCCAAATCAAGAGGTATGTGGTATATATGGAACTTGTGGTCGTGGAGCTAAAGTTTGTTCATATTCTTGTGAGCCTTTTGTAGATGGGAAGAACAAGTGAACTCACTCAATGGTTTTCAACCAAGGGAGCAAAATGATCTGTACTCGAACACCTACAAGGCTAGTTGGAGAAACCATTAAAATTTTTCATGAATGACCAATAATTCACTAGTGCAATCCCAACCACAATACCCAAATTTTCAGAGGAAAAATTATTACCAAGGGCAATATTCACTTCAAAACCCACCAAGAAAGCCCTTTTTGGTAGAAAGCCTGAATGCATTTATTTAGGTCACAACATAAAATCAAGATACGAACAATAAGATATTCGATTCTTTATATGCAGATGTAAGGAGGATTGAGACTCACATAAGGCAACTTATTGCTTAAATTGTTGGACCCCAATCTTTTAGTAGAATTTATAAATATTAAATAAAATTAAATGGGTGTTTTTGAGTATGTATATGTTGTGGGTACCATGGTTATAATTTGAATTATGAGCCACTTCTATGTTTTCGAAAAATCAAGAAAGCAAAATATTTTCAAATTATTGTTGTCGAATGATTAAATTCATTGTTTTCACATGATTTAAATAATTTGATTATGTTGCTAAAAGTGATACATTCTTGGGTTTTGAATGACTAAGAAATTGTATGTGAATTTAATTGTTATGTGAATTTGAATTTGGTTGAATTGTGAATGAAATGTGTTCGATATGACAAGCGTATGAAAAGTCAGTTTTGGAAATGTGCCTTCGGGCAAATATGTTTTCGAGTGTGAAAATATGTTATGTGGGTTTGGTTAGGTCCCATAAGTTGTCAAGTGCACTTGTTAAAGGCTTCGCCCGCCTACCCGTTAGTGGTATTGGAGCTCCGTTAAGGACTCCCATAAGTTCATGGCTACACAGGACTGCTTTGCGAGAATATGTAGTACGTTCGGTTCATGGCTACACAGGACCGCTATGCGGGAATGTGTAGTACGTTCTATTTTCTGGATTGACCCAAACCAATTTTTGATGTGTTAAGTGCTTATGTTATGTTATAAGTTTGATGCATACATGATTTTGAAATTGTTCATGAATTTTTGAAAGATTGAGATTTTGGAGAAATAAGCATTTGATGTTTCAACTGTGAAATTTTATGAAATGTTTTGACAATGAGTTTTAAAAATAGTTTTTGCTTATTTTTCTGTTATAAACATTTTATCCACGAGCTGCAAAGCTCACTCCCTTTCATCTCCATCTTTAGGTATCAAAAAGGAGATCGGATGAAAGAAAATCAAGATGTCCGTTCATTATGTATATGATTGATTTTTAAGTTAATTTATTGTAAGATTTAGATCTTAGACATGTTGAGAATTTTTAGGACTTTTATATCCTGCGTAGTTTGGAGTTGTATCTTTGTATTTGGATTCGAATTCTGAGATTGATGTTGTATTGTAGCTTGAAACAATTAAAGTTTGTAATGCATTTATTTTGGAATATGAATAATGAGTTATGGATTTTGCGTATGGAACTGGGATATACATTTGTGTATGGATATGGCATATATAATATGATTTGATTCTGTTTGGATTCTGGATTGAAGGTCCGATGATTTTGATGATTGAGAATTATCGAAGTGCTATGGGTATATAAATGTGTTTGATTATGTTGGGATTCCGAACAGGAGGTCCGATGAATTGTGATGATTGATCTGAAATATTGAAGTGCTTATTGTGTATTGTTGGGACCCGATCCGGAAAACCGGATCTCAACCGAAAAACGAAGGAAACAAAGCGGATTCAAATCGAATAAATCGAATCACAACATGCGGAAGCAAATGCGAAAC
>JANITW010000005.1:23423942-23436954 GCA_027564335.1 Erythroxylum williamsii
TTAATTTTCTTCTTCTTCTTCTTCTTCTTCTTCTTCTTCTTATTATTATTATTATTATACAAAAATAATTTTCTTCTTCTTCTTCTTCTTATTATTATTAACTAATTAATTATGTTATTATTATTATTATTAGCTTTATTATTCTTATTCTTATTAATTATTGTTATTTATTATTAATTTTTATTATTATTAACTTTATTATTCTTATCATTATTATAAATTTCCTACTTGTTATTATTCTTATTATTTTTAATTTTATAAATTATTTTTAATTTGATTTTTGTTATTAAATTTCTTGTTATTATTAAACTTTTTCTTCTTTAAATTTTTTAATTTTTTTATTATTAACTTTATCACAATAAATTCTAATTTTTCTTAAAACTGAAACTCAAAAGCACAAATATTAAAGCTAGAAAGTTTGCGAAGAACAACAAAATTGGTAAATCTCAGATAACATGACACTACCAATTACAGTCTAATGTGTAGAAGGAAACTGAATAATTAGACAGAATGAGCTCATGGTTGGTCACTAAGTTACAAGGAATTAAGCAATGCTCTTCAATTTGAAGAAGCGGTTATTTATATGTTGATATCCAAATGGTCAAAGGTATATGAAGAAAGAAAAAGTAGTTATGGTTCACTTCTGAACATGCTACATTTTCGGGATAATATACAGAAGCAGATGAAGAAACCAAGGCAAGAGGACATCACAAACAAAGTTGGTCATCACCACAAAAAAATTTCTTCCCCGAAATATGATTCTTCTCACCTTCGAAAGACGAATTCACAACATTCACTTCAAAGCATTGGAAATAGCATATATGAAGTCCAAGAAGCCTGTTCCCTTAAGGAGACCTTTACCAGTTAAGAGTTCAAAATCTAATAACAATAAGAAGCTAATTATTGCTGCCTTCCCATTTATCAACTCATTCTTTGCAGAGAAACCGAACCCATCTAGATCCTCATCCACCAACATTTTTACCTAAAATACAATAACGGATTAAACATAGCAATTCTACATAGGTGGGTTTGAAGAACAAACAAATCTTGTTTGTTTTCTGGAGTAAACAAGTTAAAGTATTACCTCATCAACATTGACATCACTTGCACTTACACCAGGCTAAGCCTTTCCACTAAATAAAATCTCTGCTACTGCACACTTCAAGAAAATTGTTAAATAGCGACGGAAATATACCGACGGAACATCAATCGTATATGATTTGCGACGGGACTCCCTAATCTGTCGGTGAAAGAAAGAAAAGTTGCGAAGGTTAAGAAATCCGTTGCCAACGGTGGAGCGAAAATTTCGCGGTGACTTATAGTGACGGAAATATGCCGATGAATACAGTCCTGTCTGTAAATAGGGACAGAATTTAAATTTTGGTCGGCAAACTTGTCGGCGAGAGAATGTTCACTGACGGAAATAAGCTGTTGGTATATTTCAAAATGGCGTCGGGAAACTAGGTTAGGAAGCTTAATGCTGTGACGGTTTTTTTTAATTATACCGACGGATCATTCCGTCGCCAAAATAAACTTAAATCCTCTGCGACCGTCCCTCTTCTCTCCTTTCCCCGACTCTCCTCTTCTCTTTCCCTCCTCTCCTCCGATGAAGGGACCTCTGCGTGAACGTCCGACCAGCTGCTACGTCTCCGGTGACCTGCTGCTTCCGTCTTCTCCGACAACCGCAACGTTCCTCTCTCCTCTGGTGGATCCGAAGGTAAGGCGTGGGTGGCGTGGGTTACATTTTTTGTGATGTGTTTTTGGACTGATTTAATGCATTTCATTTGTTTATTTAGGTTTGATTGGTTTTGTGTGAATGTTTTGGATGTTCATAGTGGAAAGAATTAAAGGATTTGTGTGTAGAGGGTTGAGATGGTTTTGTCCTCAAGGTGTTCGATGAAATGCATTAGGAGTTGTAGTACTAAACTAGAGCCAATGTGTCCTAAGATAGGTACCAAATATAGATTTGAAGAGTTACATTGTTCTATCATAAAGAATATAGATATTTGATAAGAATCATAATGCACATTGGGTGAGGGATTCATTCCGTTCACATCTAAAGCAAAAGAGAGATAAATTATGTGCATTTATTTTTGCATAATTTACAAATTAATAAATTGATTATCTATTTTAATGAATGGTTATGAAAATTTAATATAGAATATTTCATATCAAACACAATAATAGTAAAAAAGAGTAATGAACGAGAGACAAAGCATTAATAGATTACCTTTATTGTAAAACTAGGATGAGATTCTTCTTGATAGTAGAAAGTGTAGGGCTATTAGAAATAGTTTTAAATGGTCTCTTTATTCCTATGACAATTATAGATAATAAAAAGGAATCCAAATTAGAGGAAGAGTGAGAAGCTCAAGATAAGAGATTAGTTTTTTGAATAGTGGGGCCATACATATCCTTTTTATGAATAAGGAAGAAATCAATTTAATAGAGTCTTTACATATGAAATGACTATTGAAATTTGGCATACTTCAAATGTTACATATGAAGACAGAAATCAAATAAAGAAAAGCAAAGTTAGCATTCTAACATATCAATATAAATTATTCAAATAAAGCATGACAAAAGCATATCTAATATGTATATTAGATTTATTGGTATTATTAATTCTCTCATAGTAAGTTGCTTTGGCAAGTAAGTTGCTTTGGTAACTTTTGAATACATAGGAAGCTAAAGTGATAGTCATACAAGAAGCCAAGGATCTAACATCACTGCCATAAGAGGAGATTATTGGATCTCTTCCTACATACACCATGAGGCTCCAAAAGACACAAAAAATGAAGCTAAAAAAAAGAAGTTTAAATTTGAACAAAGAATTAAGACAAGAAAAAGAGATAACAACTAATGTAAGTAAAGAAGAAGACATGGCTTACTCACTAGATTGAGAAGTTCTTAAAGAAGAAATTCCCCAAAAGAAAGGATTTCAAGGACGGTAAAAGTGATTTAAAACATAAATCCTTTAACATTACTTGCTTTACATGTAGAAAATCTAACCATATAAAGTTACAATGTCCTCAACTCTAGGATAACAAGAAGTGTGAAAGAAACTATAATAAAGAGAATAAGGACAAGAAGAAAGCACTTAAAGCATCAGCTTGGGATGACATAAATGAATCCGAAAATGAGCATTCAAAAGAAGAGATAGCTCATATGTGCTTTATCATTATGGATAATGATGAGGTAACTATTAAAGCATAAAAAAATGATCATTCATGACAATCATGAGTTATATGTATTAAGGCATAAGAATGAAACATTAAAAAAGGACGTAGATTCCCTCAATGACTCATGTCTAAGTTTGTAAAGGGAAGTGAAAATTAGAGAACATGCTAAGAGCTGAAAATGATTTCAATTATGGGTATGGAATAGGATATAACAATGGAAATGAAGGCAATTTCAAAACCACATTTATCAAGGAAAAATATTTGCATAGTGAATAACCATTGCTAATGTGACAAAATAGTATGGAGAATCCACATCGAAGTATATGCATTCCATATCCACTAGGAATAATTCTAAAAGCAAGCATCGTGCTTTTATAAATGGCTCAAAACCTAGGCATAAAATTTAATAATATCAAGGAAAGAATAGGCATAATTTATAAGATCCTATACAAACCTGCTCACACCCTTTTAAGTCTACAAAATTATACATCAAGCTTTCATTCATAGTAGGCATCATACATATAATCATAGGACATTTAAGTATCCTAGGAGAACATTCGATAACTTATGTATAAAAGGAAGATTTCATATTATGCAAACACACAGAGTTCTAGGAAATGTATATATGCATTATCACTACTCATATAACATAGTATGTCATTTTTGTGGTAAGTATGGACATGTTGATAGATTTTTTTCTTAAATAAAGAATGTCAACCAAACCCGTGAATGTGTGGCTTGAATAGAAGAAAGACCTAACAACTAAGGAACCAATCTTATTTGGGTTCCTAAAACATATTGATTACCTTAGTTTGTAAGGCTATTAGAAAAGAAAGAGCCAATGGTATGTAGTGAAGAAAGCAATTATTAAATTGAGTATTGTAAGGAGTTTACGTATTTTATCATGATGAATGAAACCTTCTTGCCTGTAAGAAAGTCTAGAAAATGTTATGAAAGGACGTGGAGAATTTATCCACTAAAGACTTTTCAAAAGAGAAAATTATTAAACCAAGTAAAATAGATGAGAAGGATGAGAAACCTCCAATGGATTGTTAACTCAAGAAAAATCTACATTTAAATATCTCATAATTAAGTAACATTCAACATGAGGTAATGATTAGTTTATAATTTAGAAATATACGATAACTTGCATTTATGTGTTAATTTAAGTATAAATCTTTTGTAATGATTGTTTGGGTCTGAATTATAAATAAGGTGTTTAAAGTGTCAACTTTGGTACCTAGACTTCGAGATTATTGAACATAATGAGGACACTAAATTAAAATTTACATTATTTGGGCAATTATTTCCCTAAACTTTTAATAAGGATAAATCTTGCACAATTAGAAGAAAATTAGTTATATTTAATAGGAATTCTATGTGATTAAACTATTTTTATTGATATTTAGTTGGTTGGTATGTGTTTTAATAGTTTTCGATCAAGTTTTGATGTTGTTTTCTAACGTTTAAGAGAACTTATCAACCAATATCCTAGTATGGATGATCGATGTTTCCAAAAATCACATTTATGCCTTTTTTAAGAATTTGATCATTATCGGGTCACTTTTTTTGTCATTTAAACTACCACCTAATTGACCAATATCCTTCAGTGGTTGACTTAATTCTAAAAATCCTTTCTTTCTTGAGAGCTTATGGTGAATTTGGTAACACTTACTAGTCAACTAGATACCCCTAGTGATTGACTAATGTACACCACTAGTTAGCCAGTAGATTGGGTTTTAAAACCAAACCATTTTTTTCACCATGCCTCCACTACTCACTTTTGTTTTTCTCTAAATTACTAACATTAGTTGGCCAGTCGAGTAATAAAGTTCACCAGTCCTCTTGCTTTTAATCTCTTCTTAATTTCTTTTCTTCTTTTCTCATATTTTATGTTTATATCTTCAAAATCCTAAGCAATTTATTCTTTTCTTTGGAAAAATCATCCTCATTTCATAAAAATCTTATTAAATTGCACCAAATTGAATTTTCATTATTTTGGTTTCAAATTTGGGGATTTCAATTCTTTCTTAATTAAAACCTATCCTTTTAAATTGTTACCTTCATAGTTAATTTTTAAAAGGAGTTAAGGTTGTTTCCCTTTGAATTATATGGATGCATCTTTAATTTTGTTCAATTTTGATATTTTGGGAATTTTTTCATGTTTCTATTTTCAAAATTTTGGAGCTTTATAAACTATACATTCTTTTATAAAATTGATAGCTTGATATTTTAATTATGCTTTTATATGTTTTAATTCCAACCTTTAATTTTGTAAAAACTTTCCTTTAGTGCTTTAATTAAATCTTTCAACTTAGGCCCAATATCAATAATGGGGATTTTTCAAATTAGACACAATTAAGGATGTTTTTTCAATAAAAAATTAACCTCTTTTGATTCCTTAAAAATGTAATAGCACTCTTTAGTAAGAAAGTTTATAATCTTAATTAAATACATTTTGGTTTTTTTACTAAATAAGCTTGACGAATGACACTTTATTAGGGATGGCCAGGATATAGGCCAACCCGAAGTTAATATGTTAGGCCTCTTTTGAAAAGGCCTAGAGCCTTTTCTTAAACATCGAACCTCGAGCCTAAAATTTAGCTTAGGCTCAGGCTATCTAGGCTTGGCTTGAAGCCCAAACGTTATGACAAAATGACGTTATTTTCTATTTTCAATTTTTTAAAAAAAATTAGGCCAAGCTTGGATTTAAGCTGTTGGGGTCTGATCAAGCCTAAACTCGAGCTCAGGCTACACCTTTAGGAGAAATTTTCGACCATGATGTTACCATTATCATCCTTACACTTTAAATTATGAAATGGAGAATGATTACTAATATTAGAATTAGGGGGAGTGATAACATTAAGGGAGAGCAGTGAAATTTATGGTAAGTGATTGTTTTGTTTTTTTTTTAATTTCTTGCTCTTTATGTGATATGCTTAAGTAAATTTATGTTATCTTTATGTATTGATATTTCATTGATATTAAATATCTCTTGTGTTCTTAATATTAAATATTTCTTTTGATTTTGTTATTGAATTATGTTTTATTATTTTCCTCTAATAACGCAGTGTTTTGTCATCATAAAAAATGAGAAGATTATTGAACTAAGGGAGGTACCAATCGAAATTTTAATGATAATAAAAACATAATTACTATTAATGAGTTTATTATTTTGATGAAAAGCAATATAAGAACAAATTGAAGTTGAATTTTGCAACCATTGAAATGAAGATCAAACTAACAACAAATGAAGATCAAGACTTATCAAAGTTCTTTAGTTTGTAATATTAAATATATTCTCACTTTGTGAATTTAAAGCTCTAAAAGGCTTACGATGCATAAACATTTCATTTTACTTTATTGTATAAGTCTTTACATTCATCAAGAGGAATTGAAGCTTTGATTTAATATAAAAACCTCTTGATCTTTCAAACACACTTTCATGAACATTTTGGGAATTTTTAAATCACAATTGGATTTAAAAATTTTGGTTTTTGGGAATTTGAATTTGTTAAAATCATGCTTTTTGGGTGATTGTCGTCCTATATGGGTTAGTGGTCAACCAATATATGTTAAAGTTGTTAAATTTGATGTAACATGATTTTGCTTTAACATTGATTGATGTATAAGTTGACTAATATACCTAACTAGTTGACTAGTGTTCCAATGACTAATGAATCTGTAGATTGTAATGCATACCAATCAACCAGTATGCTATATAAATCAACTAATGCACTGCATATAGCCATTTTAATAGGTAGTTCTAGGTTCTAGTGACTTAAACGGGTCCTAAAACACTATAAACAAGTGTTTTCTCATTGATTTTAGCATCAAGAGGGTTTTATATGTTTTATACTCACATTTTAAAGTGTTCTCATTCATTTAGACATCATTCTTTTATATTTGTGTAAGTAAGCCATTTTGGAGTTATTAAATGAGAAAGTGAGGAACTCTGAGTTGTAATATTTGGTTTGGGGAATATATTATTATACTTGGAGCTGACCCATGTGAGATTAAGGTTCCTCTTTACCTTAGAAAAATATTGTAAAAAGGGTTCCTCTTTATCGAAAAAGAATATACAAAGTTGTTCTTCTTTTGAAAGAAAAAAGTATAGTAGAATTTTAAGAAGAATCTTGAGAGTGAATGTTGGCAAGGACTATATACCGCATCAAGCAATTGCTTCATTTGAATTTTTATTGATTATTATTAATTGAGTACATTGATTAGAAAAATTATTGTTTTTCTTATAAAAACCCGATTCAACACCCCTCTATTTGGTGCCATCAAGGACTAAAACATACACATTAAGCAATTTTGGCACTATTTGGTTAGGAATGATAAAGCTTAAAAAATTATCATAATAGAGCAATTCAAGATCAAGATGTCTGATTTGATGGTGTTAGTAGGATATTGTGTGATGTTCAACATGCATTAAATTTGAAGAAGCTAATTTCTTTGGATACTTTACCTGCAAATGATATGGGCTATAAATTCGATAATAACATTAAAGTAGTAAAGGATGCACTTAATGCAATAAAAGGTCCAATATTGGGGATAAACATCTATAAAATGATAAGAACCTCAATTATAAATGGAGACTTTGCTATAATAAAGTCAGATGATGATCATACTACGTTATGGCACATGTAGTTTGGTGAAGTGAGTAAAGGATAATGAAACTTGATAAGGGGAGCCTACTGAAGGACATGAAACATGTAAGTTAGATTTCTACAAGTTTTTTATACTTGGTAGATAGTGAATGGTGACATTCAAGACAAGGAAGATAATGCCAAAAGAATTCTAGACTATGTGCATGCTGACGTATGGGGTCTTACTAAAGTGTTGTCATAAGGAGGATCTCAATATTTTATGTATTAAGTCTTGACTATACTTAATGAAGCAAAATTTGAGGATTTTACAAACTTCAAAGCATAGGAGGCTAAGGTGAAGAATAATATAGGTAGAGATTAAGATAAATTATTTCTTATTTCTTACTTTTAATGGAATTTAAGCATAGAAAAGTAATTAAAAAAATGCTCATCATATTGAATTCTTGAAGTGTTACATTTTTAATTTTAATTTAGTTCCTTGTTACATGGATGGATTTGAATTTGTAATATGAGATTGAACCTGGGTGAATTAAATATGCTAACATGGAATTTCAAAATATGATTATATATTTGAAAATTATTAGATATGAATGGAATTTAATTTCATTTAAACTTCTGTAAATGGTAGAATAACACTTGTTTTGATATGAATTTATTGTTCACATACACAAATTGCATTAAGCATCATCTTCGAAGAAAATACTATCCCTACGTGATAGATGTTAGTGAATATATAAAACTAATTAAGTTGGCCTCACATAAAGCTTAAAGCTATTATAGTGGAACTGTCATTTAACATAGTATCAGAGCTTTTGTGACCAAGTGGCATCAGCACAAGGTAGAGTGCGCTTGTGCAAGTTTCAAATTCAAAAGGTTTTCACTTGAGGGGGTGTATTAGTGAACATATAAAATCAATTAAGTTGGCCACACACAAAGCTTAAACTATTGTAGTGAAACGGTCACTTAACAATATAATTGTTCTTAGAGACGAAGAGAACTTACAATCACTTAAGAAAGAGCATGAAGAAAGATAGGGGTAGAACTGTTGAGGACAAAGTAAAGGAGACTTATTGTGATTAATGACAAGGTATACGTTTTCTCATTAGATTCTGGGGCTTTAATGGTATTCTTGTCATGTTATCTAAATATTTGTCTATCAGCCATCAGGTTAATATTTGTCTATTAGCCATCAGGTTATATAAGCTTTAGGGACAAATCTTGGAAACATAACATAGACAAATAGAAAAAGGACAATGTTTGCCTGCTAACTTTCATCGTAAAATTCTAAAATATCAAATCAAGATGTTCATTTTTTCTGATTTCTTCAATTAATTAGAAGAAATACGTTTACTTATATTGTGACAAGTTACCTGGCAACTCCTCAAACTAATATACTCGATCTGTCAATTAATAAAATTTTGTTTTATAAAAATGATTGTACAGGCACTAGACACTTGTAATACTACTCTCAAGTTTGCAAGTTGACTCATTCAACAATTGTACCATCAATTTAACAATATTTTGATACGTTTCGGAAACCGCTAATGCCATCATAACAGCTCAATTACTCGGCTCCATTAAAATGAACAGTATTTGACCTAAGGTCAAAGTCGACTGCAGCCGACCACCAAACGGCACCGTGTACCACAAAGCACCTCCAATTATCTCCTCAATTTATAACCTGCGCTTGCATTGGATAATAATATATATGTATGTACAGTTGTTTTCTCTCTCAAGTAACCAAACTAAAAATCTGCAAAGTGGCTTTCCCAGGTCCTGTAATTCGGATCCGTCATTCACTGAATTTCTGTGTCTGTGATTAGAACCCGAAGCAACTCAAGCCATGACTCGGCGATGCTCCCATTGCAGCCACAACGGGCACAACTCCAGGACGTGTCCGAACCGTGGTGTCAAGATATTTGGGGTCCGATTAACAGATGGGTTGATTCGGAAAAGTGCTAGCATGGGGAATTTGAGTCATTATTCGGGTTTGTCGAATCACAGTGGGCCAAACGCGTCCGTGGGATCTCCTGGAGAGACCCCTGATCACGAATCGGCTGCCGCAGGCGGTGACGGATATGCTTCCGAAGATTGCGTTGCTGGGTCATCTTCTGGCCGCGATAGAAAGAAAGGTTCAATTTTTGTTGGATGCGATTGTGTTTCAAACGTTGGATATTTGAAAGTGTTCTTGCGTTTTGTTGTTGATCGTTTATTGAGTTTTTGTATTTACTGCTTTATTGCGTTATCTGATTTGTCCCTCTCTCTTTCTCGAAATATGGGAAAGCATGGGAGTTCTGATTATTGAATTATTAAATTCGAACTCCGACTTGATTTTTCCTTGTGTTTACTGGGATTTAAGGAAGAACTAAACTTGCTACTTTAGTCAGAGTCACTAAGCCTAAAACTAATGGACGTATAATTGCTTGATCCAAGTTAAGAACTCAATGGCCTGAAGCCTCACCTGGGGTGATATATATGTGCAGGCACACGTACTTTTACCTGACTTCGACGAAGAAATACTCTCCAAAGTTCAATAAAGTAAATTGTTTTTTATTGGGATATATTGGGCAAGAGTATGTGGGTGTTTATTCAGTTCTTGCTCTCCTGAAATTGGAAAAGATGCTTCTTCATGGGATCTTTCCAAGAGAATTTCCCCAGAGTTCAGAGGTTACTGCGTTATTTAGGATAGGACTCGAATGAAGTTTGCCAATTTGTTATTGACGAAAATCGAGATACTATTTTGTTTTTGCAGGATGTTTGTTTGTTTGAGGCAACGTCTGGACTTTTGGATAATGAAGCTTTATTGTTGAATACTTTGATAATGGTATTGGTCATAGTATATAGTGTACTAGTTAGAATTTTGGGATCATCTCAAAATTTCTTTTCTAATTGAGTGTTGCCAGCATAACCGAGAATAATTCTGTATCAAGAAGAAGGATAGCTGTATATAATAGAAAAACAGACGAAGCAGATTGTTCGGCTTGCTTTCCTTTGTTTTAATCCAATATACTCTCCATCCATGTGTTACTTTCATGGGATATTCCATTGTCTTTGAATGATAAATAAACTTCTTTTTCCAGGAGTTCCATGGACTGAAGAGGAACATAAGATGTTTCTACTTGGTTTGCAGAAGCTTGGTAAAGGTGATTGGCGTGGAATTGCACGGAATTATGTGATATCTAGAACACCTACTCAGGTAGCTAGTCATGCTCAGAAATACTTTATCAGACAAACTAATGTGTCTAGGAGGAAAAGACGCACTAGCCTGTTTGATATCGTGGTTGATGAGGTGGGCACCAACTATCTGTACCTTTTGCTTCAGTTATGTGATCAAGTACATTCAAAACATAGTCTCAAACCTGTTATTGTTGATCTTGAAAATTTTTGTGGAAGATGGGCATGGTTAGCTTCATTCGGAGCATCATTTGTTGATTCTGCCTCACTGTTATAAATTCAGGGACAACACATCCTGTGCCCTAACTGAGAGACGAGGCCTATTTCTCGGTGGTTGATAACATTGTTGTAAAGATATTGTTATCCTGATATTTTGGTGTACTTTAGTTCACTTTCCAATTACTGAATATTTTATTTCTGCCATTGATCTTGGAGCACCTGGTTTCTAAATGTCTTTGCAACCTTAGTGCCATTATGTTTTTTTTTTTTATAAAGCGATCTACAATCATGCTCTTTCTGCTCATGTTTATTGTGAAAGCATGAATTCAACCATTCATTCTACTTCCCTATGCCGTTATCTCATGTTTGTTCTCTTGGTCTAATGTGTATCTGCAGCCTGCCGAGATGCCAATGGTGTCACAGGATCCCTTACCTGTCATCCTTCCTCAGGCTGAAACCCAAAGTGATAACGCCTTACCTTCTGCTGCTGCTCTTCCTCCTCTTCATATCCAAGAAGAATCAGAATCCATGGATTCTACCAACTCTAATGAGGGAGAACCTGCACCTCCAATGCCTGAAAACTTGCAGCCATATTATCCAGTACTATACCCTACTTATTTCTCACCATTCTTTCCATTTTGGCCGGGCTACTGCCCGGAGACAACTAAGGAGGAGACACATGAAGTATTCAAGCCGACAGCAGTGCACTCGAAAAGCCCAATCAATGTGGATGAGATGGTTGGCATGTCAAAACTCAGTTTGGGGGAATCTATTGGTATTGATGGTCCTTCTTCCCTTTCCTTAAAATTGCTGGACCGTTCTTCTAGACAATCTGCTTTCCATGCAAACCCCACCTCTAAATCATCAAGCATGAACTCTAGCAGCAATCCAAATCCAATTCATGCTGTTTAAATTCAAAGTTTTATGCTGGCTCAAAGCTGCTGATGGGCTTCGCAGGTTGATGTTTATACATATGACTAGTAATGTGCAGCGTGTTCTAGGTTAAGTTATGTGTTCGTTTATCAGAAATCATCGTAATAATCTTCTTTTTGAGGTTGTATTTTACTCAATTAGGTCTTAGGATTTTGTAGGGTTCTAATTTGTGCTAAATTATTTGAAGCTTTGACATTTTAGCTCCAACTGCATGCTATTTCGCACCTTCTTCCTTGATTTCAAGGTGCTGCCAAAACTTCCTCAAGTACGTTATCGCTCACGTAACCGTGATGTTTCGAAAAGGAGTTTTGGAAATTAATCTGCATGAATTAACAAATTTGCAAATAATTTATAATTAATTAAATGAAATTTATTATAAAACATTTAATATTTTAATGAAAGCATTTTATATTTGGGTTATTCAAATCAATACGAAATCTGTACTTTTTATTTATTTCTTCTAATAAGAATATTATTTAATTTGTCCATATAATAAAAGCACTTATCACTGTTAGTAACAAAAGTATAATTATATCATGTTGAAACAGGATTTTAATTTTTTAAATAAAAATAAAAAATGAAATAAAATAGTCTTTTAAAAATTAAAAGATTTAAGTACTTGCTCAGTATTTTTTTAGTTTTATATCAATGTTATGAATATTGTACCAGGTTCGGTACCGAATTAAGCTCTAGAACGGAGCTGTACTGGTATCGGGTACCGGGTACCGTTTTAGGATATTTTTTAAATTTATAAAATAGTCCTTAAAATTTTTAAAATTTGCAAAATAGTCCAAATTGATATATTATACAGCTATACTGTATACTTTACTAGTTTATTGTTTACATCAACCATACTTTCAAAAATCTTAATAATAAATAATAATGACAATT
>JANITW010000005.1:23561017-23582181 GCA_027564335.1 Erythroxylum williamsii
ACCTTTCGCGACGTTTTCAAAAACACGTCGCAGATTTTTTCACATTCTGTGACGTTTTAAAAACGTCGCAGAATGTTAGAAATTTTGTGACGTTTTTCAAAACGTCGCGGATTGTCCAACTTTTTAGTGACGTTTTTCCAAACGTCGCGAAATGTTAGCATTTTTCGTGACGTTTTTCATAAAACGTCGCGGAAACCTTTTGCCCACATCACATTCCGCGACGCTTTTTGTGACGTTTTTTAAAACGTCGCAGAATACATTCTGTGACGTTTTTGGACGTTCTTTGACGTTTTAAAAACGTTGCAGAATGCCTTATTTTCTTGTAGTGATATTAGAAATGTCAAGATGGTTTAACTTAATATATCCATGCATAGTTGTAATGTATAACTTAATCATTTTGTCATCTAATGTTCTAATTAAACATAAAGTATAGAATTAGTGTCTACTCTTTTAAATTCAATCATATTCAGTTTTTCTAATTAGTAATTGATATTTGAAACATCTTTTTAAATCTCAAATCACCATCGCTAGAAAATTTCTTAAGTCATTATTAATCCAAAATAATAGAATATTTTATCTAATTACTTTAGAGTGATTAATCATTTATTAAATTACTTAACTATCTCTTTATAGTTTATATTATATTCAAGTACTATCCACTGAGCTATCATAAATAGAATAAGTCATAAGTAGCATTAAAATATAGTAACTATCATATGAGATACTTTAGTAATCTTAAGTTTAAAGATTAATTATACAATTATTATAATGAGAAAATCTAAAGATACGTAAATAATATTTCATTTAGGATCCTCATAATCGAAAAAGTTTAGTGAACTTGTTCTCTAATAAACACTCACACATTTATTTATCACCTTACTTTAAATTATGAGACAATATTTCTTTATAAGGAAAAAAACATAATATGTGCTAGTTTTACTATAATATTAATATCTCATCTTGATGAAACTATAAATAGGAACAATTTAGGAATAATAAATAAATGTAAATCGAATCTTGTAATTATGATCTCATCATAACTTTAATTGCATAATTAAAACATTAAATATAATTATCAAAATACATAAAAATAAAGAATGACTTTATTAATTAAAATAATAATATTATAAATAAAATTACAACCAATCGATTGGTTATAAGGGCATAAACTAATAATCTCTCACTTGACCTAAAGCTAATCACCTGAGTATCCAATACCATAACCATCCATATATTAATCATGTCTCTTTTATGAAAATGGCTTAGTAAGAGGATCTATAAAATTCTCATCAGTTTAAACACATTCTAACGTCATATCTTTTCGCTTTGCCATCTCTTGAGTTAATTTAAACTTCTTGAGTACATTTTTATATAGTTAATGAGATATTAATTCCTTTTCCTATACAATGGAAACATTTTTATCAAAGTACAATACTATTGGCACAATAATGTTAAAGGTCACTGTAAATTTGATGATGAACCTATTTATGTAAACTACTTCCTTATCACCTCTAACACTAAATGCACTCGACCTTAGTCATAAAATCCACAATGGTTAATTATTTGGAACTCTTCCAACTTAAAACACCACCATTCGGATTGTAGATATACCTTGACTGTGATCTATTGTCTTCTATATCAAACTAAAAAAATAGCATCTGAATATCCTTAAACTCTTATTCAACTCCTTTATAGACTAAGAAAGCATCTTTGGCTTTTATCAAGTACGTTAGCTATTTTTCATAACCTTTTAGTGAGCATCACCAAGATTAGCTTAAAATCTACTTATTACTCTTAAATTATAAAAGAAATCTAGTTTAGTACATAGTATCAAATATATGATTGAAACAATAACTGAAGCATATGGAACACAATCTATTTTATGGTTCTTTTCTTATGTCTTTAGACATATACTCTATGAGAGAAAATTCTCATATGACATAGGTAATAATCCGTTATTAGAATTCTCCATGGTAAACATCTTTAACACTTTGTCTATATATGTAAATTAGGATAAGCTAAGCATCCTCTTTGATTTATCTCTATAGATCTTTATTCCTAAAATATAAGCTACTTTACCTATATTCTTCATAGGGAACTTTTTAGATAGCTAACTCTGTACATACTGGAGCATTGATATATGGTTTGTAATCAGTAATATGTCATCCATATATAACATTAGGAATACGATTGCACTTACACCAACCTTTTTATAAAAATATAAATCATTTACATTTTTTTAAAAATTAAAGTCTTTGATTGTCTCATCTTCCAACTTCGTGACATTTATTTAAGTATATGAAAAAAGTTTTACAACTTTCATTTAGGAAATTTCTTGCATTTAAAATGTACAAGTTGTTTCATATACATCCTCTAGTAAATTCTCATTAGAAAATAATATTTTGCATCCATTTATTAAATTTCATAATCATTATATAAGGCTATAGCCAATAAGATTCTAATGGGCTTAAAAATAGCTACTATGAAAATGTTTCATCAAAATCAACTCTTCATTTTTGTTTATAACTTTTAGCCACTAGTCTTGCTTTTTGTTTGTGTAAATTATCATCCATGTCAATTTTTCTCTTAAAAATCCACTTGCATCTAATAGGTACACTACCATCAGAAGCATCCATCAAATTTTATACTTGGTTAGTGTACACAGATGCCGTTTCAAATCCCATAGCTTCATCCACTTTAAAATATCAATGTTAAACAATGTTTTCTTCAAGGTAGTAGGCTCATCATCTATAAACAATACATTGTCTTTTCCTTTTGTAATATGTTTATCTACTATAATGGTGGGACGTATGTAGTTTGTATCAACTTGAGGCTCTTATTCCATCTTGATTTAAATTTGTTGTTCTTAAACTTCTCTAAGTTTTACCACACTCCCACTACTTTATTTCAGAAACTTCTGTTAGTTCTACCTCACTCTCACTATTTTATTTCAAAATAAATTATCTTTCTAGGAATGTAGCATGTCTTGATATAAAAATATTTTGCTAAAAAAGATAGTAAAATTGAAATTTGATACTCTCTTTTGGATAACCCACAAAATTTGTATTAATTTGACTTAACTTAAAGCTTATCAGACCTTACAAACTTTAAATAGGCATCACAACCACAAATCTTTATGTGTGACAACTTTAGGCTACTATCAATCCATATCTAATTTGGCGTCTTATCAACTAATTTGGATAAAACTCTATTTAAAAGGTAAGCAACAATTTCAAGATCATATCTCTAAAAGGAGAAAGGAAGAACTATATGAAATCATATAATTTACCATATTTAATAAAGTATAATTTCTCCTTTCAAACACTCCATGTTGTGGAGTTCTAGGAGAAGTCTATTGTGAGAGAATCCCATTCACTTTTAAGTAATCAAGAAACTCATTGTCTACGTACTCATTACCTTAATCAGATCTAAGTGTCTTAATACTCTTACTAATTTATTTTTCAACCTCAGTCTAAATTTTTTGAACTTTTCAAATGATTCAAACTTTTTTTTCATTAAGTACATGTAACCATATTTGGAATGATCATTTGTTAATGTAATGAAATATGATTATCCACCTTTAGTGTGAGTAGACATAAGACTACATAAGTCTAAATGCATAGCTCTAGTAACGCATTACCATGCTCTACCTTTTTATTAAAGGGCTGTTTAAACATCTTTCCTAAAAAAACAAAAATCACAAGTTTCATATGATTAATAGTCAAAAGGATCCAAATACCTTCTTTATGTAACTTTAAAATTTTTGTTTCATTGATATGACCTAACCTACAATGCCTAAAATAAGATGGATTTTGGTTACTTAATTTTCTTTTCTTATTATTTATATTAAAGGTTAGCCTTTCAAGGTCTAATTCATACAAATTATTTGTAAGTAATCCAAATACATATTAAACATCATCTTTATATAAAGAACAACTATTATTCTTAATAAGAAAGACAAATCTATTCAACTATAAATAAGAAATAGAAAAAAAAAACGTTTTTGGTAACAACTGGAACATAATAACAATTATTCTTCTTCTTAACACCATCTTTTGGCTTTGCTACTTTAACAGAAGCCTTCTGTTTCATGTTTTTGAGTAGTTCAAGTAATTACATATCCTTTTAGTTCATATGAAAGTTCATAACAAAGTGGAAAGCTTGAACTAAGAGATTGTAGCACCATATCACTACTTAACTCATAGTCTTTGGTAAAAACTAGATGACCTAATTTTGTCAATATGCTTAATCATCTTTAGTATATGAAACTCTATTGAAGATCCTTTTGCTATCTTTTTAGTGATATAATGCTTTGGAAATATCATATCTCTCCAGCTTATTTTATGCACTAAACAACTATTTAAGATGCAAAATTATATTAAGAGCATCCATATTCTTATGTCTCTAAAGCTCGAGAGACATACTGGCTATCACACATATAACTTATTCATCATCATCAATATAACACTGATATCTCTCCCAAAATTCATTAGTTACATTTGAACTAGGTTCTAATGAAATAATAGTATCAAGAACATATAGTTTTTTTTAACCCTGAGAACAATTCTTAAACTACAAAACTAGTCAGAGAAATTAGGTTTAGTAAGTTTGTTAGCATCTATGATGCTCCTTAAGGATAGATTGTTACTCATTTTATCTAACAACTAAAATACACAACAGAGCAAGTATTAATTTATGCCATAAAACTCAATAAAATAAGGACATTAATAAATATTTAACTACTTCAACTATTTTATTAAGAATAGCCTTCACTATTAAATAAAAAATTTTCAAATAATTTTCCCCATTTAAACTAAATCTTGAGTTTCCTAAAAAATCAATTGAAATTAAATTAGGAAAATAACAATTTTATCAATTAAATCTTATATAACTTGTAAATCCGTTAAGTGTCAACTCTTTATCAAAATATATCTTGTATATTATTCCTAACCTTGCTTCTAAATTCATATGATGATAAGTTTGCTCATCCAAATTATACTAATTTAATTATCACTCATTAATTTAAGTAAAAATATAATCGAATTAAAGGGGCCTTAAATTTTCTAAAAAAGCTTTAGAATAAATAGAAATAATTTTATTATTAAATAATGAAAAGAAAATATCACGTTCTTAATGTGTACTTAATATTTAATTGAATGATTTAAATTTTCAAAAATTCAAGTCTCATCAAAATGAATATGATCTTATTATAGTAATTAGTTCTAAGATAATAAAATTATGTAAGAAAGCTTTAAAAGTTTACTTGATTCTAACTAATTTAATAGTTTCTCTTTAAAAATTAAAACTACATTCCTCAAAATTGATAACAACAATAACTCTTTTAACAATTAAATGAATTTTTTATTTATTAAGAATTTAAATTAATTTAATCTCAATTAGACTAATTTAATTTAAAAATAAGTCTTAAAACACAAAAAAATTAAAAATAGAATTTGAATAGGGAATGTCCAGCGCATATAATTCCTCCCTCTATTTCTTCTACTTCCAACCACCACCTTTGCTCCTTTAGATGCATCATTTATCTCCTATTTTCCTACCACTAGTACTTCTCCTCTAGGCATCTCCATTATTGCTTCAATAGCTTCTATTTAGGCAATTTCTTGCCCTTACTAGTAGCGACTATTGCTACTAACAAGCTGTTAGGCAACAAAAAATACGAAGGAGGCAAAAGAAACAGAGGAATAGAGGTTAAACAATCTTCTGTATTATAAAGTAAATTGTTGTCTCCTAAAATATGAAATATGCCCATAAAAATATAAGCTTACAAAGCTAATTCTTGATAAACTAAACTACTAGTATTTAACTTAAACAATGTAACTAATAACTAATAACTCTAACTACGACTTTAACTAATAACTCCAACTAAGGCATAACAATCATAATTCAAGTTTATTATCTAACACCCTCTCTTAAACTAGTAATTTAACCTTTAATAACTCCAAGAAGAACTCTTAATCTACAGAAATCTTCATATTTGAAAGCTTTGGTAAACATATTGGTAACTTGATCTTTAGATGTCACATGCTTCAATTGAATCTCTTTGTTCCCAATGCATTCTCTTATAAAATGGTACTTGGTGCCTATATGTTTACTTCTATCATGAAATATTGGATTAAAGACTTCATCATAATCAATTCTAGTTTTTGAGTGAATCCTTTTGTAACAAATCAACCTTTGCACTTCTCTACTTCTCCTTTTGAATTTTTCTTCACTTTATAACTCCACTTTACTGCTACAGGTTGCCTCCCTTTTGGAAGATCTATCAATCGCTAAGTATCATTCTTTTTAATTGCTTTCATCCCTTCATCCATAGCAAATCTCCATCTTTCGTCTTCGATAGCTTCTTCAAACGTCATTGGTTTTATATCTGCTAGCCAACAAAACAGAGTAGAATCATTGATTTCTTCTATTACTTCATATATTTCTTAAAAAATCTACATACGATGTGGCCTTTCGGAGGAGCTTTGTGGAGATATAATCGTTTGAGTTGTTTGAACTTCATGTGGAGGAGTTTGTAGTGTAAATCAGTAACAATTTGATTCTGGGACTTATCTGCATAAAAAAATTATCAAACAAAGGAATAAATTCATAATTTTCATCCTATGGTACATTCCACTCCCATGAGCCTTCTTCATCAAACTCAACATCTCTACTAATGATTGTTTTTCCGTTCCGGAGATCGTAAAATTTATACCCTTTTGAATTTTCAGCATAGCCAACAAATATGAACTTCTAACTCTTATCATCCAACTTGCTTCTTGTTTCATCAGGAACATGCACATAGCCAATACTTCCAAATACTCTTAAGTGCGAAATACTTGGCCTTCTTCCACTCCATGCTTCTTGTGGAGTCATTTGCATTAGACTCTTTGTGGGACTACAATTATTCAAATACATCACACACGCTACTACTTCATCCCAAAACTTCTTTGGCATTCTCTTACTCTTCAGCATACTACGAGCCATGTCAAGAATAGTTCTATTTTTATGCTCCACAACTCCATTCTGATGAGGTGATCTAGGAACCGTCAAAGAATGTCAAATATCAAGACATTCACATAATTGATTAAATTTATTCGAGGTGAATTCACCTCCTTGATCAGTCTGAATTGCTTTAATTAGATGACCACTTTCATTCTTAACTCGAGCTTTAAATTTCTTAAACACTTCAAATGCTTCAGATTTTTCCTTCAAAAAATAAACCCAAGTCTTGCGAGTATAATCATCAATAAACAATAAAAACTACCTATTTTTTCCATATGAACTTGGTGCGATAGGACCACATATATTAGTGTACACCAATTCAAGGGGTTGTGTAGCTCGAGATAGAGACTCCTTCAGAAACCTCCTCCTAGACTAATTACCATACATATAATCTTCGCAAATTTGATCAGGGTGACTTATAAAAGGCAAGCCATATACCATCCTTTTCTTATACAATAGCTACAATCCATTAAAATTCAAATGGCCTAGCCTAAGATGTCACAACCATGACAAATCATTTGTAGTAGCTTTTAAACATATGGGACTATCTTTATTTATCTTCAGTATGAACATCTTATTCTTCGACTTTAACACTTTTGCAATCAATCTTCCTTTTTCATTTCGCATGACCAATCCACTCTTTCTCATCTGTATTTCATAGACTTTCTCTAAAAGTTGTCCAATACTCAATATATTTGTTTTCAAAGCAAGAACATAATAAACATGAGATATAAACTAATGATCTCCATTCTTCAATTTAATCAAAATTTCTCCTTTATAACCAAAAGAAATATTGCCTTTAAGAGATTCATCAAGGCTATAAAATAACTATTTATTACCAATCATATGACTTTTGGCTCCTAAGTCGAGATACCAAGACTCCTCAGTCCTTTCTTTGTCACCATTGCACGTTAATAACAAGGCAGATGCTTCATCATCTTCTCCTTCAACCTCAACTCAATTTGTGTTTTCTTCTTTATTTGAATTCCATCTATATTCCACTATATAGTGACCAAATCATTCATAATTTTAACATTGTATATTGGATCTTTCATGATGGTCTCGTTGAAATGATTCACCTCTACCACGTCTTCTTAGATATTGTTACTGAAAATCTAACTCTTCATTGTCATTTGAATTATTTATGACTCCTCTGTCTCTTCTACGATTTCCATGATTCCAGCCTCGACCATAACCTCTGCCTCCTTGTCCTCTACTACATCATTAATGTTGATTGTCTTTTTGTTCATTTAAATTCAACTTCGTCTATAACTCTTGAGCATCTGGTTCTTCTCTTTTCTTCAATCTCTCTCCATGGCTTGTAAAGAACACAAAAGATGATCTATAGACATCGAATCTAAATCCTTTGATTCTTCAATGGTAGTCACAATATAATAAAAATTTAAAATTAGTGACCGAAGAATTTTTTCAATCACTCGAACGTCTTCCACCGGCTCTCCATATCTCTTTAATTGATTCACAATAGTCAAAACTCTGCCAAAATACTCTTCTATAGATTCAGAATCCTTCATCTTGAGATTTTCATATTCATATCTCAAAGTCTATAGGCATGCTTTAATTACTTTGTCTTTTCCTTTAAAACAATTCAGTAAAATCTCCCACACTTCTCTTGTTGTAATTGCAGTAGACACCTTTTTGAACATATTTTCATCTGAGCACATATGAATAAGAGTGAGCGCTTGTTGATCTTTCTTTCTAGCTTTCTATAGTTCTTTCTTTTCTGCTATCATTAACACTTCTTCAGGTTTTGCATGATTGTAGCCTTTTTCAACAATATCCCACACATCTTGTGATCCTAACAATGATTTTATTCTGATACACCAATTATCATAATTCTCCTTGTTAAGTTTAAAAAATTGAAACGGTAACATTCCATTCTTCTTGGTTTTGACTGTGGAACACTTCAAAATACAATTTATGGTGCTTCTGTATGTCTTCTGGCGGTGGTTACATGGTAGCAATGTTCTTCTTTTGTCTGGGAGGTTTTGAGTTCAAATCCTTGCTTATGCAGTTGAACTGAGAAATAATTTCTTTAATAGATTAGTTCATGTCTTGTGTTGTGGAGATTTGCAGCCCAACAGTTAAGACGCTTCCTTAACTTTAGGTCTTGTGGTCGAATCCCAGAAACCACACTACACACAAAAACTATTTTTTTTTGTTTTCCTTTCAAATGTCACTATTCTCTAGTCTCTCTAACTTACGATCTCTGAATCTCACGTCTTCCTCTCTATGACTTGTCTTCTTCTTCTTTCTCTATCTTCTGCTCTCTATACCTATTATTCTGGTCATTACTGGTATTAATGTTCTACACGAGAGGTGTTTGATAAAACGTCTTAAGGAGATGGATGGTGGAAAATTGATTTCTAGCTCTAATACCACTTTGTTGGACAGCAAAAAATACAAAAGAGGTAAAAGAAACAGAGGAATAGGGGCTAAACAATCTTCTGTATTATAAGATAAATTACTATACCTTAAAACATGAAATATGTCCATATAAATATAGGTTTACAAAACCAATTCTTGATAAACTAAACTACTACTATTTAACTTAAACAATGTAATTAATAACTAATCCAACTAGGACTCTAACTAATAACTCCAACTAAGACTCTAACAATCATAATTCAAGTTTATTATCGAGCACAAGCGTCCACCAATGATGGTAGCTACTGGTGGAAGAGGTACCTTTATGTGAAAATGGGATGAGGCTTCTCAACCTCATATAACAACTAACTCATATAAGACAAACAAGTAATCTCTAAAAACGTAGAGCTAAAGGGACATGCATATTATGTTTCTAATAAATTCCAAGAATCTCAAGTTTTATAAACATTAAGAAATAGAGGCATATGATTGACTTTATAGAAATATAAAAGAAAATGAAATTAAGTTTTCATTTTAGAATCAGTAGGGGCATGCAATTCAATCATATGTTCAATACCAAAAAAACAAAAAATTAGCTTTTCAAAAGCTTAAAGTGTAAGTGTAATAGATTATTCCAAAAAATACAAGAGGGCAGGCATATAATATTAAGTTTTATTAAACTATAAATAAAATATGACAAGATCTTCTAGGAAGCCTAAGTAAAGGGCATCTTTGTAATTCATCCTTTAACACCTAAAAATTAAAACAAAACCTTAATTAGCCTAATTTGTATTAGGTTATTTATTAAAAAAGGTTTTAAGTGTTAATCTTGTCAAATCAATAACAATCAACTAACTTTAATCAAGTTATATAATTAAATGAGACTCTAATACCACTATTATGAAACTGTATTCTAATTATGAAGGCAATAAAAAATAAAATTTTGCAGGTTTCTCATTAGATATTATTAATTGAATAACTTGACAAACATGAATTATAAATACATGATAGAATCGTACTTGATTTAGATTCCTACAAAAATTTATTCTCTAGATATCAACTACAAGCTGTACATATATCTAGCTTTTAATGATGTCCACAGAGTAGAGAAGAAGAACTTAGTACTCAAGAGGAAAATATAGAGGTGCTAGCTCCCTTATGCCTTACTCCTATTTATAGAGAAACACAATGATGATAAATCATAATTTTAATTTATAATTAGAATTAGAATTAGATAAATTAAACATCTAGAAAAATGTCATAACTACATAAATATTAGGAATGTTAAAATGGTTTGACCTATCTATACATAGATATGATGCATAATTTAATTCATTCATCAACTAATGTTCTAATTAGATATAGAATGTGGAATTAATGTCTACTATTTAAATCCAATCATGTTCATTTTCAAATATTATTTTATAGTTAATATTTGAAAACATATTTTCAAATTGCAATTCACTTTGGCCATTAAATTTCTTAAATTACTACTAATCAAGAATACTAAACATTCTCTCTAATTTCTTTAGAGTGAGAAATTATTTATTGCCTTACTCAGCTATCTCAAAATGGTTCATACTATGTACAAGTACTAGTACAAGTACTACTAATTAAGCTACCCTGAATAAAATAGGTCATAAGTAACTTCAAAATATAATAATTCTCATATGAGATATTTTGTAATCCTAAGTCTAAGAATCAACTATAAAACTATCATAACATGGAAATCCACATAGATATAAGTAATATTTCATTTAGGATTCTCATAATATGGCCAATTTAGTAAACTTATTCTCTACTAAGCAACTACATATTTGCTTAAGTATCACTATACTTTAATTTATATGATTAATTACTTTCTTTATAAGAAAAAAATATGATGATGCTAGTTGTGACATTCCATTAATATATGATTTTAATGAAACTAAGAATAGAAATAATTTAGAAATACATAAATGCAAATTAAATATCATAATTATAGTCTCATCATAATTTCAATTGTACAAGAGTCATCCCACGGATCTTACCTTTAGAATTAAAACAACAAATGTAATTTAAAAATTCCATAAAGATAAGGAATGTCATTATTAATTAAATAGTAACGTCATACACAAAATTGTAACCAACAAATTGGTTGCAAGGGAATAAATTATACTACTTATACTAAAAAGATAATTCCATTTACAAATATCTAAGTTTTTATGATGTTGTAAAATTGATCAATCCACCTAAACCCTTGTGTCTATATGGCTTCAATATGCTTTTCTTCATTAAAACTTGGCCTTTGACTAGAACTATGATTCATAATGTTGTCTTCGAGTTCTTCATAGCATGAAATTGCTTGAGGAAATCAATAGAAACTCCTTCACCTTAATACCAAAAATGAGGGGAACTAAAGTACTTTAGCGATTATAGGCAAGCAACTTGCTCCAACTCACTTTATAAAGTTATAAGATTATTGCTAATAGGTTAAAGAAGGTGTTAATCAATCAAGTTGATGAAACACAAAGAGCATATAGTTCTGGTAAGTCAATGGGTGATAACATCTTATTAATGAAGGAGTTCATGAGAAGCTATCACAGAAGAAAAGGGGTAGGGACTATAGTTTAAAGATTAAATTAAGAAAAGCATATGACAGTGTTGATGGCCAATTTCTGTTAAACATAATGAAGGCAATGGCTTTCCCTAAAATCTTTATAAAATGGATGTTTAAGTGCTTTGCAAGTCTATATTTCAGTGTACTTATAAATGGAGAGGCTGTAAAAAGTTTTAAAAGCAACAAGGGGCATAAGGCAATGAGATCTTTCCTCTCCTTATATATTCTATCTAGTTATTGAGTGCTTTAGCAGAACATTTAAGAGACTAAAGGAGAGAACTATTCAGTTCAAATTTCACTCTAAATTCCAAGTGTTCAATGATGACCTATTGCTATTATCTAAAGTTGACAAAGTTTTCATATCTTCTTTAATATCAGGATGTTTTCTAGGATTTATGGACTTAAGATTAACTCAAACAAAGCAACATAACAAGAGTAATGATACTATCTATCACACGTTTCAACAAGAATGAATTGCTGATCATATATCTTGGAATCCCAATTTCTACTTTTAAGTCTACTTATAGAGATTACAAAACTCTTATTAATAAGTTTCACCAAGAATTTTAGGCTAGAGTGTGATGGCTTTGTCCATAGCTAGTAAAGCTTAACTAATTTCCATTATACTTAGTGCAATCAATCTACATTGGGTAGCTCACATGACTCTTCCTAGGGAAGCTATCAAAATAATTGACAGTAGTCTCAAGAAGATTTTATGGACTGGGAATAAAATGAGAAGACACTTTACTCCTACCAAATGGTCTAATGCTCCTTGAAGATACATGATGGCTTGATTGTGGTTCCTTTAAAAGTATGTAATATGGTCATACTTAGTAAGAGGTTATAGATGATCATTGCGAATAAATAATCTTTATAGGTTAAGTAGATAAATGTTTATTACATTGAAGGGAGGAGCTTATGAAAGATCATCATACTTAAGAATGCATCTACTATAACAAAAATAACCTTCAAATTAAGAGGTAAAGTCAAGAAAAAATGTTACCAAAATGTTGGGAAATAAAGTTAATACATACTTTTGGTATGATAGATGATTAGCTACTGGATTATGTGAAGATATTAATAAGCTTAATTCAATTAGAGACATTATCAGGGAAGACCAATTTGTTGCTTATGCTCATGCACATAAAGCTAAAATTTTGTCAAGAATTAAATACTCTAGTTTGTATAATCAAATCAACAAAACTGAGCTTAAGGAAAACAAGGTGGACCTCAATGTTTGGACATTGTCTAAGAATGGTAAATTTACCAATATGTCTTACAGAAGGATCTTTCAAGAGTAGGGAAACATAATATCATGGTACAATCTAGTTTGGTGCAAGTATATACTTCCCTGTGGAGAACGATCAATACTAGGTTACCTACAATTGATAGATTGAATAAATAAATGGCAATATTGAACATATGTGCATTATGTACACAGGAGCAAGCAAGTATAACTCACCTATTCTTTAAATGTCATTATACTCAACCATTTTGGAAGGACATTATAAGAAGATGATTGTTAGAAAATCCACCAGAGGAATGGAATCAAATTGTGATTTGGTTCAAAATTATTTATACATAATAAAGAAAAAGAACGGTGCTTCTTTGTTGCTTTATCATATCTAGTACAAGCATTGTGGAATGAAAGATATATGAGAATATTCAAGAACAGTGAGAAGCAACATCAAAGGCTATTTAGAGAGTTGTTTACTGCAATCATGTAATACATTATCACATTTGAAGACACAATTCCATTCTTATCATAATACGAAACTAATGTCTGCTTTGTGTATATGTAAGGTTGATTTATGATGTAATATTTTTCTGGTTGTTTTGTTGTCCCATTCAAAATGATGGGTTGCTTTATGCTTGTAAAACTTCGATATTACATTTCATAGCTTATTTTAATTCACAAATTTTCAAAAGAATACTCATGTTGCGTACATGTTTATGAAAATATATATGCTTAAACCCCTTAATTAATGGATGAAATGAGATTTTTATAGTGATAACGTACTCATATATTACATGACCATTATCAACTCATCATCGAAGCTTAAAGTACTTAAGCTCAATATTCTTAGAACCACCAATGTTGTCTATATTCTCACAAAAACGAAATACATCATACAAGTTCTTATAATAAATTTTAATAGGCCTAAAACTGAATTAACCAAGTCCTTCTATAAAGTTAGTTTAACTGCTTGAAAATGGGATAAAATAATGAGTTAGTACGAAAATGGAGTAATAATAGAAGATAATTATTGACTGATGATGGATTCATAGATGAAGGCAGTCCAATTTGGACATGTAACTGTAAAGAAATTGTATCACAATTTAAATCTATAATTTTGAATTAAAGGTATATAAACTTCCAAGAGATACTTGCTTCACTCCATGCAATTGAATTCGTCATTGGAGGTATGTTTACTTCTAACCTTTGTTTTGAAAATCGGATCAGACCAGTTGGTTGGACTGGTTCAACTAGTGACTGGTTAGTTATCCAGTTTGGTTCATCCTTAAAAATCAGTTATAAATTGAACCAGTAAGAATCGGTCAATTGATATCACTAGTTCAATATTTTTTTAGTATATTTTTGTATTTTTTAATATTATTAATATTATATATAATTAAATATAATTATTGCATAATTATGATGTCACATTAGTTTGACCGATGATTAAACCAGTTAAAACGGTCAAACTAATAGCCAATAAGATCTCCAATGGGATGACCAATCCAAATTTTAAAACACTTCTTCTAGCATTCTTACTCTTTATCAAACCATGCTTTTGGGAACGCCGAACACGTAAAGAAGGAGGCTTGGGCGAATGAGGAGGAGCCACGTCAGGGTAGTCTCCACGCGTTTCTCGTCCGAGAATGCCACTGCAAAGCCCACCCACTCAACAGACGAAAGGAATAAATTACCGAGGGCATTGTTGGAAACTTAATTAGTTAATCCGGCTCTCTGTGTCAACCTCAACTCTGTACAAATTGATTTTAGGAAGAAATTATAAATAACACTAGCAACTAATCAGTGAATTCATGTCGATCTCATGATTTGAAAATGGAGTCATAAAAAGAAGCAGCCTTGTCCATTGAATTTAAGTTTCTGCAGCATCGATCTCTTCTTTGTCGTGCTTTTTCGCTAATCCATGGCGGCACCGTTTTTCTCTACTCCGTTTCAACCTTATGTTTATCAGGTAACTATCGTCTTCTATTTCTCTTTTTTTTCGTTTCTTTGTTATTTTTGTTTATTTATCTAGGCAAGTATCGTTGTGTGCATGCGTGGGAAGTCCTAGTTCTTTGTTGGGCAGAGAAAATTCCAGGTGGGGGGAAAGATGATTGAATTTGCGTCTGCGCTTTGAGTTTCTTTTTTTGTCCCAATTTAGTTGTCGGTGCAGTTTTCTATGTTGGTCGGGAAAGTGCTGTTGATAGGCACGTCTGTTAAGGTTTACTTTTGGTTACCAAGAAGCTGTTAGTTTGCTCAAATGCGAAATTAGTAGTTTCTAACTATTTGAAAATTGAAACTAAGTTGGGAGTAGGAACACAAATATTGTTTACTGTTACTTATGAACTCAATTGGCAATACCAATAGATGACTTAAATTTTTTATTTGTATATATATACGCATATATGTTGATAGGAACGACGAGTGAGGAAATGTGGTGAACGTTTATATTACTGGTAAATAAGTTCAGGAATGTGCGGAGGATTCTGGATTGCTGTATTACAGTTCAAAACACTTGGGAGTAAGAAAAACCAATTCAACATGTTGGAGTATCATTTTCTCAATTTCTTGTTATCTGTCTCTCAAAAAGTATATCTTTTCCCAATTGCCGCACAAAGTAAACATTTTATTGCAAATGAATAAGATATTGAGTAATTGTCCATGCCTAAACTTATGATTCTTGATACAGAAGTGTCGATTTTTTTCATTTTCATCAACCTTTTGCAGCAGCCAACTAAATGCTGAATTTGGACAGATCCTATACTTTAACTGCAATGCGTGTCTTGTGTGCCAAACTCAGAGCATGCTTCTTGTTTTGAATCAGAGTACAAGTTTTGGTGGAGATGACATCTCATGGCCTTAATCCATAGTGTTTTGGACCTTTTGGTGTTGTTCCACATGGACAGAATTTCAAACTAGTGATGAAATCATATTCCATGATTGATAATAATGACAAAGGATTTCAACCTACTAATATTTGTATTATTACTTGTGACATTGTTATAGTTTCCAGTGTTGGCCATTTAGACGACTATAGCTATCATGGTATGAAATACGCTTAGAGATCTAATGTTCATTACTGCTCTGCAGAGTCAGGAAGACACTATAACACCTTTCCAGATTTTGGGTGGTGAAGCTCAGGTTGTCCAGGTACGAACAATAAATTAAATTTTATGTTGCTATTCCATAATGGTTGTGTGCTTTAAATTCATCTATCTTTTTATTGTTACATGGTCAGATAATGTTGAAATCACATGAAAAGGTCATTGCAAGACCAGGTAAGTTGGTTGCAAATAGGGTTTCTTAACAGCTTATGCATCAAAATTATGCTTTATAATTTCTTTATATAGTACTTGATTTTCTTTCAATTCTAAATTTTTTAGTTTCTTATTTCACTTTTGGGACTGATCTGCATGAAATCTTTAGGTTCCATGTGCTTCATGTCTGGTTCCGTTGAAATGGAGAACATCTTCATCCCTGAAAATGAAGTAGGTGTTTGGCAGTGGCTCTTTGGCAAGACCGTTACCAGTATTGTTCTTCGGAATTCAGGTCCTAGTGATGGATTTGTTGGAGTAGCTGCACCTTCACTGGCTAGAATTCTTCCGGTTTGTTGTGTGCAGATTCATTTATTGCTTCCTGTTGCACGATTGAGTAAAAATGTTGCTGAAGACAATACAATTTGTAATTGATTTGCAGTTTTTCTTTTTATTTCTAGATTGATTTGTCAGTTTTTGGTGGAGAGATTTTATGCCAGGTACAGTTAGTTGCAACATTTGGTTTTTCCTTCTTCCCAGTGAGAATTTATTTTATGACCTCTTTATTTACATGTATGTCATCTGCTTGTGAATTTTTGATTTTATTGCCACACTATATGTGATTTCTTCAACTTATGTTGTAGCCAGATGCATTTCTTTGCTCTATCAACAATGTGAAAGTTAGTAATACAGTAGATCAGAGAGGACGTAACCTCATGACAACTGCAGAGGTTAGATGATGCGGCATATCAGACTTCTTTGCATATTCTTTCCTGCATTTCTCAACTTTGAGTTGTTTCCAACTGCTATTTATTGTACAAGTGGTAGTTACATTCCATTCAAAGTCTTAACTCTCTCCAGTTCAAGCTCACCAATTGGCCTGGTTATCTGTATGATGGATGTATACTCATTTGTAGGGATTTTTAAGACAGAAGATATCGGGACAAGGACTTGCTTTCATTCTTGCTGGTGGATCTGGTAGGCCTCTTCTAAAGCCTTGAATATGCTCCCATTTGGACATTGTTCAAAGTTGAGACCTGTCTAAAATTCTAGCGAGAATGTTAATGGGATAGAAATAGCTGGTTCGGTCTGTTTGCTAAATTCATATTGCAATATCCAGTTCAAAATTATACCTATTTGCTTTTAGTAAATAAAAATGGTGAAAACAAATATAAATGGCTACTTGACCCAGTATCAAAAGTTAAGGCTAATTGGCCCAAGCTTAGTAAACCTCAGCAGATGTCTAGTTCTTGCTGAGCTAGGCGGTCTATTTCTTCTCTATCCTTCAGTGCATTAGCCTCTTATGCCTCATTCTCAACTACATTAGCCTCCTGGATTTGTTCATCTCATATTATACCAATTTTTTAATCTGCCTCTGCTTATACTACCTCATTTAGATGCCTTTCTGTTTTTCTAGTTCTACAGAAAAACCTTGAGGTTGGCGAAGTATTAGCAGTGGATGTTTCTTGTATTGTCGCCATTAATTCCACTGTTAATGTCCAAGTTAAATACAATGGTCCTGTCCGAAGGGCAGTCTTTGGTGTAAGTTGCTTCTTCTATTCTTTTGCTTCAACATTTGTACCCTTCTTTACTTCCTTGTGTTTGTTTCACGCTTTAGGGTTAAAAATCTTATTCATTTGCTCATTTAAGGTCAGCAACTATATGTACTTTGTTGTTTGTTGAGTGTTGTTATGTTTTAGCCAACTGGGTCCAGCCCCTTCAAATTTTTTTGGCTGTGATTGTGACATACAAGTAAAGATGATTATGGTGCATTGAAGCATGGTTTAGCAGAAGATAGGGTTTGTTTTTCTACTTTCTGAAGCTGCTAAGGCTATCCATGAGCATGTAAAAGTAGATTGTTGGTTTTGAGGTCTGGAAATTACCTTACCCCTGGTCATCTGGTGCATTTAGTGTTGCATATCACTTTGATGTTGACGTTTGCAAATTTGAAAGAACTAACTCTTCTCAAACATGGCCGTGAAATGATAGGGTGACAATTTAGTAACAGCTACGCTAACCGGACCTGGCATTGTCTTCATCCAGAGTTTGCCTTTTCAGCGGTTTTCCCAGCGAATCGCTAGGTATGATTTGCGTATGGAGATCTTCATTTTCCTTGTGTGGTTCACATTTTTCGTTATGAAGATGTCTAAATACATTATCTTTCCTTTTCGTTGACTTCTTATATTGGAAGTTTTCTTTTCATTTATTTTTGCATATGTAAGGCAAAATCATTAATTTGAAAGAAAGCATCGGATGAAGTTCTTCAGTAACAAAGTAAATGGGTTTTCTTTTCAGGGCAGTGACATCCCCGAACATGAGAGAGAATCCTAAGTTGTTTGTGCAAATAGCTATTTTCTTTTTCCTAGCATATGTTGTGATTGTATCTTCTTTAATCTTGACCGATGTATGACACCCTTTTGGTTAGCTCTCCCTTTTTAACCTTTTTTTCTGTTTCCACTCCAGTAAACCTCACGTTATAGCGAGCAGTCCATTGCTGTTATTTGGTTTCCTATGATCCATCCGAAAGAAAGAACTTTCAATTGAGTTTCTTGAATTTGAGTAGCCTGTTGCTGACATTAACTTCCAGGCTAATTTGAACTGCCAATCATATGATAATCTTTTTAACGAAACAAATGTACGGTTCTTTTTTATTGTTGGGATTGAAAGTCTTATTTTAAGATATGCAAGTATATTTGTGAATATTTTATTACTAGATGACTAACTTATGATTATGTTTAAGCAACTACATCCCATCATTTCTGTTTGACCAACACAATAAAATTTTCACTTTAGTAATTAATTGATACCCGTTACCGTTTATTAGTTTCGACTTTTATGTTACTTCAGGCGGAGAGATAAATACAAGTTTTTCTCAATGTTTTAAAAATCAGACAGGATCGTCCGATCCGACCAGAATCCGGTTTGGTCTGATTTTAAACCCTTAGTACCATTGAAATGCCTGTGAACACGCCTACGAAGTACAATGGTAAGATGCTTCCCCACTTGTCGCCATTAACACCACTAGTAAAACCCCCATCATTTGAACCTTCAAGTTGTTCCTCGATCTCTTGATTTATTTCGTGGGACAAGGCAAGCAATATATTAGTCATAGTTGTACCGAGAATCATATCATATTATCCATAGGGAAAAAGAGCGATGATGAGAAGGAAACTGCGTTCCATTTGTATGAAACTGAAGATGATAAGTTACTGTTGGTAGAGAGGGGCAAGCCAATGATGACGAGGGCGATTGGAAGAAGAATGACAAGGAATTTAATTATATTTAAACAAATATTTATTAATCACAAAGTTTATTTAAAGAAATTTGATAGGTAATATTTAGAACTCTATTTTATATCAATTTTGTAATATTTAGAACTCTATTTCATATCAATTTTTGTAGCATCTAAAACTCTATTTCATATCAATATACGGTACATTTAGAATTCTATTTCATTTCAATTTTTGTAACATTTAGAACTTTATTTCATATCAATTTCTGTAATATTTAGAATTTTATTTCATATCAATTTCTAGTTTTGATAGTTAAGTTATATATAATCTTTCAATTATTCAATTTGTTGATCTAAAGCACCAAAATTGAAAACTAGCAATATTTTAGTTAGGCTATTTAAAGTGGAGCAATTACTGGAGCAAAGTTTAGTAAGTAAGTAATATCTGTTGGTCTTTTAGTATCCATTCTGTTGATGTTTGTCTTCTTTATTACAATTGATAATGAGAATTATTTAAGTTGTAAACTTTTACCCTGATAATAGTATACTCAATTATTTTTTAATACTTTTTAGGTTAAATCATAATGGAGATTATTGAACCATCCTCTACTCGTGGTAAGTCTAATCGAGCATAGAATTATTTTTTTCTTCTTAAGCATTTGATGGGAATATCCAATATAATTGTATGTTTTGTGATAGAATATTTAAAGGGGGAGGAATTTTTAGAATGAAAGAACCTCTTGCTGATGTTAAGAATAATATTGCTTCTTGCAAAAAAGTACGACTTGATGTACGTGATATGATTGAAAAATATTTGTAGCAATAAGTAAAAAATAAAAAGAAAAATAAAGAGACTTATATCTTTAGGAGATGATGAAACACCACAAGTATTAGATACAGGAAAAAAGAAAAGCTAATATTGACATAAATTCTTATTTTTCTCCAAGAACTACTCCTTATTCTCAACCGAGTCTAAAAAATTTTATGGATGATAAGGACGTTGTTTTATGATGTAAAAGAGCATGGGCTAGATGGTTCTATGATTCATGTATTCCTTTAAATGCTTTAAATTCACCATATTTTTAAGAATTAATTAATTCTACAACAACAATAGGTCCAGGATTTAAGGTACGATCTTATTATGAGTTGCGTGTGCCTTTGCTTCAAAATTTAAAAAGAGAATGCTAGTTAATTGTGGATACATATAAATCTAGTTAGGGATCAACAGGATGCACTATTATGACAGATGGGTGGACCGATCAAAGACAAAGTGAAGTGAATCACACGTTAATACAATACTTAGGAAACGATATAAGAATGCACGAGAAGGGGAAGTTGAATTGTGTATTCTCCTTTTTTGAAAAATCTTTCAAAACTATTTGTTAGAAATAAAATTCTTTACAGAACTTCCGATAGATTCTAATTAATCAAAACTTTTGAAAACTTTGTTTACTG
>JANITW010000005.1:23584637-23602514 GCA_027564335.1 Erythroxylum williamsii
TTAAGAAAAAGGTTCAAAGATCTATTTACCCCCCCCCCCCCCCTCTTCTAAATCGTTTACAGAAATTAAGCAAAGCCCACAAGAGTCGAGAATTTTAAATCTTGGTCACTTCAATTTGAAATTTTAAATCTTAAAAGTCAGTTATCATGTATGTGTATTGGGTCACTTATTATGTTGCTTCCAACATAGAGGGCACTTACTAAGGGGAGAGATATTGGATGAAGTTCGAGTAAATAAATAGATAAATTAGGAAACTATTTTCGACATTTGGTCATAGATCTTAAATACACTTTTTTCTTATATTTTTTAAGTAAGCATGAGTAATAGCATGTTTGATTGTCTTTTATTAGATTATAAACAAATTTATTTATATAGCGGTTCTAAATTAATAATTTCATAATCAAACCATGTAAAAATTCTAAAGCAAATCAAGCCAATCTAAATGAATTTGTTGTGGTCTATGGATCATACTAATGTTTAAATTTATTTAATTAATTAAAAACATATTAACATCTATTTAATATTTTTATAAGAAAGTTATAGATGAGAAAGTAAATTTTCAATCATATTAATGTAGCCTTTTAAATAATACATGTAAAATATAATTGAAGATTGCAATATATTTGGTACTGAGCATAATAAAGCTATTGATTTTTATAAATTAATAAACATTGATTATAGTATCCTACTATCAAAAATGATTTATCAATTGTAGCAAAAGCAATTGTTAATTAATTAAATTTATTTTGACAAAAATAAAAGAGATGGAATGAGGTATAAAAGTATAAGATTATATAAAAAATAATTTAAACTTCAATTTTCTTTGAAGTGATATTATCATTAACAAAGTTTTAAGTAAATGAGAATCTTATACATAAATATCTTGCTTTTATTAAAGAGAAATAACATTTTGAAAATTAATCACAATAAAGAAAATGTGTGAGTTAATTATGAGATTATCCTCATCATTAATGTTTGGATTACTTTGTTAACACAAAAGTAACTTACTTGGAATAGTAAATTATTAACAATAAAGTATTGATAACAAAATTATCATAAGCTAAACTTACTGATATTTGTTTGGTTTGGATTAGATTTAAATTAAAAATCAAGTGAGCTATTTAATTCTCTTTTAATTTAAAAATGTAAAATAATTTTCTATTTTTAAAAAATCAATAATAGTTTAATTTGATTTGATTGGAATGTAGGCTTTATGCTCAACTTTAAGTCTAATTCATTTGTAAATTTTAATATATTCCTTTTTTACAAGTCAGTGAGTCTATTAACATATCTACATTAGATAATTTGCTCAGTATAGATTTAAATAAAAATTTCTTTTTGTCAAGTCAATCAATTCCTCAAATCAAAACTGTACAGACCAGCAGACACTTTGGATCAATGAATACCACCTCAAAAACACCAATTTATGGCAGGCTACTTGTTCGAGGGAATTCTCTTAGATCTTTAATCAAATAATGATACGAGGAGCTTTATATATCCTTGTATTAAACATAGGATTGGAAATAGTGAAAAAACTTGGTTTTGGTTTGATAATTGGCTAAACTCTAGCCCACTTATCCACAATCTGGAGACTATTCATTTAAGGAATATAATTCCTTTGAGTTTTAAAGTTACCACTCTTATCAGGAATGATACATGGAGTGGGATTTTCAGAGGATTTGGTTCTCTTATGAATCTCTTCCCTCAACTAAATAATATGGAGAATGAAGACGTAATCACCTGGACTCTCAATCCAATTGGTAAGTTCTCTAATAAAACCTGTCACTCACTACTCAACTGAAACCCCTTAGTATATCATTCTCTATGACAACTCTATGAATCCTAAAGCCTCACTGATTACTTAGATAGCTATTTAAAACATACTCAAGACTAAGAGTCAATGGCAAGAAAATGTGGACTCTACTTGTGTACTTTGTAAGATGGAAGTGGAAGATAGAGACCATCTTTCTTCATTTGTGCATTCTCCAAAGCAGTTTGGAGTAGGATTTTGCATATTATTCCAGGTAACAACTGTATATATAATTGGGAACAAATTTTGAACTGGGTCATTCAAAACTCTAAGCAAGGAATGTCAAATGTTATACTTTATAAAGAAGCTTTCATTATTACCGTCTATACTATTTGGAAGGAGAGAAACATCAAAAGATTTACCAACTCAGAAGAAGGAAAGTACCAAGTAGCTGAAAAAATTGTTAGTTGGATCAGAGCAACAATTTTTGCTAAAAATCTGCAACATACGCTTACCCCTATTGATTTAGAATTGTTCCTTGTAATGTAGCTCCTCTTTTTGTATGTTTAGCTATAGTGCTTGTGTATAGGCTAGCAATATAGAAATCGGTGTAATATTGCATTAGTTTTGTCTATAGTAATGAAAAATTCATTTTCCAAAAATGAAATTATTTTGAACTTTAAAATGAATTATTAAATGATAAGAGAATTGTAACCACAATAAAAAGAAAAATATTGAAATAAAATGAGATAATACATAAGAAACAACACGATTTTTATTTAAAATTTTAAATTAGATTATGACTTCATTTTAGTTTATAAACTTCTTTTCCATATGTCTTTTGATGTAATATAAGTCATTTATGAATTTATCACTCTATAACTTATGAAGAAGTTTTAATAAAGGTTACCAATTCATCTACTTATATATTCATACATATATTATTTCACTATGTTTTGATATGTGGCATAACTTCTTGAAAACAACTTTTAAATTTAGATAGAAAGATTAAAATCTTATATAACAATTACACTAATATTGGAAACACTATTAAAATACACATGTTATAAATTTTGTATAATAAATATTTTGCTAAAAAATAGTTCCATAATATATTAACCACGTTTGAAAGAATTTTTTTTAAAACCAATTAGAAAGTTAATATAAATTTAATTGTTATAGTAGAGTAAAAAATTATGAAGGAATTAAAGAGTTTTTAAAGAGTATAATGTCATAGATATAAAGTGTTGGTCTGTAATGACACCCAAAAGGGAGCATATTGAGTGTTAATAAATTTAGGAAAACCTTTTACAAGTTAATAAATACCCTTAATTGATTGCAAATTAAATGATAAAATACAATAATAAGTTTATTTTTTAAATTTGAATAAAATTTCATTAACAATAGTGAAGATATTTCACCATTACAATGTGTTCACTAAAAAAGATGCCTTTAGTTAGTTAGACAAGTAGAAAGTACATTAACATATACTCAGAAGTTCCATCTATACTTCATGCCTTGTGACAGTTCATTGATAGTATCTTCGGCTATTAAGTGTTTTTGAAATATCAATTTAAATAAAAAATAAGAAGAATAATAACCACTCTTCCTAATAACACCTAATATCACTAATGTTCTCTTCCCTTTTTAAAAGCATAAAAAAGGAAATCATATAGTTAAGGGAGAAAAACAAGAATTAATTAGTGTGTACAAGTATGTGATGCTATCTCTAACAGTTAATAAGTCTGCAATATGATCTCAGATAGATTGAACTTTGATTGAAGTAATGTGACTCGGGCCTCTAAACATCAAAGAGAGAGGTCATAATAGAATCACAGTATGGTTTAGAGGATGGAGCCTCATCATATGCAAGAAACCTAAATAGTATGACTCAAAAGAGGCTCATGAGTACTGGCGCCATATAAAACAACCCCATTGTCAAGTTGATATACTATCACTAATCAGGTCTAGTTATATCTCCATCAATAAACTATTTATCCGTAAATGAAAAGTAAAAAATTAAAGAAACATTCAAAATCAACCTCATCATCAATGGATGGAATATTAAATTGCTAAAAGAAGAGGTTGAGAATGAGGATATAGGGGATATGTTGAATCTTTTTCTTGATATTTTTAAATTGACCATATTATATAAAATAAAGTGGCCTAGATGAACATTCTCACCCATACAAGAGTGGAAAAGAACCAAAGATCATCATGAACTATAAACGTAAAATGGCCACTAGAATAAGAAAAGTTATACCGAATGAAAATATACTAGAAATGAGGAATAACTTTAAGGCCATAAACATCTTTGAGTTTTCTAGTAGCTTATATACTAATACTTAATTATGAAAATAACTTTGGCTCTATCAGATACAATTTAAATTATATATCTTTTAAGGAACCTATAATAGGCAGTCTTAGAGTATAAGAATGCCTAAAATCACATTAATAAAGTTATTAGTGAGATGAATCTCTGTACTGTAAAAAATTGAGAATAAATAAATGCCATCATAAATGATATGAGGTTGGTGGTTGTAATAAAAAGGTAATGCATTCGTAAGCACTTGATAGCTCTTTAAAAGCAAGAATTCTCACCCTTGAGCATGAAACATTGAACAAGACCATATTCCTTAAATTGATCTAGGCAAGTATGAAAAATGACACTTTTTTTTACAAAGAACAAATATCAACAAGAACAGCAACAATACCCAATAGAAATCTTATTGAGGTATGGGGTCTGGGGAGGTATAATAGTGTTAACCCTAAGTAAAAAAGTTGTTTCCAAATGATCAACATGAAAGAAAAATATAAAAATAAACAATAAAATAAAAATAAAATATATAATAAATAGTAAATAATAAATAATAAATAAATAATGTTAATGTAAAATAATAATTAAAATGATAATAAAAAGAAATAAAAAATATAATAAAAATGTTGAAATAAATAAATAATATATTTAATAAAATAAGGTAAAATAAATAATAATAATAATAACATTAATAATTATAAACATAATAATAGTAATAGTAACAACAACAACAACAACAACAACAATAATAATAACAATTATTATTATTATTATTATTATTATTATTATTATTATTATTATTATTATTATTATTGTTGTTGTTATTATTAGTGGTAATAGTAAAGATGATGTTGATGATGATGAGAATAATAGTAGCATCAGTAGTAATAATAATAATAGTAGTAGCAATAACAACAACAACAACAACAACAATAATAATAATAATGAGTAATTACCTCTCTGGCTAACTACAAGAGATAAGAGTTAAAAGATTAAAGAGGGCTACTAGGATCTCTTTACGAGGGATCCTTTACCTGAATCATAACACGACAAAGTTTTCCATTATGGGTTGTGTCCTCGTTAAGGTCCAACATTGCTATACCATTTTTAATCACCTCCCCCCTAATTCTTTTTAGGCCTCCCTATTTTGGTCTTAAAATCTCTAAATACGATCCTTTCACATCTTCTCACTGGAGTGTCTGAGTGTCTATTCTTAACATGACCAAACCACCTAAGCATACAAGGAACAAGAATCATAATCATTAAATTTATATGAGTGAATGTCATAGTACTCATCCTTATCAATAGGTGAAAGAGGAGGAAGTGGAATGGGAGACCTCTCACATAACCTCTCCTTGTATAGCTTCAAGTTTTTACTCCTCTAGAAACATTCCTAAAAAAACATGAATAGATGAGGGACTAATAGGCTCCCTAAGCATAAAAGAGGATTATTCTCGGCTCTTGGCTATAAGAATAAGAAGCGGAATACATTAAAGGGTTTAGGAGTCCTGTGAAGGCTCTAGGAGGTATAATGCAACAAAGTTGCTAGTTATACAAAGAACTAGAAAGCAACATGCAAGACAACACTTCAGTAAAATTTCAAAATTCCAACTTTATCAACTTTAATGCATAATCAATCTCAATAAGCAAAATTCACATTATGAATGAAAATTAAAAGCTAAAGAGTAATAAACTATATATGTTTGACTGAATCAAATTTAAAGTAATTTGAAACATAATTGATCAAAACCAATAAAATTAATTAAAAAATCAATTAAACCTTTAATTTTTCAAAAAAAATTCAATATATTTAATTATGTCAAAATATCCTCAAATTGTGCCTACTTTAAAAACATTTCTAATTTTGACATTGTACCTAAACTAAAAATTTTAAATTAGGGCATAATTTCAACAAAGTTGAATATTGAGAAAGCTCAAATATATTACTTATCATATAAATTAATCCTCAATTTTAAAAAATTGCAAAATTTTAAGTAATTTTGAAAACCCCTAAATTATAAGCTAAAAATGTGTAAAATTCAAATTCAATCAAAATTAAGGTGATTATATACAATTAGAAGTTAAATAACCTTCATTCAACCTTTAATTTCCCTAAAAAAAAGCACCAATTTGAAGAATAGTAGATAGTATGTAAGGTCCCCCTTTTTTTGAAAGAATAAAATGGATTCTATTAATTAACAAAAATTCGGCTACAAGCATTAACAAACTCTTACAATTGTTAACATTTTTCATTAGTTATAGAGTGATATACCTCAAGCTTCAGGGAATAACTAATTGGTCATAAGCATATTGAGTTTTGTTAATTTTCTGCTTCCTTTACTTTTGTTTTGCACAGCGGGTTTATTGGCCTTAATAAGCTCCAAGCATTCCTCACTCCCTACTCATTTGAAGATGGTTTCCTCACTACAAATGCTTCCTTATCCAATTCCTTAGCTTTGGGATTAAGGATTCTAATCCTATGCATTTTTGTTAGAATGTTGTTAGGGAAAAACCACAATTTTGAAACCCTAACTTGTATGATTTCTAATTTGATTCGATATGAATGCAATCTCATGAAATTAAATCTATAAACAATTTTCAAAGCATGTAATAAGGGAAGCTAATCAAAAATTAAAAGAAAAATCTTGAAATTTTAGAAAACCCCCAAATTAAAGGAGGTTAAGGTTTACCCCAAAAATAATTTGATGAATTGAGGTTTTATATTGACGAAATTTGGTTCTAGAGGTGTAAAAGAATCTACTTGAGCTCTTTGTGTCACTTGACAATTATTAAAGATAGAAGAAGCCACTAGAGAAGATAAAGGTGCCATATACAAAAGCTTTAAAGGTATTCTTCTTCTAGAGGACCTCAAGAAGATTAAGGTCCAACAAAGTTGAACAAAGGAGAAATTTAAGTATGGTAGTACAGGATTTTTCTTACAAGGAAAGTGGAAATTTGGTTGGATAACAGTGAAAAGGAGGGAAGAGAACATTTTTGTTTTTAAAATTCAAGTATATTGGTTGCCTATGCAATTATAGTGGTCGACTAATGTAATGTTTTAGTTGATCAATGTAATTGACCAAACGAATAACAATATAACGGTATAAAATCTATCTTAAAAAGGGCTATATAGGTCAATCTTTGAATGAAATTAATTAACCAATATATTGTAGTGGTAGACCACTACATCAACCAATCTTCCAACAAACTAATGGTATACTTCAATTTAAGAAATTTTAAGGACACTAGTCGATGAACACCATACATTGGTTAATTAGTGAGACTTGAAATCATATATTTAAGTCTAAATAGTCTCCAAAAAAAATATTAAAAACACTTGAACACAAAGTAATTCATATAAATATTAATCAAAGTAAAATATAAGAATTAAAAGAGATCCCAATAAAATAGATTTTTTTATTAATCATACCTTATTCTCTCCTAATTATGCAAAATATTTCCTTGCTCATTGGTTTACAGAAAATATCATACAATTGATATAATGTATTTACAAATTCGAATTCAATTTTCATATTTTTACACATGATCCCTAATAAAATTACATTTAATTTCTACGTGCTTAGTTTTAAAGTATTGAATGGGGTTTTTGAGAGGTAAATCCACCATATATTTGTTTTTCTTTATTAATAAGTCAACAAAATATTTTCTTACAAAATAATGAGATTGATTCATTTCTAAGAATTGACAAGTACCAAATGTGCTTTTTTGAACAAAAAGACCACCTTTATAATATGCATCCAAATAAATAATCAATTAAAATAATGTATACAAAAGACATAAAATTCCTAAAAATGAGACTCGCTAGGACTTGATTGAAATCTAACACAATATGATACATTAAACATATTATCAAGCCTACTTACGTTAAGGTAAATTAAACAACCAATCATATCTTGGTAGAGATTTACTTCAAATAGCTTGCCCTCTTCATCCTTGTTCAACTTAGTTATGACATTCATGGATGCTTTTAATTTCTTGGTTTAATCAATTCTAAAGCCTTTGATCAATTCATGGATGCTCCTTTATTTGCTTAATTTGGAACCTAAAAAATAAGTTAAGCTCTCCCATCTTGCTTATCTAAAATTACCTACTTGTACATTTAGAAAATTCCTTACATAAGCTTTTATTAGTTAAACCAAAAATAATATCATCATTATAAATTTGAACAATTAGAATGTCATGCTTATGCTTATTAATAAAAAGAGTTATGTTAACCTTGCCTTTAGTAATATCATTTTTAAAGAAATAAATTTAGTCTATCATACCAAGTCTATGAAAACCATATAAAGCTTTTAAAAGTTTATAAACATGGTTAGATGTTGTTGGACCAATGGTGGTTGACAAATTAAATCCTACTTATGTTTTGATAATAATAAAAGGTATAGAATTGGTTAAGAAATTATTTCAGGTGTTTTGGATTGAAAGAAATCAAGACAGCATTATAAATCAGTGTGAAATCAAGAAGGAAATAATCTTCAACATGTTAGAGATATTAAACATGAAGATTAAGGGAAGATTTGATTAAATATATTTGTTAGAGTCAGCACAAGTCCACTATCATGTCATAAGTCGACTAATAAATTAAGATTCATCAGATGGGACTTGAAACAAGTCGACTAAGATGTTACAAGTCAACTACAAATCAAGTGGATAGGAGCACTAGTCGACTATCATGGCACTAGTCGACTGATCGAAGAGCGAAAATGAAACTTGCAGTGAAAAACGTTGATACTAGTCGACTATAACAACTTGACTAGTCGACTATCAGATAGAGCTGAAGAAAATTTATCTGAATCATTCACAAATGGAAAGGAGAAAGTTTAGCAACGTCTATAAGAAATTAAGCAACGGCTAGAAGAGGATTTGCAACAACTATATTCATCTCTAATCTCCAGATAAATAATGGTAAATCAAGGGATCAAATTACCGAAGTCCAAAAAGCAAAAGAATTCCACTATTGTTCCAAACTTGCTCTATATTGCTCTTAGCTTGTTTCAAATCTGTATTGAGCATTGTTATTTCATCTTTATCTCATTATTATTGTGAGTTGAGTGATTAGTTAAAAGTCACTTGTGAGGTAGGATTTGTGCCAGAAAACAAATCTATTGTAAGGGTAGCTTGAGCTGGAAATCAAGTGGTATTGTAAGAGTTAACACTAAACTAAAAAGTGTGTAGTAAAGTGGTTTGGCAAATCCTAAGTGGGAGCTTAGGTAGAGGACGTAGGTCTTAACACTGAACCTCTATAAAAACAGTATTTGCTCTTCTTCCCTATTCTTTGCATTTAAATTTGTTTAACTTGTTTTTGTGTGAATTAACTTCTGATTTTGTAGAACTTTACGAAAAGGTTTAAAGATCTATTCAACCCCCTTCTAGATCATTTACACTAACAACACTTGTTTCTAATCCATTCCATCCAACCTTTTCTACCACGATCACATCGCGATATAATCTTGAAACACTCTCTTATATATTGAATCACTATTCAAGACCATTTTACTCATCCTTCATATCTCTTATGTGTGTGACCTATTAGGTTCCTGTTTATATTAGCCATTTGAATTAATACTTAATTCATGTAAGTCAAGAGCGATATCTAACAACACGTCATGACCCCTAATTGACCAAAAAGTCAGTGGTTTGACTACGAACCTTCCATACGCAATATTGCCATGTATTTTGTCCTTTTACTATCTATGCCCCACTTGGTTCAAAATATGGTCAAAGTGTCAACTCCCACTAGACTGATTACATCACATCTAGTCCAAGTGATATTAGATCTTATCCTAAGGATTTCATTACTCTATGTATTCCTGAGGATTTCTTTACTCTATGTATCGTTAAAGACTCTCTTCATGACACATATCTGCTCTGGCCAGATATATTACATATGATAGGAATCTCATTATCATGATCTCATCATGATTTCCTCTATGTTATGTTTTGTATCAAAGACTTCGTTAAATTAATTTAAGATCAACTTCTAATCCATAAATGTTTGAATATCGAAATCACGAAAATTTTCTTTATTAATCATAAAATGATTTATACAATAAGTGCAAAAGGTGATTGTCTTTAGAGCACTTCTCTAACACCATTTTAGCCATACAAGGAGGCATATGTTTAAGGTTTGATATATCCCAAAATCACCTTTCCCATAATCTTGTGTATTAATTCTTGGTGTGGATTGTGAGATCTTCCTCGTGTAATATTTATTTTCTGTAGTGAAAAGTTTTCTATTCTTGCCCATAATTTTTTCCTATATTCGTTAAGGGGTTTTTCACGATAAATCTTATGTGTCCCTTTTTATCTCAATTTCTTTTATTGGTGTGTTTGCTCTTTCCGGGTGGAATCCAACTCCTATCAGTGATATCATAGCCCAAGGGTTGCTCAATTATGCTCTGTGGTTGCAACATAGTCTAATCTTCCACATCAGAAAGTGAGTTTTTTTTTGTGTTCTTGCAGGTTAAAGATAGTTCTATTCTCCGGTTCTTGTTATTGTTTTGGGGTATTTTTTGCCAGTATTTGAGGTGATTGAGGGCATGTATGAGAAAAGCTTTGTCTAAGGATATTGAGTTTTAAGTGGGATCATTTGTGACCCCTCCAGCCTTTCCTGGAAACTTTCCTAGGGTCCTACAGTCTTATTACATACCAGGTGGAGGTAACTCGAGGTGATTTTCCTTTTTTAATGTGAGAGAGTGGGAGTCAATTCTTATGATAGAAGCAATGTCGACCAAATTTGATATTACAATGTTTGAAGGGAAAAAGTTCTCGCTATGGAAATTGAAGATGAAGGCAATATTAGTAAAAGATAACTGCTTGGAGGCCATCAATGCTAAGCCAATGAATTTCACAGATGACATCAAATGGAAACAAATAGATGCCTTGGCCATGTCAGATTTGCATCTTGTTCTATCGAATGATATCTTGCAAGATGTAGAGGAAAAGAAAACAATCAAGGAGATATGGGATCATCTCATAAAGTTTTATGAAGCTAAGTCTCTTCATAATAAAATTTTTTTGAAGAGGAGACTTTATGCACTCCGAATGTCTGAACCTACTTCAGTAATCTCTCAACTTTCAAAATTGGGACATAATGTAAATCTAACTGAACATACAAATATTCTACTTCAAAGTCTTCCAGATTCATATGACCAACTCATAATTAATTTAACCAGTAATATTCTTACAGATCCTTTGGTGTTTGATGATGTTGTTGCTTCAGTTCTTGAAGAAGAAAGTTGATGCATCAACAAGGAAGAAAGGCTGACAAGTTTACATCAAGCAGAAGCCTTATCAATGACGAGAGGATGGTCAACAGAGCGTGATTCCACTGGGAGTCGCAAACAAAGAAAGTGCCTTTTGACACGTAAAAATAACAAATAATGCACCCTCATACGACTTGTGTGGAAGGAGAAGAGGAGCTGCTAGATAAAGTTGAAATGTCTCATTGATCACATTTTACATATAATTGAGATTCAGGAGGGTTTTTTCATCCATTAGACGTCATACTCCAACAACAACTTCTATATCAGCTAGTCTTTTACATAGCTTGTGGATTATTGAGGAGAGGTGACATTGCCCAGTTCATGGTTACCATAGAGGTTTCTAATCCTCTTATTAGCATTATCTGCAGAAAATAGGTAGGAATATTCAACTCAGGGAGATTATTAGGTCAATACAGGTGAAAAATCTATGGCATTATTAGTATAACATATATGTTTATTACCATTATAACACCTTTGGTGTCCTCATCAGAGTAGAGCTTCAGTTGAGTCTTTTACAGCTATAACATAACATCAATTAACATCATCCCACTTTCTCTGCTAATTGAATTTAAACCAGACAATCCCAAAGACGATTTCGTTCTTTTCTCTCTTTGTTCATTAACAAGGTGTTGCACAATGACATCAAATTTCTTTGTGACTTGTATCATCCTCCTCTCGATTTTGCTCCTCTCAATACCTCGAAAATTAACCCATTGCAAAACTTGGTCTTTGTTTGTTGCTTGTTCCTTACTTTTCAAGATTATGGATAGTGGGAGAGGTGCTGTTAGGATAAAATTTTATCTTGTTATTTGTTAAGATTTATTTCTTATCTTTCTGATATTTAAATTTATGCACTCTATATTTCTGATATTTAAATTTGTGCACTCTATATATTTCCAACATTTTTGTATTAGAGCAAGTTTGTATTTATCTGTGGAGATGTCAATGGGCCGAGCCTGGGCTACTCCTGGCTCGACCCACCAATCCATGGCCAGTTGGGCCAATTTGGCCCACCATATATATATTTTTAAGAAAATCGATAGAAATGACGTCAATTTTGATTAAAAAAAGTCAAGCCACTGGTCTGGCCAACCATGATCAGCTCGACCTCGACCTATGGCCTGATTGGCCCTTGGCCTATCAACCTGGACTAAAATTAGGCTGCTTGGCTCTTTTTCCATCCGTATTTATCCAGGTCAAGTGTGGAGAGTTAAAACGAGAGAGAAAGAGTGAAATACCATGACCTCAAATAGAAACCCCTTGAGTATTACCCAGTCATCCATTCTCATTTTCAAAGGAGAGAACAATGAGCTTTGGAGCATAAAAATGAAGAATCTATTTAAGTCTGAAGATCTCTAGGACTTAGTAGAGAATGGGTTCCCTAATCTAGATTACGAGAATCGATTGAAGGATAATCGAAAGAAAGACTCTAAGGCATTGTTCCTTTTTCAACAAGCAGTGTATGATACTATTTTTTCAAGAATTGCAATAGCTACCATTACAAGGCAAGCATGGACGACATTGTATATTGAGTTTCAGGGTTCATCTAAAGTAATTGCTGTGAAGTTTTAAGTTCTTCAGCATGAGTTTGAAACCTTATCCACGAAAAGCAATGAATTAGTGCATGATTTATCATCTATAGTGGGGACTATCATCATTGAGATCAATTCATATGGAGACCAAATAATTGGTAAAACTTTTGTTTCAAAAGTTCTACGGATTCTAACTTCCAAGTTTGATCATATAGTAATTTCAATTAAAGAATTGAAAGATTTGTTGAATTTGTCATTAGACAAATTAATGGGATTTATGCAATCTCACAAGGTAAGGATCAATTAGATAGCTTAAAAACATGAAGAGAAGACATTTCAGGTGAAGGGGAAGTCATCCAACTCAAAAGAATATGACAAGACAACAAGAAGAGGTTGTGGTAGAGGTTTATTTCATAGAAGAGGTCTTGACAAAGGTAGAGGTAGAGGTTCAAAACAGTGGCAACAACCTACCAGTGATCAAAAAGGCAACAAAAGCAGCATTCAACGATACAATTGTAAAAAGTATGGGCATCTAAAAGCAGATTGTTGGTTTAAGGAGAATCAAGTGAACTTTGTAGAAGAAGCTAGTGAAGAAAGTAAGTTATTTATAACCCATTATGATGCTGGTCAAAGTGATGTGTAGTTTGTTGATAGCAGTTGTTCCAACCATATGACTAGAAAAAATCAATATTTTGAGAACTTGATGAAAATTAGAAGATGAATTTCAAGCTTAGAGATGATAAAGATATTGAGGTTGAAGGAAAAGGCATTGTTTTTATTACAACTGGTCAACGTAACACTAAACTTCTGGACAATGTTCTCCCTAGCTCAGCACATAATTTGTTAAGTGTACGACAATTGATAATTAATGGATATTTAGTCCTATTTGATGATGAAGCATGTGTGATTAAAGATAAAAGGTCAGGTCAAATCATGGCTAGAATTCATATGACAGAAAATAGGATGTTTCCACTTAATGCTTCAAATTTGAATAATTTTTCCTTAGTTACTAGAGCATCAAATGACTTGAAGTTATGGCACTTAAGGTATGGGCATCTTCATGTCAAAGGTTTAACCTTGTTAGAGCATAAAGGAGTGGTTCTTAGACTTCCAAAAATCAAAATTAAGTCCCTTGATTTTTGTGAGAGTTACATTTATGGGAAATAAACTAAAAAGTTATTTCCAATTGGAAAGGCTAAGAGAGCATCATCTTATCTTGAATTGATTCATGTTGACTTGTGTGGGCCTATGAACACCGAATCGTTAAGAGGAAGTCTTTATTTTTTACTTTTTACTGATGATTTTAGTTGGATGAGCTAGGTTTATTTTCTAAAATTTAAATAAGAAGCATTTAAAAAATTCAACGCTTTAGTGGAGAAACAAAGCGGTTCTTACATAAAAACTCTTCAAACAGACAAAGGTGGTGAGTTCTTGTTAAAAGAATTTGCTCAATTCTATAAAGAATATGGAATTCACGAAGATTTAACAACACTCTATACATCAGAGGAAAATGGGGTGGCAGAACGTAAGAACCTTATTGTTGTAGAGATGTAAAGAAGATTATTGAAAGGCAAGGAACTTTCAAAATCAGTTCTGGGAATAAGCAGTTTCTACCTTTGTGTATTTGATGAACATTTCTCCTACAAAATATATCTAGAATCAAACTGCCTATGAAGCTTAGAAAGAGATAAAGCCTTCGATTAGCCATTTGAAAGTTTTTGGGTGTATTGCTTATGCTTTGGTAAATGCACAAACCCATAAGAAATTGGATGAAAAATCTGAAAATGCATGTTTGTTGATTATTTTCCTGATTTCTAAGCTTATAAGCTATATAACCCTATTAATGGCAGGATAAATGCCAATAAAAATGTATTTTTCAATGAAGAAACAAGATGGAATTAGAGTGACAAAGGTAGTAACAATCAAGCTAAGTTGTAGTTCCACTTAAAACAACTTCCAAGTTATTCCTTCTCGCTAACTGCAAGTAGAGACAGCCCACCAAGTTCACTTTGCAAACTGACTTCACTAGTTTTAACAACTACAAATAGTAATGGTAGCACCTCACCATCACTTGAGTCTTCTAGTGAAACATCTCCAAGGAAATTTAGATATTTAAAAGATAGTTACGAATCTAGAGCATCTTCTTTACTTGTATCAAGTCCTACAACATATGAAGAAGTAGTAAATAGAGAGGAGTGGCAAAATGCAATGAAGGAGGAACTCATGGCTATAGAAAGAAACAAAACCTAGGAGATGACTTGTTTGCTAGAAAGTAAAAATGTTATTGGCCTGCAATGGATATTTTAAACAAAGTACAATGTAAGTGGGAGTATACAAAAGCACAAAACTTGTCTTGGAGCTAAGGGATACACACAATAGCCAGGTGTTGACTTTGCAGAAACATTTTCTCTAGTTGTAAGGTTTGAAAAGGTAAGAACTTTTTTGCCCTTGCTAGCTCAATTGAAGAATGTACTATACAGGTTAGAGCAAGCTCCAAAGGCATGGTATAGAAAGATTGACTCTTATTTTCTACAAAATAGGTTTGTAAGAAGTGAAAATGAGCCCACTATTTACTTAAAGAAGACAGGAAACAATGATCTTCTTTTAGTATGTCTTTATATTGATGATATAATATATATATGGGCTTTAATCACTCTCTTGTAGCTAACTTTAAATCTAGTACGATGAGTAAATTTGAAATGTCATATTTAGGTTTGTTTTATTATTTTCTTGGCCTTGAAGTGATGTAAGAAGAAGAAGGAATATTTATTTCTCAAATCAAATATGCAATGGACTTATTGAAAAAAGAGTCATATGCTTTATTGTAAATCAATAGTTATTACCATGAATGTGGACGAAAAGTTACAACTTGAAGATGATATTGAAAAAGCAAATGCAAAGAGATTTACAAGTCTAGTTAGAGGTTTGATTTCTTTAACTCATACTCGATCAGATATTTCATTTTTTATAAGTGTTGTTTCAAGGTGTATAAGTTGCCCAATACATCACTTTGGAGCAACAAAACATATTTTGTGTTATATTGGTGGAACCTTAAATTATGGGATCTTATATAGTCAAGTTTCAAATTTAAAATTGTTTGGCTTTACTGATAATGATTGGACAGGTTATTTGGATAATAGAAAAAGCACTATAACAATTTTTTAATCTTAGCTCAGGTGTAAATACGTTTTGTTCAAAGAAACAAGCAATAACAACATTATCATTTTTAGAGGAAAAATATATGGCCACTACCTCCTTAGCTTGTCAATGCATTTGGCTTAGAAGGCTTTTCGCTGAGATGCATCGAAAGCAAGAAGGTGCTACTAAAATTTACTTTGATAACAAAGTTACAACTGTAATGACCAAAACTTGTATTCTATAGAAGAACAAAGCACATAGACGTACGCCTGCACTTCATTCATGATTTGATGGCAAATGGTGAAATAGTTATGAAGTTTTATATAACATAAGAACATGTTACTGATATATTCACAAAGGCATTATCATCTCATAAGCATGCAAAGTTTAGGTTATTACTTGGTGTATGTAATTTTGATTCAAGGGGTAGTGCTGAATATTGATTTAAAATTTGTTGAGTTGGTCTTTGTTTGTTACTTGTTCATTATGGTTAGTGGGAGTAGTAAAGACAAAATTTGTTATTTATTAGGATAAAATTTTATCATTTTTAATAGTAAAGATTATCATTAATAAGATATTATATATAAACTATAACACCCTAAAAGTGCTAATATAATACAAAAGATTAGCTACAAAAGAAATGTTCTTGATTTCTAATCTCATTCTATGATATTTAGTCTAGAGCCCATCTATGCTTCATAATTGTTGTAAGGTTATCAGCTATACCTATAGCTAACAAGATGAGACGAATTTGTAGGGTAATCTCCTGAAACAATAACTCTTCACTTTTACTTTGTTGTCCAAAAACTATGCAATTATGTTCTTTCCAGATATGGAAGCCACATAAGCCCAACTAATCTTAAGTACTTTGTAATCCGCATGACTTTCCATCTTAATTTTTACTAACTAGATCATTTCCTCCAATATATCTATTGGTCGATTAATGTTCAGCAATGCATGCAACCAACTCCATATTTTTTTATATACTTGCAATTAATCAAAATATGTTCCAAATTTTCGAACTCTGCATTACAAAGCTCATACAACAATAAGTTAATAGGAAACTTGATTTTATCTTTCGTAGGTAATCCACCATTTATTCTGATCCATAGGATAAACGAGTAGCCTGGTCTTATATCCATATCCCATTGTAATTTCATCCACTATCCCTCTTGGTTGTATTTCTTTCTACAAAAGGATTTTACAAGCTTTGGTATTAAACTTGTCGAATTTGGCAGCTATCCACAACACTTCATTTTATTATGTCTGATTGCATCTTGGTACCTGAGTCAATATAATCTTTGCCCCCTACAGTTGTGATATGGTCAATTCCACTTATTATTGCTAATCAACCTGCTTACCCAAGTACCTGAGAGGACCACAAGTTTCAAGTGTTGGATTTCCATTACTTTGTACAAAGGTTCCTAACAATGCCAATTGTCAAATCAAAACTGGGTACTGTTACTATCTCCAATTTTGTGAAACACAGGTTCTCCATCCACTCCCTTATACCCAAAATGTCCTTTAGAGTCCCGGATATGCCTGCTTATGCTTCAGGGTCCATAAGCTATCATTTTAATGAATACAATATGTATCCATTTCACCTAGAAGTCTTCCTTTTTGCTGCACAATCATTGATAAACTCATTTATTTATATATATTTTCATATCATTTGGATAAATTTTTGTTATTAAAAGCGGTATTTATGGCTTTATTTGATTATTATTTGAATTATTGTGCCTTATATTTAATTTGTATTTATAGGAAAAAAAATTGTTATATTTTAGTTTAACTATAATAAATTAATTTTTGGACATTTAATGCTACTTAATTTGTAATTTTTATTATAAGATA
>JANITW010000005.1:23767291-23785933 GCA_027564335.1 Erythroxylum williamsii
TACTATGCCTATTCATGACCTTCCCGACGCTATTTCCCAATTTCACTTTCTTTTGTAAATTTCTAACTTTTCACTCAGTTGCTCAATAATAACTCACTTCCAATTCAATAACATATTACAGAACTCCCCAATTTCAATTCTAATATTCAGTCAATTTATCCAATCATATTTGCCAGGGTATTACCTCAAAATCAATAGCACTATTCTCTAGGTCAAATTCATCCTTTATGCTCAGTTCCTAAAATTCCCAGTAGCATTGAATTTACTTTCAAAGTCTCACATTATACCCTAATTACCAGGAACAATCCTTAGGTTGAAATACAATCACATTCTCAACTTTCATTCATTAATTACGATCCTACTAATTTCAATTCAGACTTTCATCCTTCATATCAATTGTAGACCTCTTTCTCAAGATCACAACGACTCAAACATCACCTCAATTGGAGGTCTACATCAAAAGTTATGACTCAAAAATCAAATTAACTCATTTCAGAAAAAGGCCCCTCGCCGGGATGTATAGGCACTCGTCGCGACGTGAAACGGGTCACTCGTCGCGACGTCTACGTTTGTCGCGGCGCACGCTCCTCGCGACGTCTAAATTATTTCCTCGTCGCGACGTGCGGTCGTCTTCTCCGATTCTCTTTTCCACTTCTCTCTCTAAAACCAGTAATAACTTAACTCAAACACTCTAATCTTTAACAATTAACCCCAATCTTCCACAAATAAACTCATGTATGCATTTAACTAATAAATAAACAACATTAAAGCCAAAATCACTTACCAATCAAGCTTGAATCCTCAAATCTTCGAAATCTCCTCCAACCCTAACCTCCACGATTTAGCTTCCAAACTTTCACAATCAACCTCTTCCTTTAAGGATCATGCAGGACTTTGCACAAGGAGTAGTAAACAAACAAGAATCGGGAAGGAGGAAACAAAATCACAAGGAAGAAGGAGGAAGATCAACGTCGAGCCCTAAGAAATGAAACCTTCATTTCTTCTCCTCTTTTAACCTTAAGTATTTAAAGGTTAATCACTAAGTCTTTTGCCCCTTTCCCTCATAACGCATGTAAATCTGTTACTCTTTTCATGATCATTTCCAGTCCAATTTGTCTCCGAATTTCAATGGCTCGACATATTAAATTCTTATAATCATATTTCTAAATTTCTATAGCTATTTACCAGTTATTCTTATACTATGCAGTCAATTTGTCCAACACTCGGAAAATTTCCGGTCCGGACTTTTTCCTCTCGAATTTTCCAGAAAGTTCCAAGGAGTCACTATCAGCTGGTAATTTCTCTAAAACATTTCCAATTCAAATTTTCAGACCTAACTATACCAAAATTCTCAATAATTCATAGTCAAATCTCATTATCTCACGAATTCACAATTCCTATGAATATCACAATCAAATGCCAGGAAAATATCATGAATGCATGTAACTATATGTGCATGCGCCAATTGACTCGGTCCTCTACAATTAGAGGCCAAGTGAATGTTCACATCAGAAATATGAAATGCAAATTTTTAGCCTGACCCAATTGACCCATATACCCTTCCCATCAGGGTCGGGATGTTACATTCTAAAATTATGAACATGATTCAATTAGGAACCTTAAAATTCAATTATTATGTCCAAATTAAACACTTTAATTCTAGTGCACATGCCTTTTTCTAATCATACTAGAAATGCTATGCTTTGGATTAATTCTAAATTAATTCTTAGGGTTTCCAAAATTCCCAAACATCAATTAATCATCTATAATATCCCTAGTTCATCTCAAATTTATCTAGACAATTTTGGCACAATTCAAAAATATCTTGATTGCCAAAATCATCAAGATAAATAAGTTAACCTACTAGACAATAAAACGATCAATTTGATGTCCGAAAAATTTCCGTACCCTAATTTCGAGCACATGCACTTAGCATGCTACTAGCATCAAAATAATACATTTCTTATCGCATAAAAACTTTATTAAGGTCTTATAGTTGAAACAAATACATCATAAGTCATTAAATAAGTCAAATCCATCAACTTTCAAAAATCTAACCAATGTTGACTTTGACTTGATTTATTGATTAAATCAAATTCAATTAATTTTGGAAAAATTCCAGACTCTTATACATATTCTAAATGTGTCTAATAAAAAATTCTAGAGAGTAATTCTTAGGAATTAATTATTAAGTTAGTGGAATTAGCCAGCACATCACATGTCTATGACACTTGTCATATTACTTCTAACACTAGTTATCTCAACGTCATGCATGCATAAGATAATCACTTTAACAACAAGTTTCATGCATTTTATACAAGTGGAGATATCTTATATTTCATTTCCATGCAGAAAATTCATGAAAACAATTTTTATAAAATTTAATATGGAATTTACAAGCATGTATGTTCATCAGATTTCCAGAATTTTCCATAACTTCATACATGCATCAGGCTGAAACTAAATTCGTAATAAAATGGAAAATGACATTAAATTTCATTTTCCTTTGAAAGAAACATGATATAACACCTTATAAACATTTATATGAAAGAAAATCATAAAAAATTTTACAATTTTATTACAAAAATTTCAAAATTAACACATGCATTCAGTTTTCTAGAAATTTCTAGAAACTAACATATTAACAAAATGGACATTAATTTGAAATAAAATGAAAAATGACATTCGATTGCAAATTCCTTTGACAGAAACATGATATAACACCTTATAAACATTTTTGAGAAAGAAAATCAGAAAAAAAATTCTACAATTTATATGAAAATTTCCAAATTAACATATATGTTAGTCACAACCTAACAAACACTTTGCACATATTCAATACGTCATCTAATACATGCATGATCCGGAATTGATACCATTGTTAGGGGAGACATGGATTCCTACATCAAATGCATGATGAAGCAATGGAAGTTTCGGAACCTAAATTCTAACCCCATGACCTCCCAAAAGGCCAAAATCTCAATCGCATGCATAAACAAATTATATGAACATGGTATAACAGTACATATACCTTTTGATTATCCTCCTTTCTTGATTCTTTTTCTTACTTAGGTTATTGTAAATACCAAACCCTTCCTTGATCACTCAAGAACACGCAAATATGAAGAAGAAATAATATCTAAGGGTGGTTAGAGCCCCAAGCTAGATGAGTTCAAGTAGATGCTCTAATGCAGAGAAAGATCAAGACTATATTGTATGTACTTTGATTCATGCAACAATTTCATAAATTGCTTGAATAAGACTCAAGAAACTTATCTCTAACTCTAGAACTCTTCTAGACACCTTATTCTCTCTTTTGAGTGTATTTGTGACTGATTAGCCCTCTTGTACATAAGTGAAGAACTCACTTATGTGCATCTGTCGAGCCTTCGGTCACAGTCATAGCCTATTAGCCATAATTGTGGCCTACTTAATTGATAGCCTCGTCTTCGGTCACAATTGTGGCCCATGGGCCACGATCGTGGCCTACTTAAAAATAACTATACACACTTTATTTTTTCATTTGATCTTTTATACGTGTGACCCTTAGGTTCTCGGTTATTTTTTACCTTTGAATTAACTCTTAATTTGAGCAAATCATGGATGGTTTCATGGCACTTGAATTAACTATTAATTCAATCAAATTATGAAGGGTTTCATGATGCCAATTTATCATAATATAAGTGGATTAATACATGAACTCTTCAATAGTTAATTACTCGACTTATGAACCTTTTTTTTATATAGAAATTGCAATGTAACTCATCCTTTCAACATACTATACCCCACTTGGTTCGGAGTATGGGCTATGTGTTAAATTCCACCTGACTGACTTTGTCATATCTAATCCTAGTGATGTTATTCATTGTCTAGGGATCTCATTACTTTATGACATTGAAGGCTCTCTTCATGACATAACTGCTCTGGCTAGAGACTTTTGAGTAATGGCCCCAACAAGAGATCTTGGGTATCATCTCCTTCTATTAAGAGCAGTGAATCCTTTATTGACTACCCAATTACCTTCTAATACCAATAGATGTACCCAATCACCACTTTATGAGCGACCTCATCTTGAGGCAATAAGGAATGATGTCAAAGCACAAGATCAGTATCCAAGATATCCTTGAGTACCTCAAGTCAAGGATATTTATACAATTGCTCTTATGAGATTAATCATTGAGATTTAATAGGTTATCCATATGATAATCTCATAGCGGGTCATCTAATGTGTTTACAACTCTTAGTAAATATCCACATGTTAACTTTAAACATCTCATGCTTATAGTATGTGAGATCCACTGTTTGATCAAATGAATGAGTATAACACATGCTAGTCTATCCGAATTAATAATGTCCTGTCTTATTAATCCCATGACTAGAGATAATTTAGATACTAACATAATTGCACATGATAGGAATCTCATTATCATAATCTCATCATGATTTCCTTCATGTTATGTTTTGTATCATGGACTTCATTAATTCGATTTATGATCGACATCAGTTCATAAATAAATGAACATCAAATTCATGAAAAATTGCCTTTTGCTTTATTAATCAAAATAAAGTTTGTAAAAAAAATGCTAAAGTTGATTGCCTTTAGAGCATTAATCTAACAAAATAATCTTGTTTTACTTAATTTTTTATTTTTAATGTAATTATCATAAATTAACCTTGAGATGAAATTATTTGAGAGGGAAAATGTGTTCAAATGCATGAAAAATTATATAAAACATAAAACCCTAATTTTTGGAAGTCTTTTTGAGACTATATATCTTATACATGTCTTTTTCTTTTTGAACATTAGAGTTAGCCATCAAGAGGTTTACAATCAGGAGGTCAATTCTAAGTCTATTTACTTCAAATAATCAATATATAGATATCAAAGGATCAAAGATTAGACATCGAGAGGTTTGGAAATCCTAGCAGGTTAGTTCCAAAGCCATCTACATTAAAGAATTAAGATCTAAACATCATATTATTAGATCAATCAATTGATAGAATGAGGATCATCATCTAGATTTATGTCTATCATATTGTCTTTATTTTTTCTATTGCATTTGTTATTATGACTATGATTAGTGACTAAATATTTTCCATATTTAGATAGGAAAAACTATATCTTTTTTTGCATTGATTGATTTATTTTAATATATGGATGAGATATATTTCTTTAAATTGCAATTGATTAATCCTAATGCATGATTTAATGATGCTAGTGATTATATATGATTTTGATTAACTTATGGAAGCCTGGAGAGAGCCTACTTGTGACTAAACCATAACTTAGGTTATAATGCTTAAACGAGTTCTTTGAAAGAGACTACGTGATCTTTCTAGTGTTATAGTGAAACCTTTCTAAGAGATTTCACAAATATTAGTACACTCAAAGGGGTGTTAACAATGGTAGAGATATGAGCTAACCAACAAAAGAGTAGATAGTTGTAGCTCCAAAGAATACATTTTAATATTAGAGACCCTACTAGTTTAGTTAACTATATTCATTCTAGGTTAATTAATTCAAAAAATTTTAAATAAGGCTAAGGAAAATACTTGTCTAAATATTTATATTTGATTTAATTTTTTTAATAAATTGCCTTGTTATTGATTCTCTTGGCTACCTATTTAGGTTTTTGTTTGGTTTATAATTTCTCAATCAAAACTTATAAAAATTAATTATTTATTTTAGTTTATACTAGATAGTAATTTTAGGTTTTCTAATCTACATCACTTTTTAAGGGATTGACTCCCACTCACTACTATATTATTTGTTAACAAAAGATGCACATGCCTTAGTTGTGAGTAATAAATTAACAATAGGAAAATTTATAACCTAGATGCAGAAGAAAACTTTTGTTTACAAAATCCACTAATTTGATTGCTAACTGAGGATCTCTAGAGCTTATTGGATCAAGAATGTGACAATATGGCCAACATATGAAGATTGAAAAAGGAAGACAAATTAAGGAATAAAATGATGGTGGTATTATTTTTTTGTTGGTAGAGATAACAAATTGTCTTCTTCTTCTTCTTTTTTTTTTCAAATAAATGAATGAAAGTGGGAGCCCTGAAATGGAGAAGATGGTGAAGGAGATGAAATTCCTTTATTTGGATGATACCAAAATTTTTAAGGGAACTTAACACTTATCAATGAAAAGAAAAAAAAGGACTAAAAGGCATTTGGTGATCCAGCAAACATTAATCTTTTCCTTTAAACTATTGGTTCTCAAATTTACAGCTTATTTCATGAAAAGCTATTTAAGGATAGTTATAATTTTGATTGACTGAATAATTTTCAATGTGTGTGTGTAAGTGATAAGAGTGAACGAGTTTGACATTAAGGTCTTGATTAGTAAGTATATTTGGTCTGAAGTACTTAGACATTGATTTTATAAGTTAATAAGTTAGAAAAACTTGAGGGATTATGATTGTAGTTAAATTTGTTTCGTGAAGTTTAACATCATTGACTCATTATTGCATATGTGTGTGTTTTGTTAATTGTGTTTAGTGTGTTTTTTTTTCCTAATCTTCTATTTCTTGAGGACAAGTAAAAATTTAAGTGTGGGGATGTTGATAGTGGTAGGTTGCATAATGTTTAGTAGGTACCTTAGTGTGTGTTTAGTTGTTAAATTGAATAATTAGTGCATGTTTAGGTTAGGATTGTGTTAGTTGGTTATATTTATGTTTTGAGTGTTTTGTAAGTTAGAGCACGCTATTAGGCTTTAATTTTATGTATTTGAGGTATCTTGATGTGTTTGTTAATATTTTAGGTCAAATATCAAAGAATGGAGGAGATTCAAAAGAAGCCTCGAGTAAAACCCAAGGCCATGATCGTGACAAAAACTTGGTGGAGGTGCCATGATTGTGGCCTTCGTTGTCATGATCGTGACAGAAGCCTGGTGGAGGTGCCATGGTCATCGCCCATACAGAAGGTATAGACAACCTTTTGGACTTAAGTTTTTGAGGGACTTTTCGGACTTTTTGGGCTCGAGAAAACCTTAGGATTTACCCTAAATGGAAAATACTATATAAAGAAAGAGAAATGACCTAGAAAGGGGCTACAACATTTGCCATTTTGAGAAAGATCCAAAGAGATAAGAAGAAGAAGAGAGAAGGAGGAGAAAGGAAGAAGGAGAAGAAAGGGTTACAGTACTACCATCTTCCCAATCTATTCTGACCCTTCCAAGTGAATTTTCATTTTGTCTTTATTATTCTTCCTTTTGAATGTATAAGATGGATTTGATAGTGATGGATTTAGGTTTGATGATGATGTTCTCTACTTCTTTAAGGATTTGTTCTTGAGTCAATATTAATGTGATTTCTTTTGATGTTAATACGTTAGGTGTTATGATTATTTGTTGTATTTGCATGCTTTAGTAACAAATCGAGAAAGTGAACCGATAGCAAAATGATTAGATTGGCTTATAAGAGTTAAACAATCTAATAGATCATGCAAATAATCAAATTATGAATTTATATAAAGAGAGACCTCATATAAGAACCTGGTTGTCTATTAGAAGGCTTAAGATCTTATTCTAATTGTAGTTTTTTTTGTTAATTGAGAGATTGCAAATCCCATAATTCAATTAGGGGGTTATGATTTAGGGTTTAATGATTATAACTCAAGAGAGAGTAATTCACTTTCAAACGGACTGATACCGTATTAACTCAAAAGTAATCATGTTAGCATTTGATGATAGGATAAAATTTCCCTTCTTATAATCAACTAATCTTCCTCGAGTGATTTCCTTTGTTAATTTGGCGATGCTCAATTTGATTATCTTTGTATGTTAATTTTACATTTTTCTCCCAATCAATCATCTTCACATGTTTATTTTCCATACAATTTTTATTCTCTTTTTAATAATTCTTTAGGCCTTAGATGAATTAGAATTAGATTAGTTCAATAACTCCTCGAGGGATCGACACCTCACATACTACATCTACGACCTATGCACTTCTAGTATTTTAAAGGTTTTAAATATATTAAAACTTATCTCAATAGAGATCCTTACCGTATAGATAGTGCTTCATCATAGGCCTTCGAATAGAGTGGTTTGTTGACGTTAGCTTACCTATAGAGTTGTTTCCACCTTCCATCACGATGCTTTGATACCACTTGTAAAGAACAATAAGACAATTTTCCTAAAGAATAACTAAATATCAACAATAAAACACTCTTCAAATTTAACTAACAAAGCAGCATGAGAATAAGAAGCTTACTAACAAAACCAATACTAAGATTTATATGAAAAACTACTCAGTGTAGAGGAAAAAACCACTGAGTAAACTGATAAGCAAATCTATTAAACATAAATAAGGATTTACAAATTTGTTTTCTCACCAAGTTTCAGGATTGAAATTAAAGTTGATATATCAATTAAAAAACTCTCAATTTAATCCTAAGCAATTAAAAAAGGATGAGAATACTATACTACTTACTCTCTCATTGTTTTTCCGCACTTTTAGACTTTTTTGTCACACTCACATACAATACCTACGTATTTTATGAACACGAGCATATATACGATCGTGTTATGTCTTCACCCTTCACGTCCTTTTTCGTACGATTCAAGAAACTTACATAATTGATCCATACGACCGTATAAGTAAAGGTGTTACGTGCCTGTGTCTGTTCAGAAAAGTTTAATCCAACCGTCTGTCTTGTTTTCACTTATTTGTTATCCCTACAAACTATAAATGCATCTACGATCACTGCATAATCTTAAAATAGAGTTGGACACACAATAAGGCTAACACAGGTAGCTTCTCCCAGAGACAAGCCAAAGAAGTGAAAACAAGAAAGACTTCATTCCTCTATGCTGTGGTTTTATTTCAACCCAAGCGAAATGGTTGTGTAGAAAACGTTAGGATATACATAGATAATATGCAAAATACCCGTTTGACATAAAATCTGGTTGATCCCAGTTCTCGAGACAACAGCAAAAGAAAATGGTTCAGTTTTATACGACGTATGTAAATGATATAATTACCATCGTAACATCAGTACTTGGACTGAAAATATTAATAACAATCTTCTATATGCTATTTGCTTATACTCAAACACTACAGTGAACGCCCTGGTACTTCAACGCAGTTAACTTGACGAAGCAGATTTTGAATGTCATCAACCCATTTCTGCTTGTGGATTTTGCTCTTGCACTTAAATTCCCAAAGACCCTGAGCAGTTTTCACACCGAAATAGACTTCTTCTGAGCTTTCCCTTTCTTTTCTATATGGCCATGCAAGTGTCTCATCACAAACTCCATAAACTACACCTATAAAATTCACATGTTAAATGATATAAAAACTTATGATGGAGAAGCAATGTCAAACCAGATTATGAAAGGAGCAAAGCTAACATTTATGTTTCTTGGAGAATGCTCCTCCAACATGTTTGCTTTTGATCTTAATTATCACCTGTAAAAAAGACATAACATCATTCACCATCATCTTCCAAACTTTCCAATCACCAATCTCGTACCTGGGACTTCTTGTTGATGTAAACAGAGACACTTTTCCACCGAAGTACCCCTGAAAGTTTAAATAATAAAAGAAATGGCTTTAAACCTGAACTTCGCGTCCAATGTGCTTTGTAGTATACATTTCTATAGAATTAAAATGAACTTCGACCAAGCAGTGAAAATAACACAACCTTTTCTTGTATGTTGCAATAGGTCTCCAACGCAGGGGGGACTTTGCTCTTCATATTGGCCACTTAACTCGGAATCCCAGTGATTATCAATCATGCCCTTATCATAAGGACTTATGGCTGCGTTTTTTCTTGTTTCTTTAGGTAATCTTGCTTTTAGAGCTGCTTCTCCTCTCAAAGCTAATTCAAAAGAACCAAAACAAATCTTTATCAACAATGAGTATAAAAACATGAAGACCAGGGAACAACCTTTAAATAATATAGAAAAACCATAAATTTCCCATTTCCATGATCCATTGATTTGAAAAAGAAAACACAATAGCAAATAAGTGAATGGTTTTTCTTTCATTATGAATACAATTTCGTATGAGGCTGTTAATTCTCAAAAAACCATGACAAATTAGAAACTACCTGTAGCAGCTGCGGCAGTGAGGGTCATTAGATCACCTGCACTTTGGATGTCCACAGCCGATTTAACGACAGATACTACACGGTCATGATCAGCTCCAGCTGATTCTGCTAGCTCAATGCAATATGATGCCAAAAGCTCCGTAGCTGAGGCCAGTGCCATGCTGATTTTGGAGGCAGAGGTGCTCGAATTTCCTGCAGCAGCCGCAGCAGCCAAAGCTGCAGCTAATCCGGCGACTGATATTGCCGAGTACATATGGGCATTTTCGAGTCTGGCCTTCTCTTTCTTCCTCACATTCCCACTACTCGACTCCTTGTGGTGGTGAAACCATCTTCCAAATGATCCTGTTCTCCTTGAAGTTAATGAATTTATGACCTTCCCCGACTGCCAAACAAGAGCAAAGCCATGGAAATCAGCAACTAGCGTCTGGGAATCCGATGGATATGTATTGTATTATGACTGTTAATGATTTAACAAAATAAGTGAGGGAAAGGCAAAATTTTGGGAAAAAAAAAGAAACTGACTTACCAGTTGTTGGGCAACTGTGGTTTCAGGGAATGTGTTAGAATTGTTGTCAACGAAAACTTGTTTCTGTTTCAGAGAAAGAGCTTTTGAAATCTCTGAGGCAGAGAGACTCCAAGATCTAGATAAAAATTCCATAGGCTCTTGTGGTGTTTGTGGTTGCTGGATCGTTGGGAGCAGTTGAACTGGTTCTGGCTCTTTGTCCTCCTCCAAAAAATCCAGCATGCAAGTATTCTTCCAAGCAGGATTCATTCCTTGTGATCGGTGTTCAAATACCGAATTTTGCCAAATGAAACTGGTTAGTCTTTTTTGATGAACCTATTTATTCCCTGCCAAATCAGTAAAGGAGTTTAAAAGGCAAAACAGAAGCATACGTATTAACTAGATTTAGAGCTTAAAAAAGTAGTTTCTTTGCATTGATATTTTTATCACCAAGAACATGATAATAAGGCTGTGGTTCAAAAAGTTCAAACTAATGGATTGGGACTAGAAAAGTTTCTCCTTTATGTCCCAAAAAGGCTCTCTAGTGAGTGGAATGTTTCACACTTCAAAAGGAAGAAAACGAGGACAATGTTGAAAAGTGAGAAATTCTTCTGCCACTACAAAAGAAACTGTATAAACTAGAGATGGATATGAAACAGTAATCTGCAACTTGCTTTGCTAGCCTTTTAGCTTTTGAGCTGACGGCATCTTTGTGTGCGTGTATATATATATATATATAATGTATGTATATAAACATGGAGTATGGGGTATCCTTTTTATACAAGCTCCGCGAAGAGACCAAGGGACTGTACCATTGGTGGACAGAACAGTATATCTAGTGCTTTGAACCACCAAGAAATAATATTACTGGGCTTCAACGAGGAATGGAAAGGTCCGAGAGACCAACCGGAATTCACGAAGCTCGGAAGCTAACATATGCATAGTTTAAGGACAAGAAAGAAGACAATCACCCAAAATAAAGAAGGGTTGTTGCAGAATAGCTAAGCAACTAGTCACAGACTTCCATGAGAAAACATTGGATTGTTTCTTTCTCTTTTTTTCTGCAGGCTACGAGAACTGTCGCTCAACTTGCGTCATTCAGCTTTGATCATTTGCTTACAATGTTCCGCCCTTTAGATGGTCATCCGTGATCATTAGTCAAGTAAAATTAAAATAATAATAACTAATTTTATAAATAAGAAGATAATTTAAAATTTTTAATATAAAAATTAAACAATTAAAATAGGAGGAGGAGTGAAGTAAGATAATAATTTATGAAAGAAGGAAAAATATGTTAGATGACTTGTAACAAAAAAATTTTCTTTCCTCGACGGTCTCATTTTCATCTTATCACTTTCATCCATGGGCTAAACAATTGTAACCATAGAAAATATCAATAACAACATTTAATAAAAATATTCGTTGTGATGTGAGGTTAAAATTTTTTTAGTAATACGTAATCTTATTCATAATTAATAGAGATATTATTGAGAAAAATATAAATAAATAAAAAATAATATTAATATGTATATAATTAATTATATTAAATCTAGTTAATCTAACATATAATTTAGACAATATTTTTTAATATATAGTTTTTACCGAACTGTAATTAAAATGATCAAGATTCTATGAAAAGTTTAGGAAAGTTCTGAAACTTTTGTCATTTTGAGTTTTGAGAAAATACAAAGCAGACAATTGTATTATGGGGGTTGAAATTCTCTGTCAGGAACCTAGTACCTACCCTATGCCAGAGGATCTCAACCTATTTCGTTATGACATGTTCATTAAAAAAACAACGATGTAAAGGACATGTCCTGGGGAGAAATCTCAGTTTTGTATGTAAAAATCCACTCTATTCAATTTCTCTCTAAGCTACTTCGTGTTCACCCGTACGTCCATTTCCTTTTGCTGCTTTCTTTTCTGAGTAAGGTGTTGCATGGCCACTCCAGAGCCGGAAGGGCAACCCCCAAAGAAGGGGCGCATTCAGAAACGCGACGAGGAGGCTCCTAATGGCCCAAAGCCTTCGTACCGCGCAGTTGTTGCAGGCACACCGTCCGGGGAAACTATCTCCGAAGCGCAGGCCTGGCCCGAAGAAGACTACGTTAAGGTGGTCGAAGGCGATATCATTCCGGAACGCGAGGGCGGCGTGTTCCTCTCGTCCTCCTTCTGCTCCAGGCTTGACCAGCAGTGGGAAAGGGCTGTGATTGTGAAGCTCATTGGACGTCGCATAGGCTATCGGGTCTTCTGCACTCGTCTGCATTCACCGTGGCTTCCTAAGGGCCCAATGAAGATTATCGACCTCGACTGTGATTTCTTCTTAGTCAAGTTCGTCGACGAAGGTGATTTTTTGCATGCTTTAAACGACGGGCCCTGGAGCATTTTTGGCCATGCCCTCTCAGTGCAAAAGTGGCGCCCGAACTTCCTCCCCTCCCACGGTCATCTTACGCGGGCGGTCGTCTGGTTGAGAATACCAGACCTTCCTCTCGCCCGCTACCACCCAAAGATTTTAAGTGCTCTGGGCAATATGGTGGGTACGACGCTAAAGATTGATGACCATACTCTGCTCACCCAACGAGGGCGTTTCGCCCGGATTGCCGTGGACCTGGGTCTCAACGTCCCTCTTCGGCAGACGGTGTCACTCGATGGGGTCACCTATCTGGTCGAATACGAAGGCCTCCCCAATCTCTGCTCCACCTGCTGCATGGTCGGCCACGTCCCTAGCTCCTGCCCCAGCTTCCAACAGCCGAACCCGGACCTCGCGCGGGTGCCCCCCGAGCATGCCAATGGCACTTCTGGCTCGTCTGCTCCGCGTACCGCTGACCCCCCTCGCCCAGCAGCTACTCACCCCAACGGTCTTGCACAGTGGCAAGCGGTGCAACGGAAATAATGCAGAGGCCAGCTGCAACGACAAGACCAGACCCGCTCCCGCATTTCTTAGTCGTAGGTGAGTGGCTCGAGGTTCTCTCTCTTGTCCCGTCTGGCCATGGAGGACTCGGACAAGACGGCAACTGAGGAACAACTTCCTTCGGGCGTGGGCCTTCGCCTTCAGGTGGGCAAGTTTGGCATGCCTATCCCTGCGCAGCCCAAGTCACAGCATAGAGGACCCCAGGTCAGCGTTCAGGCTGGGCCCAAAGGTAAGTCTCCTATTCCCTTCCAACAGCCCATTTTTTCTTATGCTCTTGCAAGTACCTCTCATGAGGCGAGCCCATCCGATCCTTCACCGATCCCACTCGCCCCCATGGTAACGAACTCTCATCTTGCTATTAATATTGCATTTCATTCTGAGATGATTTGTGGCTGCCAAATTTTATCGAACACTGACCCGATTATTGCGGACTGTCCCCCTATGTCGGTTGAACCTGCCTCCATAAGGGGTCTCCCTGGGGATGGGGGGGAGGTGTATATGCTTCCTCCCCCTGCCCCTCCTAACAATGACGCGGGCGACCCGTCTTTAGACTGTAGTCTAACAACTGGGATGGACATCTTGCCTCCTACGGTCCTAGATTCTACTTCTGCGCCGACTGATTTATGCCCGGAGTCATAAGGGCCCACTCACTCCCCTTAAATTTTTGTTTATGATGTCCATTCTGATATGGAATTGTCAAGGCACGGGGGGCTCCTGCATGCCTGCCATTATTCGGCATTACTCCCGAACGTATACGTTGGGACTCCTTGTTTTGGTCGAATCCCGTATCAGTGGGCCCCGAGCGACGAAAATTATCCAAAAGTTAGGGTTCAATTTTTCTTTTCGGGTTGAAGCCGAAGGTTTTTCTAGCGGCATCTGGATACTGTGGAAGAATACCATTGACGTCTTGGTGCAGTTTGCCCATCGTCAATTCATACATACACAAGTACGGGTTAATGGCCAGTCTTTCGCCTTCACGGCTATTTATGCGAGTCCCCAATACAATACCCAAAAGCACCCCTGGCCCCTCCTCCATTGGCTAGGACATTTTGTGCCCGAGCCTTGGTTAGTAGGTGGGGATTTCAATGCTAAATTGTCTGAGACGGATAAGCGGGGGGGTGCCCCGTCCACCCGGGTCGTCAACCCCCATTTCCAGACTTGGGTTCATGATTGCGGTCTCCACGATTTGGGTTTCGTCGGATCGCATTTTACATGGAGGCGTGGTGTCATCCAAGCCGACTTGACCACGCTTTAGGCTCCACGTGTTGGCTTAAACATTTCCCTCAAATCATAGTACACCATCTTCCCTTCCTTGGATCAGACCATCGGCCCCTTTTGATCCAACTCAATCGACCCTCTTTAACTCGGTCCCACCCTCCTGTTTTTCGTTTCCAGAACGCGTGGCTCTCTCATCGTAGTTTTGGTGATACGGTTGCGGCTCATTGGCATCCTGCTGAGGGGTCCTTTAGGACCTCCCTCGACAGACTAGCTAACCATTTGAAATCCTAGAATCGGGAGGCTTTTGGCCATATTTTTCATCGTAAGCACCGTCTCCTAGCCCGTTTGGCGGGTATTCAGCGCTCTATGCACTCTGACCCCTCCCCCTCGTTACAAGCTTTGGAAGACCAGCTGAGCCAGGACCTATTACAGGTCCTGTGTGAAGAAGAGCTTTTTTGACACGAACAGGCCAAATGTGAGTGGTTATCGAGGGGGGATCGGAACACCCGCTTTTACCATACCATCACTTTGGCCAAACGGCAACATTTAAAGATCGATCACCTCTACGATGACGAGGGTCGCTTAATTTCTGATCAAGGGCTCTTGCGGTCTCTTGCGTTGACCTTCTATGCCTGCCTGTATGCTACGGATGGAGAGACTGTTTCGCTGCGTCTCCCTCGTGGCGCCTTCCCCCCTCTTCAGGAGGACGGGTGACTTGAGCTCATGGCCCACATCCATGCACAGAAAATTCGTCGGGCTATCTTTGCTATGAACCCCCATAAGGCCCCTGGGGTGGATGGGTTTAATGCGCTTTTTTATCAGTCCCAGTGGGCCACAATCGGCCCAACTGTGGTGGAATTGGTCCAAGCTATTTTTCGCAAGGAGAAGTGGGAAGAGGACATCAACAACACTATCCTGGTCTTGATTCCGAAAAACCCTGACCCCACTCATCTGTCTCAACCATTAGCCTTTGCACGGTTCTTTATAAGGTTATTACCAAAGTAGTGGTTAATCGGTTGAAAAGCCACCTAGGTTACATAGTGACCGATAACCAATGCAGTTTTATTCCTGGCTGGCATATTACGGATAACATCATCATCGCTTAGGAAGCCATCCACATGATGTGGGCACTGAGGGGCCGGATGGGGTACTTTGCCCTCAAGGTCGACCTCGAAAAAGTGTATGACCGACTTCAGTGGGACTTCATCCAGGATACCCTTACCGATATCGGCCTCCCCACTACTCTCATTTTTGTCATCCTGCGGTGTGTTACCACAGTTACCATGTAAGTCAACTGGCAGGGTACCTTATCTGACGCTTTTTCTCTATCTCGTGGTATCCGACAGGGGGAACCGTTATCTCCTTATCTTTTTGTATTGTGTATGGAACGCTTGGGGCAGCTCATCCATTGGATCATGGGCCACGGTCACTGGCGCCCGCTTAAACTCAGTCGAAGAGGGCCCTCGCTCTCGCATCTTTTCTTTGCGGACGATTTAGTCCTTTTTGTGGAAGCCATGGTTTCGCAGGCCCAGCTCCTGGATCGTACCCTTGACCTCTTTTGTGCTGCTTCAGGCCAATGTGTCAATAAAGCTAAAACTCAGGTGTTATTTTCTAAGAATGTCCCTAGCACCACCGCGCGAATGATTAGCCACACCCTACTTGTCCGTATGGTTGCTGTCTTCAGTAGTTGGAGGCGAAATAGAACAGGACTGAACAGAACAGAAACTGGAGTCAGTTAGCTGTTTGGTTAAGGCGGACAGAACAGAAAAAATCTGTCTCTGTCTCTATGACAATGTGTTTGGTTGCAGGGGACAGAACGACAGAAAATGTGCCAATGACAAAAATACCCCTGATAGTTAAGATGAATAAAAATGTGTTATTAATTGATAAGTTAATTGGAATAAGGTATGATTGTCAAAATTTGAGCAAATAATTATAATAACAATTTCAATTGATTGATTAATAATAATAATAATAATAATAATAATAATAATAATAATAATAATAATAATAATAATAATAATTCATGTTGAAAATGTAAACTAATGTCAAGACCATAAATAAGTTGGAAATGTATAAGCAGTAATAAATTTGAAAAAGGAAAAATACAAAATATATAATAACAACAACAATAATAATGAGAATAATAATAATAATAATAATAATAATAATAATAATAATAATGTAGTTTCATCTAGCCATTCTTCCATATTCCTACTTGTCATTCACTTGTAAATTATCTAAATCAACTAAACCATTTCTCCTTAATTAGAAACCAACAATTTGTAGTAGTTGTAACTGTACTGATCAAAAAAATGTCATATATAATTAGCCTCAGTCAAACTACATTACAACTAATAGTCAATGACAATGCTCTTCTTCAAACAAACAAGGCATAATTCGTGGTTGGCAAAAACAATAGGTTAATGATAGTATAATGCAGATAGAGATCAGAACGTAAAAGGGAATACTTTTGTTTAACAAAATTTACAAAAGTTTTTAAATTTGTTAAATTATAGGAAAGTTACATATATATTTTTCTCCAAGATTTTAAATTAGAAAGATTTCAATTTTGGTTGAACTATTTTCAATTAGTAGATAGATCTGAAATAAATGAATGAGTAATTTTATTCATAAACAAAGATGGTATATATATCACCACTGTACATAATAATAAAACGGTGACTGCCACTATATAAAATGCAACCCAACTAAACAGAAATAAAACCTATACAATAGAAGTTACGAGCTATACAACACCCTATACAATAGTCTATACAATGCAGGATAAATACAGAGAAAGGATACATTTCTACAAATCCTTATTGTAATTTGTTGTAATTAGCTACATCTCTGCATCATACACAATTCAGGTTTTTGTAAATATTCCAAGCAAATGTGAGCTAAAACACGTTTCCTTGAATGAGAACTAGCTAGCTAGAGCTTTCCAGGCTGAAAAGGGACTGCAAACCATGAAGAATAACAATCAGCAGAAATATGTCTGCAACTTCTGGAATTTTTCAAAGCTACCTGTAGAAGAAACTACTTTTCTGGTTTCCTGCTTTTTTTTCCTTTTCCTTGGAGCCTTGGTCTTCGTTGGCTGCTTCAATACTGCAAGTTTCACAAGAACTACTGTAGGTTTTACCTTTTTTGATTCGTCAAAATTTCACATGATGCTTATGAACTTGATGTTGTTTGTATGTGTTTAAGGCTGCGTTTAGAGGCGTAATAGAGCAGATTTCAGTCCCGAGAACGAACACTGAAGTACCAAAGAAACAAGAATTCCAACTTCAATGTGCCACAGGAAATGTGACACAAACCTGTCCAACGAACTATCCAAGAACACAGAACTTGCAAAAACCTGACAGCGTTTTAAACGTTACATGCCCATCGTACTTTCGGTGGATCCACGAAGATCTAAGACACTGGAAAGAGACAGGAATCACAAGGGACATGGTAGAAAGTGCTCAAAGGACCGCACATTTCAGGCTGGTGATTGTTGGTGGTAAAGCCTATGTGGAGAAGTACAGGCAGTCCTTTCAAACTAGAGATGTCTTCAGTTTATGGGGCATTTTGCAGCTTATGAGATGGTACCCTGGAAGATTGCCTGATTTGGAGCTCATGTTTGACTGTGATGATAAGCCGGTCATTCAGAAAAGGCATTTTCGCGGGCCGAAAGACAGTCCACCGCCGTTGTTTCGGTACTGCTCCAATCCCTGGAACTTGGACATAGTGTTCCCTGACTGGTCTTTTTGGGGATGGTAATATTTTACTTCTGATTAGACTAAGTTGAACTACTCCCTCTAATTAGTTTCAATATCAATTGATCTCCTAAAAGATATGATTAAATTGCAGGGCTGAGACTAATATAAAACCCTGGAAAGATGTTCTGAAGGACATAAAAGAAGGGAACAAAAGAACCAAATGGAAGGATAGGGTTCCCTATGCTTA